>OZ001652.1:2718743-2776393 GCA_963924145.1 Pyrausta purpuralis | reverse complement strand
ATCCGAAAAAATGGACTCATTGGACACACATTTACACAAAAGGAAAAAAGGTGCTGCAGAATTGTTGTAAAAAATCTTCATCACACTACGCCAAAAGAAGCCATCATTGAGGAAATAGAGAAATCTGGAAACAAAGTAAGAGGTGAAATAATTTGTCCCCTTTCCCGGCGAACCAAAAAACCACTTAACATGTTCTTCGTGAACGTAGAACCAGGCCCAAATAACCCTGAGCTGAAACGCATAGAATCCATATACCACACGAAAGTCAAGATAGAGGACCCACGTAAGACTAATGAAATCCCCCAATGCACTAGATGTCAACAGTATGGACATACGAAAAACAACTGTATGCGTCCTTTTCGATGTGTAAAATGCGCAGAAGGACATAGAACCATAGACTGTCCAAAAAAGACAGAAATACACCAGCTGTATGTACCTTATGTCTCGGAAACCACCCAGCTAATTATAAGGGATGCCAGGTTTATAAGGAAATTCGTGCAAGGAAAATGGTTCAGCCGCCTAACAAGAAAGCCCCACTTATAAACAAGAAGCAACCAATTAATAACCCTCCCACCTTCAAAGATGCAGATTTTCCAATATTGAAACGAAGTTGCTTTGCTAAGCTACCAATAGCTCGAGGAAACCCGCATACGCCTAACTACGCAAACAATACACACCGGAACATAAACCAAGAGAGTACTCAATCTCAGCCCACAAATCATCTAGAACAAATAATCCTAAAACAATCAGAGAAAATAGACATTCTCATCCAACAAATAGGTACCCTAATGGGTATCCTAACGACCCTAATCACCAAATATAATAAATGAAATTTCTACGTATAGCAGCATGGAATATAAATGGCTTGCAGCCAAACAAGCAGGAAGTAGAAATGTTCCTCAAATATAACAAAATAGATATACTTCTTATCTCAGAGTCTCACATGACAGATCAAAAAGCCATTTTTATTAAAGATTATAGAATATATTATACTAATCATCCTGATGGAACGTCTCATGCTGGAACGGCTATCATTATGAAGGAGAGCATTAAACAACATGCCCTGCCTGGTTTCAAACAAGCTTATCTACAGGCTACCACGGTCTCAATCGACGACTGGACGGGTCCGCTCAATGTAGTGGCAGTATACTCGCCCCCACGCCATCAAATAGACTCATCTATGTACAAAAGTTTCTTCTCAACTCTTGGAGACAGATATATTGCGGGGGGTGATTGGAACGCCAAGAACATCTCTTGGGGATCCAGACTGACTACAACGAAGGGCAGGGAGTTGAAAAAAGTAGTTGACTCTGAATCGCTTACCACCATATCAACAGGTGAGCCAACACACTGGCCTACCGATCCCCACAGAACACCTGACCTCATCGATTTCTTTATTACTAAAGGGGTGTCCGGACTGCACTAAAGTGGAATCATGCCTGGACGGAAATTCTGATCACACTGCAGTTATCTGCACGATCAGCACATCAGTCATCTGGAAAGAGCCACATCAGAGGCTATACAATCGGAAAACCGACTGGCAGGTATTCCAGGACTATATTGAGGAAAACACGGAACTGCACATACCTCTCAAATCCGAAGAGCACGTCGAAAATGCTGCTTGGTACACAACAAATCTAATTCAAACAGCGGCCTGGACCTCCACACCATACATTGAATGCATTCCCAAGAAGCAGGATTATACTCTACATATACGAGAGATGATAACAAAAAAAAGGAAACTTCGGCGACAATGGCATACTAGTAGGAACCATCATGATAAAAAGGCTCTTAACCAGGCACAGAAAGCACTAAAGCGAGCACTCAAGGATATAGAAAATGAAACCTTACAGAATAAGTTGAAAACTTTGTCACCACACAAAGCGGATGACTACAGTCTTTGGAAAATCACCAAAACATTGAAAAGACCTCAAGAGCACCTACCACCGCTGAAACAACCAAATGGCGAATGGGCTAGAAAACCCGCTGATAAATCTAAACTGTTTGCCAAATTCCTAAAAGAGGTGTTTAAGCCAAATGAACCTGATATCAACAGTAGTGAGGAATATATCGACAATATACTTCAAAGTGATCAGCAAATGTCTCTACCAACACGACTCTGCACCCCATCAGAAGTATGGAAAACTATTAAAGCATTAAAGGATAAAAAAGCCCCTGGCTTTGATCTTATAACGGCAGAAGTCCTGAAACGGCTTCCAAGAAAAGGAATTGTCCTATTAACCATACTTTTCAACGCAGCACTGAGGCTAAATTACTTTCCGCTCATTTGGAAAGTATCTATAATAAATATGGTGGCTAAACCAGGAAAACCGCCGACCGAGGTTTCGTCATATCGACCAATAAGCCTACTCCCCCTGCTGGCCAAGGTGTTTGAGAAACTGTTGCTTATACGCCTCACGCCGATACTCGAAGAATCAAAACTAATTCCGGATCATCAGTTTGGTTTTCGTGCGAAAGCCTGTTGTACAAAACTTTTTTTAACAGAGCTGCTGCCAGTAGCATTCGCCGTCGCAGAGGCCTGGTCGGCCACCTCTGCTCGGCCTTCGGTAACCGATTTCACAGTCTGAGGCCCGGATACCTCAGAGCGCCGGGTGTTAGCCGGAGAGCATGACAAATCTATATCGTTATTATCCTTCATATTCATATTACGATTTGGGACATACACACAGCACTTTCCCAAGTCATTTATTTATGCAAATAGGCCCTCTGGGGGCACTTTTACACGTCCCAATATAAACCCTACCACAGCTTCGGGACAATTGTGGGCTAGTGCTGAGAAGAAGCTGCGCAACAAACTCAGTCACTATTGTCAATGCCTCTTTTCAAAAGGTTTACAATGTTTGTAGTGATCATGCAAGTCCATACATTATTATCATTTAAATAATCATCTACTTTATAATACCCTTTCGTCATAAGGGTTTCTTTAATAACAGTTTTAAATTTATTAACCGGTAAGTTAATAATGTGTTCTGGTAGTTTATTGAAAAATTTTATACCTTTCCCCATGAAAGAGTTACCAACCTTTCGAAGCCTAAATTGTGGAATAGCAAGCTTATCCTTATTTCTAGTATTATATTTGTGTATGTCACTATTTTTCGTGAATAAATGAAAATTTTTCCGTACATACATTAAATTTTCGTAAATATACTGAGAGGCTAGAGTTAATATTCTAATTTTTTTAAACACCTCTCGTAAGGAATCTTGAGGTTTAAGATTATAAATAGCTCGCACGGCTCTTTTTTGTAACACAAAAATTGTCTCTACATCAGCAGCCGCGCCCCACAGTAAAATGCCGTAGGACATCAAGCTATGGAAATAACTAAAATAAACTAACCTAGCTGTTTCTACATCAGTCAAACGTCTTATCTTCCTTACAGCAAAAGCAGCTGAGCTTAGTCTCCCTGACAAGGCCTCTATATGAGGACCCCATTGTAGTTTGGAGTCTAAAGTGATTCCCAAGAATGTTGTGGAATCAATAGTATCAAGCGGTTTGTCTTTTATCTTAACCTGAGTTGATGCCTGTCGGACATTAGGCATTGTAAACTTTACACATTTAGTTTTACTTCCATTAAGAAGAAGATTGTTAACAGTAAACCAATGTAATACTTGTGAAAGAGTATTATTTACATCGTCAAAATTTCCTTCACCTCTTGGAATTTTAAATATAAGTGAAGTATCATCTGCAAACAAAACTATATCACAAAGATTCCCCACAAAATGCGGGAGGTCATTTATATATATTAAAAATAAAAGAGGTCCTAATATAGATCCTCCAAGGTACTATGGTCGCACTTTTGGAAGGGATTTAATACTTCCAGGCTAGCGAGGGCCTGTTTGACAGGTTATTTACCGCCGCCTGTGGCTCGGCGCTGGTGGTTGACTGACATCACATGGGTCTATATATTTTTTTTTTATTATTATTATTATCTTTTTTAATTTTTTTTTATATATTTTTTTTTAGTTTTTTTTTTTAGTTATATATATATATATATATATATATATATATATATATATATATATATATATATATATATATATATATATATATAAAACTAATATATATTTATATATATATATATATATATATATATATATATTATACATATTTTTTTTTAATATAAACTACACTATACTAAAGCCGTCGTCTGTTACTCGGCGTTCTCTGGGTTTTACAGTTCGTATGGATGGTAGATACGAACCAACCCTCCTCCTTTATCCAGGCTTGGGACTGGCACCTATTGGTGGCGGAGTTGTTCTTTACTGACATAAAAAAGAAGTTAATTAACACAATGTGTATGCATGTGATATTGTTGAAGTTTAATTATATTTGAGTATGTTTATGTATTAAAGCTTCTGAACGCGTGTGCTAAATTTCGTAAGAGTTTTTGTGTTTGTCTCAGAATTTCTCGGATACGAGGATTCATTGCGAGATGTTTCTTTTTTCTTCAATCAGGTAAATTATAACTAAGGGTACATGTGAGTTTCATCAAAGTGAGTCTTGTTATTGTAGAGATATGAGTTATAACTAAAAATCATGAAATAAAAATATTGTTTTAAAAATTAAACCTTCTTCACAAAACTGACAAAAAAATTAAAACTTTAATCGGAGCCTTACTTCAATATAAAAATATTTATATAATTAAACCGCCTTCACATAGCTGACTATAAAAAATCAATAAGAGTCGGTGCATGATCATAGACTGTTAACTTACGAAAACTTGTGATCATGCACCGACTCCAAAAGAATTTGTTTCTCCTAAATAGAAAGCAAATGTAATGCATTTGCCTTCTTTTTTGGAATTCGTTTTTAGTTTGTATGATAGGTACCTTCAATAATGCATAAAATTATTACTGAAACTGGTTTAACTGACGTTATTGATGGATATCTAATGACTACACTTAATTACCTTCACTTGATACACTATGGTGACCCCTTATTCATACACAATGTAATTTTGTTCGATTCGTGATAATAGATTTAAAAAAAAAAGATCGTTGCCTTAACAAAAAACTTTTTTAAATAACTGATCTAAACCCTTTCATATAACATTTGCGCAGCGAAGCATTCGTAATTATCAAGCCTAATTGAGTGGCTGTGTCATTAATTTGTGCGGTAATATCATTAGCCGGCATCTGCCGACTGATGGATCTCTATTAAGGGCTGAAATGTTAGCGTGTCGATAACGAAGTAACGGGAGTGACACAGACGAGGCATAGCGTGCAAAGTGTATTTATTTATGCAAGTGTGGTACATGCGTTAAACCATGTTTCCCGCGAGACATGATACGTTTTGTTTTTTTGTCGGTAAAAACGTGTTTTTTAATAGCGCTTCTAATTCACTGACATGAATATTTAAATAAATCTCTAGACGAGTATAAAACGCTCTTTACCCTGAAGAGAAATTAATGTAATGAAAATGTCAACTCGCTTTTGCTTTGTACGCGCTAATAAAGAAATGAAAAATGAAAAAAGCATTTTGAAAACGCGCTTCAGCATCGCGACTCACGCAATGAAGAGATTTAATTTAGCATCGATACTAACTCGCGTTAGTATAGATGCAGTCGGCCCAAATTCAGTATCGTGACTGTATCGATGCTAAAAGCAACGTAGTGTGCAAAAGTTTGCCATTGTTTGACTGCATCGATGCTAACGCGTGCAAGCATCGCGACTGCATCACTGCTAAAAGTCGCAGTGTGAAGGGTCTAAGAGTCTAATAGCTTCCAAGCAAAGTCCATATTTTACTCGCTTCTGCTTAGTACCCAAAACGCGGCCTAATTAACGAGTGACACTCGTTTGTTTTCGTACGAACTTCATATGCTATTGTTCTTGCTGTGAATAAGGGCGTTGATATGTTTGGTACGATACGCTATAGAGCCTTCCTTTATGCTGTATGTGCTAAGATCCAAGATCCAAGCTCTATGATTACATTTAGTATGTTGTGTACCTTATGACCGGTAATAAAAAATAATAAAAGCCTTTAATCACTGACCATAAACATCACATGCTATTCTTAAAAAACAGTTATATTTTAAAAATTAAATTAAACAATAAAAATAATTTAAAAATTTACAACTTGGTATTCTGGTCAGGTTGTCTGTCGACAAAAGCCTCCACCAATTGTGTCCTTGTCTCTTTACAGGCTTAAACAGTGACGACCAAAATTTTTTTTTGGAAGCCTTACATCCATCTGTATCCAGATATACCCTATGTATGTCAGCAGATTTTTTGTAGTTTTCGAGATATAAATTATTACCGCAAATGTTGAGAATTTTAAAGCAAATTATCTCTCCACTTTTAATGGTGTTATGTCGTTTTAAGGGTACCGTAGCTGAATGGCAATAAACGGAACCCTTATAGTTTCATCAAGTCTGTTTGTCTGTCTATCTCTAACTATTGTCTTTTTAAGTCTAACGTTTGATAGATAGACGTTTCCAAAGTGATAAAATGGGCGTACCCCCCTCTCTATTTCCGAAATTAAGCAAAAAAATTATAATGTAGATCTTAACAAACACCTTTAAAGAAAATTGGTTTGGACGGGTATTTTTTGAGAAATAGTACATATTCAACAACCGCAAACATAACTTTGTTCTTCATACAAACACTATGAAAAACAAAGTTATTTTTGCTGTTAACAAAATATTGTGATATTTTAGCTAAGTGGTAGTAAGTGGATTCCCTAATTCAGTTAATGTTCGCACGGAACCCTCAGTGTGCGAGTCCGCTTCGCTTCGAGTCAAGTCGCACTTGGTCAGTTTTTTTATTGCATAAAGATCTTCATAAATTAAATTTACTTAGATAAAACTATGAGCTAGCGAAAACTAAGCTAGTAGTAACAAACAAAAAATAAAAAAAATAAAATATAAAAGCCTCAAAAGTACCAAAAAATATCTATCATAAATATGTTTTATTTGGATAGCCCTGCCCTGGATGTAAAAAATCCAAAAAATTTGGACGTCACCTCTGTATATTGGGCAGACCTTCTCCAACCTTTTGGCAAATATTCCTAGCAACTTTTGATTTGTCCTCCCCGTTTTCTTTTCCTATTCCTCGGATACCACTCTATGACATCCTAGTCCATATTTTTTTTCTAAGTCCTTAATAAATGTCCAGTCCATTTAAGTTTTACTTTATTTCTTACCTTAAGACCGGTGCTCGGCTTCGAATTTGTATGGACAAGAAGACGTTGTATTGCATACTTTTCCATACTAATTGAGTGTCGATTTTACCAATGTCAGATAAGACTCATCCGACTGAATAAGTATAAAACGACCGATTTTAAAATAACATTAACATAAATCATTGCTGACAAATAGATAGTACTTTTTAAATTGGCGTATTGTGTTGTATTTGATAAACTTGCGGATGATTAAACTATTAGTTGATAAAGAGTCTGCAAAATACGTGTGGTCTAAACCATTATTTAATAATTTGATTCTACACCAAAATCAATTCGATAATAGAGAAGGCTCATTTGAAAGCCTGTTAAATATTGACTGTTTTTTGAGATTTTAGTATTTTTTGTATGAGATTGATCTCGATTTTATTTTAAAAATATTTAAAAAAAAATATTGCAAATGCCTAAATGACATAACTTTTATTTTAAAAAGTATATGAAATCAATTTCAATTTGAGATTAATGAGTATAATCTTTTACTAGCGTCCCCGCGTTTTGAGTTTGCTCTCTCCCTAACCTTTGCATTATGATGTTCAACAGCCAACAGCTTTCCTCGATAAACAAGCTATCCAACACAAAAATATTTTTTCAAATCGGTCTAGTAGTTCCTTCGCTTAACCCGGTCAAACAAACACACAAACTCTTCAGCTTTATAATATTAGTATATATTTTTTTCATTTATAAACACAATACTAAAAATACGTCCAAATAAAATATAATCGAAAGAAATCAAAGTTGGCGTGTTTGATTGGCTCTTGTTTACTGCAACTCTGGATGCAAATTCAATAAAATAAACATGAGTCGGAAAACAAACAGATTTATTTGCCGGTACTATTTAGTGGAACAGGGATAATCATTTGTTTACATGCCAGAATCGACATTTTCTATCTAGCTACGATCATAAAATTTTCTTAAAAATACGTTGCAACATAGAATATTAAATTTTGCATTACGGATAAAAGAAAAAAAATCAGATAAAATAGTAATAGTCGAATACAAACAAGTATAAAATTAATACAACAACACGATATTTGTAAAATATAGACACAACTGATTTAATAATAGAAATTGGGTCTCTATTTTGCATCTTGAAGAACACAGTTTTTTAGACCATTTTTTCTTCAATACTGTCAAGATTCATCCAAAAAGAGCGTACTAAGAGGGGAGACAAATCGTATTTAGCGGGGAACAAATATATGAAGAAATTGAACCGCCTTAAAAAAACATTAAAATGCATTAAGTGGATGATGTGCGTCCGTAGACTGCTGCTTCAAATAAGTTTGTTTCTACTATTAGCGTTATTTTTGTCCTTTTAGTGTTTTTTGAAGGCGTTTAAAAAAATAATAAAGGTTTATTTTGTCGTTTCTAGTTATTGTCTAAGGTACAGTGGTTGTACTATACGAAAATCTTCTCCTCGGTGTCATAAATATTTTAATGAAAATCGCATCAAAATCGGTTCAGCCAAACGCGTGAAATACGCGGACAAACATACATACAAACATACAGGTCGAACTGAGAACTTCCTTTTACGGTTTAATACTCCAAGTTGAAGGGTAACGTTATATGCAGGAAATCGTATTAAGCGGAACGTACAACCAGAGTTATATTGTATGTATAGTACATCTTTTTTATATAAAGAATCGAATTTTTATATAAAGAATCGAAAAAATCGTTTCTGAATAGAACTTCATTCATTCGGTTAGTTTTCAAACACCTTGTATACGAATAGGCTTATTACATATCAAAAA
Source organism: Pyrausta purpuralis (assembly GCA_963924145.1). NCBI lineage: Eukaryota > Metazoa > Arthropoda > Insecta > Lepidoptera > Crambidae > Pyrausta > Pyrausta purpuralis. The sequence continues at coordinate 2,767,450 of OZ001652.1, read as the reverse complement.
GTTATACCTAAGCACATTTGTCGCTGACTGTACATATGTGACGAGGTCTGACGTTGATGAATCGGCGTCAGATAGCCCAATATTGATGGCGGGTCAAATGTACCGATGGAGTCGGATATAATATTACACGGATTTATTGAACATAATACTATGATGCCATTAGTAAGTTTATGATGCGATTAAACGTAGCAATATGTGTGAACGTTGAACGTGAATGTTAATGGTACTTTTATTGATTACTTACGATCCTTCACTTCGTTTCTCTGCCTAAGCTCTATTTATTTCCTGTTTTATGTTTATATTTCTATTCGGGGCAAAGATGGCACCAACAAAATATATATAATGAAAATTGGTCCACTGGTTTTCGAGTTATAATAAGTGCTGTTAGTAATTTTCCTTCAAGTATATGTAACCATAATATTGTATAAACCACGTGCTTACAATATACCGACACACACAATATTTACAATCCAATGCATAAGATTATAATGTTGCCTTGATTTTTTTGATATAACGGTTGTATATACATATAAGAAGAGTCAAGTGATGGCGATTAGAAGAAGACGGTAAGACAGACAAACATAGGACAGGACGGACAGCAGGAATAGAGGAATCAATAAGAATATTAGCGCGCGACAATATTTATTTATAAACTTCATGCACAAACTCACGGTACATATGGCGAACCTTATGCTAAAAGTATTCTCTACCAGCAAACCATAGGTTTTGAAAAGTAAAATACAGGCGGCGCGATGAAAGTAATCTATACTAATATTATAAAGCTGAAGAGTTTGTTTGTTTGTTTGAACCTGCAAATTGTTAAGTTTTGTTTATCTTCTCACCATTTTTAAATTACCTACCAAATTATAATTTTTAATAAAAAAAGTACCTACTGAATTAATTAGTAGAATGCCTACAAAAAAGGACTCTGCTTTCTCGGCAGTCTGCCACGTCTACAACGTCAATCCGTCTCAAACTGAATGCTATTATTTGAGAATATTGCTGCAACATATTCGCGGTATATCTTATTTGTAAAAAAATTAGCCTAAATAATTGAAAAATCTACCCAAAGTCACTATTCCACGCGGACGAAGTCGCGGGCACAGCTAGTAAAGGGATTAAAGCAAGAGCGTGACGTTAATAACTAAAAAATAAAATGATAGTAAACATACAAACTACTTATTATACGAATGTCGTATTCATATACATACTATAGTACTTAAACTTAATTATGATAGTACACATAAAAGAAAACAATGTCAATGAGTCAAGACGGATAGCTCTTCCTTATAAAGTGCTCAAGGCCTTCTTGTAGGAAAATTTGACAATAACGCCAGATCAATTGAATTAACGTTTCATATCTAGAAAAACACCAACAATAACCTATTCCTAGCAAGTTAGCGGCAAAAAAGAACAGGATCAAAACTACGCGCAAATCAGTTGACACACGATATGGCGAAGTGGCGAAACTAAACGAGTTACCGGGAGCTACAATTACTAAGGTGCTACCCTAGAAGACGACCGTATTAACGATTGCTATCCCACTCGCTTGCACTGGCATGCTGATATGAACAACAGAGACGGGTAGAAAATTATTCCGACCGTTATTAGAATATAAGCTCTGACTTGTAAAACACGTAATGCCCGACCGAAAAATTTCTAATCCGTCTTCAAATGACTGTGATCTCACAGCCACCAAAAACATACAATCTAATTGATAACATTCTTCTTCTTTGATGAAGTCAGTTAAAAGCCCAGGTACACATTTTTGACCCGACCCAGAGATCGAATCGGGGACCTCTGGCGCAGCAGTCTCATTAAAGTGCGACCCACTAACCACTGCGCCACGGAGGCAATCGAAACTAGGCTTGACGGTTATTATCAGCCGATATTAGCCGGGACCAACACCTTACGGTCAAAATCCAAACACGACCGGACCGTGCCGTATGGGATTGCTTAACTTCGCTAAGTTCTCTGCTAAAAAGTGATAAAATCGTACGAAAACATACCCATGTGGAAAACTTAACTTTGATAACTATGTAGTTAGAAAATCAGTAAAAATACTTACAGTTACTCACATGAAATACACAATTTTGATTTATCTACCGGACCTCCGTATACCATCTTACATTCTCGTATTCGTATCGTATTTTATTTATTTCGTCTCTTCGTATTTTATTTATTTACGATATTTCTTAGCTTAAAAAGGTGTAAAGGTTTACAACTTTCATATATAACAAGTTTTATCTACGTTTGATTTGTAACCGAAGTTATGGCAATTAATAAAATACTAAATACGAATAAAAAATCACAATTTAATAATTTAAAGTAATTCTGCCCTCGTTCAAACTTTCATGGAACATGAATTAAACAATCTTCCAAAACGATGTTCCATAAAACTTATCATATCTCAGTTCCGAATTGCTTAAATCCCGCGAATGACTAACTGTTATAATTCTCAAGTTGTTTCAACGGAATTATCTTAAACAAAAGCCAAACTTTTGCTTGAATTCAATCTTTCCAAAGGGTTTATTTAAAATTAAACATTGACCGCTATGACTATAGTTAATTAAACTTCGAACAGCTTTCTGACACGTAATTTATTTAATCAAAGTTTCAACGATGTCTAAATCTTAATGCTAAAAGATTTTTTTATCTACTTATAACTTATATATAAATATCAACTTAATTAATTAATAAACAATTATATTTTTGTTTTTATAGTGTTTTGTCAGTTTATAAACTTAGTAATATTAAATGCACTTGAAAAAAGCAACCGTGTCTGTTCCTCGTCTGACACAGTTGGTTTTTTGAAATGCATTAAATTAAATTAATTAACATTATTTGCACCAATACACTATTTTACACGAAATGTATAAAACGATCCAAAGGCTTTACAATTTGATTACTAAGTTACAAAATATATTGAATGTGGAATAAAGGGTTATCTAATTTTATCCTAAAAATAAAAATTGTATAAACATACATTATATCTTTAAAAGTACGTAATTACGGTTCACACGGTGCAAATAATAAGATCTTTCTGTTGAACCTACAAAATTCTAGTCATAGATTAGAAAAGGAGAATGGCAACTGAAGCATTGCTATCGAGAAAATAGTCTAAGAGCCAATGGACCGAAAATCCAACGATCTAAAACAATATTAATGGTGGTAGCTCTGCTGCAGCGTGAGTTGAAGTGGAAACGAGACGACAGGAGTTTGCGCCGTTCGCTTTTATTTAGAAGTAGGTAAGTGCGAGTGAGAGGGGCAGTGAGGTTATTAAATCGACTCCTTCCTTGAGCAAAACATGGATTGCTTCATAGTACAGTTTGCGTGAAATTCTGGCCTCTTGCCAGCCGCAGTGCTGTATCGGTGGGGTTGATTTAATTTTGCACGAATTTAATAAAGTGGCCTGTTAATGAAAGGGCTTCGGGTTTTTGGCGAAGGCGATTGATTGAACAATTGTATTTTTAAATCGGAAGTTTTCTTCCGTTCAAGACTTTTTCCGGGACAGCTCTGATAATTGCGATGTCTTAAGGAAAACAATTTTCTGTCATTTATTTAGGGTTTTTGTACGCAAAAGGCAAAAGGAAATAATTTTATGGTTTGATGAACACGTGAAAAGAGTGATTATACGATAAAAGTAATGAGATACTCTCTAATAGAAAAAAAAATGTAAGAACGTCCGCAACTTGTGTAATAAAAATATGACCGTGGCTCATAGTACAACTAATAAGACATGCATTTGATCAATGGCGTGATAATCACTTTTCTCAATTGTAGTTTTCATGAAAACTACTTGTCATATATAAATTTTCCTACTCAAAGACATTTTAAAACGATTTCGCCAATAAACGTTCGGTCATTTTCATTTCTGGAACGCTTTTAAGGAAATCGACTGCCGGATTGATCTATCACCTCGCCTTGGCTAAAGTTTAAAACTTGGCAACTGCTTGTAGCGAGGTGTCCAAGTCTGAGAAATATTAGATTGGAACTTGGACTAAGCATAAATCTTACCGGTGTTGCGGAAACAATAAATGGTACGGGGGGGGGGTATAGAATATATATATAGAATGTATTGTGATTGCTGGTTTTTGAAGCAAAATAGCGGATGGTGAATTGTTTTGAAAGATCGTTGTGTAGCTTTTATTACATCTATACTAATATTATAAATCTGACGAGTTTGTTTGGATGGGTTGAACGCGTTAATCTTAGGAATTAATAGACCGATTACAATAAATATTTTTGTGTTAGATAGGTGAGTTATTGAGGAAGGTTTTAGGCTATAACAAAACACGCTGTGACGTGCTTGGAAGAAGCAATGTACGTTATTGGTGTCCAATATTTATTTCCGAAACAATCTTTCTATAGCAACGACCGACAGAACCTGAAGAGTAATAAAATATGGTGCTAATAATAAATTGTACTTTTAGAGGTGGCATATAATTTTTTTTTAGTTTCAAAGACTCTTGACTTAGTTCTAATAAGGCTTAGTTCTATTTGACTCTCGTAAAAATAAAAATCTAGCGAAGCATTTCAGAAGTTATAATAATAGTTGGCTCTTCAATGAAGCAATATAATTAGACCCACGTAGACTTATTAGTTTGAAATAATTATTCAATTAGATCAAACAAATGAATTACCTGTCAAAGCCAGGATTATCAGTCAAAAGACGTCTACTGCTGAGTCTCACAAGATTTTCCGCAGTAACCGGGCAAGTCGTTTTTATAACATGTGCTATTACCTATAGTTATAATTTATATCTGTTAGCTTTTACCATAGCGAGTAATATATTTTACCAAAAATGTATTCTTATAAAGTTCAAACATCGAACCTTCCCATATGAGGAGTTACGCTCGACCCGCAAAGTTCAAGAACACGAAACAAAGCCTTCCTTTGGCATTCGAATAACAGAGGCTTTATTATTTTAATGTTGTATGCGAGGGCCGGGTGCCAAACTCCTCGGCTCCGAGTCACCGCTCTTCAGTGTAAGACAAATTCACTACTGGCCCGAGCCAGTAAACTTTGCCTTATCCGTGGGGCCATGAAATTAGCGGGCTGTAAGAAAACTGTTAGAAACTTTCAAGGGAAGAGTTTGGCGTTACAAAGGCAAGCTACTTTTACTTAAGATTAACACTTGTATTTGTAAAAGTTTCTTTTGCAATTTAAATAAATAAATAAATAAATATTGGACACCAATCACATACATTGCTCTGATCCCAAAGTAAGTAGCGAATGCACTTGTGTTATGGAAATCAGACACAATGGTGGTACCACAACACCCAGACCCGAGACAATATAGAAAAGATCGTTTTCTACATTGACCCGACCGGGAGTCGAACCCGGAACCACACGAGTTGGCGACGCTTGAAACCGGCGTGCTAACCACTCGACCAGGTCGTCAAAATTATTGCTTAAGTAGACCATTTCGCATCAAATTAAGGATTTAAATTGACTATGAGCTGTTAAATGACTGACGCTTGAGTGAACTTGTCTATTAATACGGGTACGGAATAATAGTTTAATTTTTTGACACATTTAGATACATGGCTCATAGCAATTTAACATCCTTAAAATTGTACTAATACTTTCAATGATAATGTGTGGATATGTGAATGTTTGATACTCCTTCTTACTTATGGTTTGAATGAAACTTTACATAATTACCTTGGGATAACACATAGGCTATAATTCATAATGATATTTTGTAAAATCTCTTCCATACCCCATGGTTGCCTGGAAGAGATCGCTTCTAGCGATAAGACAGCCAATATTGTACTTATGATTTGTTTGTAATGTTTCTTGTGTCCTTACATGTTCAATAAAGAATATATATAATAATTATTATTATCTGCTATTTACGTAGTTAAGTCTGTGGAAATTGCTAGCACAAACTTACATCGAATCCTTGTGATTTCTTCTATACTTATCTTCTCTGTAGTATGTAAATGTCACTTTTGGCCCAATACAGTTTATGTTGATTTTAGCAAACATTATATGGAGAAAAATATTTCTTATCCCACTAAAATCACACAAGGGAAAAACATTGTTCAAGAAGTTCAAGTTGTTAGCTTAACGTAATAAGGAATTCGGTACTAAAATATTTTACGACGACAACTTTTTCAATCGCGCACTAAAGATCAACAGAGGCTCTGTTCTAAGTTATTCATAATGTACAGACATCAGCACGTCAAAGTAAACACTGCGGTATCTTATGCAGTTGTAATAAGGGCTAGTTTGCAACAAAAAAGGGCAACCTGATGTGTTGGCGCTGTACTTGTCTTTGAGTGAATAATATCACTGCGATGTCAGATCAAGGGCATTTGGCTACTTTAACATATTTCCTTTCGGTAAAAATGCGTATGATTTTTAAATTATTGTTATTAAGAACCAAAAACATTGATTATCAAGCTCGTAAAAATATTTATGTAAGCATGAACATTTCATTCCATTATTTATTTTTTAAATAACTGAGGCAAAAATTACTTGATAACTTTATCATAAAGAACAATACAAAGTTATTCAAACTAGAACAAAGGCAATTTTAACTCGATTCAAATTTATTCACTGAAAAGTAGAAAAAAACTGCAAAGATTCAGCTGTGATAAGCTGATTAAGAGAAAAAAGTTCGGTTAATACAAGCGGCCCATTGAAACAATTTTCATTGTTTCACTGAAAAAAGACCTTTAAAATAATACTCTCGAGTCGCATAGCCACTGTTGAAAAACAAACCAACATTCGGCTAGGGTAGGGTGACCAAAAGGCTTAAGATTTGTAAATAAAACTAGGAAAGTCTAAAAAAAGGAGCCTAGCCTATGTTCAGCAATGACTTTTAGCTGATAATGATGATGATCACGTTCTAAGCTCCTGGCTTTACAGCATTTAATGGCAAACCCGTTACCCTGCTATAATTGCCGAATCGTTTTAATTTATCAAATCATGTTTAATATTATGATTTGTCTCAAAAAAAGGATCTTTCAAAATTAAAAATAAACTCATTCATGTACTAAGGTTTGCACAGTCTGACCACTTATTGACAGTTCTTATTCACCCGAAAAACCACCCATGTGGATTGTGTCTGAGACAAAATAAAAACGAATGGAATAGCTTTGCTTTATTCCAAAAATCTAAGCAATAATCCTGAATCACCGCGAACATTTGGCCACCCTATCCACCGCCCAGTCTTTGGGCTTTTTAAACAAAAATCGACAACAAAAGGGGAAGCAATTACTGGTGCCTTGTAAATAATGTGCCAAAATAAAATATACGAACCAACGGTGCTGACAACAAAAGTACCACCGGGTTTTATCGGGCTATTTATCCTTTTTTGTACGTATTTACATATTAAAGCTTTCAATTCCAAGTCGAATTAATCTGAATAATTGCCGTTTAAATAATATTAGCGGTTGATTGTTCGACGACCTCCGTGGTGTAGTAGCTAAGCACGTTGGGTTTCAAGGCGTTGCCGCTCCGAGGTTCTGATTTCGATTCTCGGTCGGGTCAATGTTGAAAATCAAAATTTTCGATATTGATTTCCATAACACAAGTGCATTAGCTACTTACTTTGGGATCAGAGCAATGTATGTGATTGGCGTCCAATAATTATTTATTTCTTATTGTGTTTTAAGATTGAAAATCAAATTGGTGACGTCAATAGTAACACAGTGCATGAAGACACAAATCATCTGGTGAATGTTTTTACAAAGTTGAAATGAAATAATACATACTTCGCTACTCAAATATCAACACTTTATTTGGAGTCAAACCCGCAATCCTGCTCATTTGTGTGGTTACATTTCAGAGCCACAATATTATACCCAGAATATCATTATCTTTTACATCCAAAGGATGTCAACGGCTGAACATAGGCCTCCCATAACGGTTTTCACAGGTGACAATAAAGTAAAGATATCAATTTTACCCAGATCAGTGATTCTAATGGAATACAACTCTTTCAAAGCAAGAGTGATCAGGCTTCTTCTGGGTGAGCTCATTTCATCGTCGTATCTGTCTGTGCCACGCCTGATTTAGTCTGAAAGTAAAAGCGAAGCCATTTTCTATAAAAAAGATATAAAATGACGTCTAGCTTTTAATAAGAGCCAGCTCATTTCGTGGCCACAAAACCTCCTCAAGCGTGAGGCTACGCGATGGCAGAACTCTGAACATACTCGATATGGGCTCAGGAAACTGGTTTTAAGACGACATAAGACCCGAGATTCGGCCTGAGCACTTTTAGGAACAACTTGTTTACTTTGTTCGTGGATAGGCAGAATAGTGTGATTGTGAAAACGTTGGGCGATATCTTATCTTTTTATAGCCAATCGACTATGCTTGTAATCACATTTTTTGTTTCAATATTTTTTTTGTCGTTAAACAAACTTAGTAATATAAATTGCGCTTGTAAAAAGCAACTTTGGCTGTGTGACAGACAAGGAGTCGAACCCCGTGTCTTACGCTATCCGGGCGTATGCCTATACCATTCGGCCACCGTCACATTAGCAAACGTGTTGAATTTTGCAAGCGCTTACTTTAACTCACAATGTCCGAAGGATATATTTTAACAAATATTTAACAATCGGTTAAGATGAAGGAAGCCAATTTATAATTACGTTTTTGTTTTATAGTGTTTTGTCACTATACAAATACAACAGACACACCTCGTCTGTCACACAGCCAAAGTTGCTTTTTACAAGTACAATTTATATTATGCCTGTAATCGTTAAAAAATTATAATATTCAACACGATCATATTATTGACACTCTTACGGTTATTTTGTTTACAAAAATATTGTGGGGTAATTGTAAAAAAAAACATAACATTTATTATCCTTGAAGTGATAAAACAATTACAGTACTGCCTCTATCCAATATAAGATCTGTGTTTTCTATTTCTTTTTTGGGATTTCGTATTTCTAATTTTAATACTGTGTAATGTGCCTGCAGATTAGGAAAACAAATAATCCCGGCTTAACTTTAAAAACTGACAAGTAAATACTTCCATTAGCAAGAGAAAACTAATGCACAGTCAACATGTGTCATTCACAATGTAAATTAACATTTAGCGATATAATATATTGAACACCAATCACATACATTGCTCTGATCCCAAAGTAAGTAGCTAATGCACTTGTGTTATGGAAATCAGACACAACGGTGGTACCACAACACCCAGACCCGAGACAATGAGCTAATGCATAGGTAACCCATCTGATTCACTTATAACAGATTAATCTTCCAATGCAGAGTGTTCAGGATGGGATCAAACTGACCGGATAGTACAATAACACGGTAATATTATGTCTACAGTATTGTAACTTCATGCAAACGGACGACGCGCGAGCTATACCTACTCGCTCGGATGTCGGCACGCGTTCGGCATGCTACCCAAGCAGCAACCAAGCGTAATGAACACCTAAAAAGCAGCCAATATAGCACTTAACGCTGTTTTACAGCTGTATAAGAACTTTGAAAAGACATAATAGTGTTATAATGTCGGTTTAGCGGTAATTATTTAGCTCTAACTGTATTAAGTCTGTATTAAGGAGTCAAAGTACGCTTAAAGTTCTAAATCAGTGTATGATAACTGTCATGTACAGCTTTAAGTTTCCTGTAACGCTTTAATCTCATTTTAGTATGATAGCTGTACAATAGCTGCATTTTGCATACCGTCCCTTACTTAATACAGCTTAGAGCTGTATTGTGGTGGTCCACAAATCTTATTTCTGTACTATGAAGTAGGCAAACCCTCTTCTGCAGCTTCTTATTATGGTGTAATTGTACACCCTTTTACAGACAATAGCTGTCTAATTTCTGTCTTTGAGAGTAATAAACAGCAATAAAAATAAATGACGCCTATGTACAGTACAGCCATAATCTGTGTAAGTGACAGAGTCGCCATTTTGAATTATTGTGCATGTATATGCTGTATTTTGTAATTGTTTTATAAATATGTGGAAAAAGCGAAAAAGATTTGATTAGAAGAAAGATTGAACAGGAATAATCAAATATTACAAATTATCAACAAAATGAAATTACTGCCGAGGAACATGGAGATATTGCAACATATCAGATCACCTACAGCCAAGCGTCAACACCATCGACATTTCATGAAAGGGGTTCCGTAGAAAATATTATGAATGATCATAGTTATATCAGGTGTAACTTATAAGCTTTACCTTTTGCTACTGATGACGACATTATATCATGCAGCAGTTCAAGTGACAGCGAAAGTAAATATGAAAAAAATATATTATTTCGCCAACGATGGTTAGGTTCTCGAGGTAAAGAAAATATATATGCTTGAGAAAAGAGTAAAAATATGCGCTCTTATACTTACTGACTTAGCAGAAGTTTTTGAATCACCAATAAAATCGTCATATTTGAATATATTCAAAGCCAAATGGCATGCCTCTAGTCAAATTAAGACCATTGTTAATCCTGAAGATGTAAAAATTAAACAAGTATGTATAGAACATTAAAACCAATTACATTTTATACTCCTTTTGCACACAGTTTCATAGAGAAATAAAAATCATTCTAATTTATACACATTTTTTATTTTTTATCACTTTTCGCTAATAGAGTTATACAAATACAATTGCAATACTCATTGCAAAGTAATTTCCTACATATTATCTATAAACAGTGAAATTTAAGTATTAGGTTCCGTTTGTCAGGAGAACCATGAATATAAACAACTTTCACTATATTTACTAATTTTCTACATCTTGTTCATTCACGACGTATTAAACAATATATTCCGTTTCAGTTAAAGCGTCCAGATCGGGATTCAAGGGTTCGAGTATTTTAGTTGAAACTGATGAAGTGGATGGGGTTGGTTTCTTAAAAACCTGAAACCAACCATAAACAATATAAAATAAATATTATCAAAAACTTATTTACTAACTCATCACGAAACCTCTTAATTTGCTAGACCCATAATTTAGTTTAAGTTAATTTGATTTAGTTTACAGTTAGTATACACTCGCGGAAAAAATAAGGATTTTGCGATGAGCTGGCATTAAGGGGGCTGGCATTGGATTGCATCATTTTTTTTTATTTCTTTACAAATTCTAGGACGCAAATCTACAATAATTGCTTTGAAATTTCTAAAAAACTAACTAATACTTTATTTTCTAAAGCGTGATGTGATCTCTCAGTGCATTTGGTTTTTCACTTAATATTACGTATCCCTAATAAGAGTTACAGGTTATGTTCGAAACACTGCTATGCAACATTAATAGTAAATTTATTCGTTTATACAGCCCATCAACCGCTAAAAGCTGAATAATAGTATCCATTACCAACAAAGTACAGCTATTAATGCTATAAGACCATCAAAATAGAATTTAGGCTGCTTAGCAAATTGTCGCCATTTTATCAATTACAAATCGAAGATTACGAACATGAGTTCATAAAAATTAGACTAATGTTTTTATGTTTATCAATATTTTCAGTTTGTCCAATAACCTACAATGCACCATGAGGCTCTACGTCCATTAATTCAAACATTTTTAAATTCTAACCTATAAAAACCATATTTACTTACCTTATTTAATATCTCTTCCTTAGTTATTTTGCTGGCGCGTTTATTTTTTATCACAAAACATATATATGTCTACAATAATTTTTTTTTTGCACGATAATGCACTGTATCCTGCGCCTATTGAATCTCCAAATCTTTAAACACATAAAGCGTTTTAATAATGTCAGTTTGATCAATCTGATTATAAACGCCATTAAAAATGTATTCTGTTACGTTTTAAATTTTTTGTAACTCTGTTCAACAGATTTTTTACAACTTAAAGCTAAACAAGTGAGTTACAATGTAGTAATTGGAGTATATCGGTTTCCTCGTACACCATAGTACAGCCGAAAAACAGCTATTATGCAGCCTATTCTATGCTTGTACAGCTACTTTACAGCTAATATAACGCAAAACGCTGTATAATTTGTGCCAATTTTAGGGGTATAAGGGCTGTATAAGCGCTTATACAGCCTTTATGCGGCCAAGAAATACAGCATTAAGAGTATAAACGAACTTTAATAGAGCTGTTATACAGCTTGTGATGCTGCTTGGGTACAGTCGCGGACGTGTCGCAGTGATGACCGGACGGTGTGTTGGTTTTTAATCAGTAACCGCGCTAGTTTCTTGTTTTACTAGAAATAAGTACAAGTAGCTATTTAATATAGCAAGTAGAATATATTGTGCTGTTTTTGGTTGCATGAATTCTTAAATAACGCACCCAGAGATAACTTTTTTTCGATTACCTGGAATCTCCGAAAGGTAAGACTATAAAATAATAAGAGTTACTATTAGGTAAGTAGGTACCAACCTACTATCCCGCTACTACGTAATTTGTGTCTTGTGTCTTAATGGATTGGTATTTCCTTTTTAACCGACTTCAAAAAAAGGAGAACCGATTTGTTATAATCAAACATGGATAAAAATAAACATGATTTTTTAATTAAATCTACCAATAAAAAAAAACTTGCATTTTTATTGAACACTTTACATTCAATTCACGAACTATTTTATGTTATCATATTAATATTTCATATTGTTTTTATTTATTTATCAATTAGTATCTGTACTAATAGATAAATAAATAAAAAGTAATAAATTTACAATCTCAAAACTAGATAGAAACTCAAAGTAGGCAGATGCAATAAAATAAAACGCTGTAGGTGGGCGACAGCCCTATCGCATGCTAACGTACTGTGCTGCTGTAAGTACTTATTTCAAGGACACGGGCCAGTTACAATACTGATAGACATAATATTACCGTGACAATAAGATGTACAGACGCCAGCACATCACGTTACCCACTTTTATTGCAAACTAAACCTTATTACAATGGCATATGACACCGCAGTGTTTACTTCGACGTGCTGTTGTACGTAGGTACATCATTGATCGTAGATGGTTGTGGTAAACCCTGTTCACTATAATACAACATCTCTTCTATATAGACAGATGAAAACCTACATAGTGTCTACACAAAATAGTAGTATTTAATAATACACAGCCAAGCGTTGTAAAAACAATATTAAGTTTATTTACGTACTTATATAAATTGTTCCAAGGTTGTGAAACAGGCCTAGATGACTGGAAAAACGTTTCGTAAAATTATAAATCAGTTATAAGCCTGCCTTAATGGATCGGAATGCTGGGCTGTTAAGAAGACGGATCAGAAGTAAATGAATGTAACATAGATGAGAATGTTTAAATGGAGGTGTGGGTTTAAAAGAATGGACAATCAATCGATAATATTGTGGTATTTTGGCTAAATGGAAATAAGTGAGATCCGCTTACTTCCACTTAGCCAAAATACCACAATATTTTGTTGACCGCCAATTTAACTTTGTTTTTCATAGTTTTTGTATGAATAACAAAGTTATTTTTGCGGTTATTGAAAATGTGTTGTATCTCAAAAACTACTAGTTCGATCTCGTTGAAACTATTTTTTCTTGAAAGTCTGTAAAGATTTACCTACATCATATATTTTATTCAAAATTGACAATCGCTAAGTTTAAAAGTTAGATGGGGGACGCCCAGTTTACTACTTTGGAAGCGTCTATCTCTCAAACGATAGACTTTTAGAGAAAATGGTTTAAGAAACCTCGATGTCATTTTAAAAGGCCTACCCATAGACACCCTACATGCATAGGTTAGGATACATATACCAACTAAGTTTCAACTGTGTGATATAAATAGTTTTAGAATAAAGTGTCTGTGACATACGAACGGACAGACAGACAGACAGACTTGACGAAACTATAAGGGTTACGTGTTTTGCCATTCGGCTACGGAATCCTAAAAACAATGACAAAAACAAAAATAAGCTTACTTCCTTTACCTTCTGTGACTAAAATAGATATAAGTCCGTAAAGTACCAACCAAGTATTCTAGTGGCAATGGGGATGAGACCGCTTTGTGTATTTACTGATCAAAGGTTTATACAAGATAGGGAAAATATATTTCTGTGAGTGTTTCCTGCCTCGTTATGTTGATACGGGAATATAGAGAGGTATTTATTATTAAAACAATAGCGGTAAAGTCGTGGGTGAATCAACGTGGGTGGGTAATGTACGAACAACATTTTAGTGAACAGTAAAAAGTAAAGTAAGTCTATAACGTCCTACTGCTGGGCAAAGGCCTTACCTCAACTATGTGGTAGTTCGAGCCATACTTCACCCGCGGGCTCAGTGCGGGTTGGCGGAGGGGTGTTTGCAAGGCAAGCGACTAACCCTGCTGTCAGATGTTATCATGACACCAATAAGGTCTCTGACTAGGCTTAACGACTAATCCGAATCCAAAGCACGGGGATACTCGTGATATACGACACTTATATGGTTGGAATGGTCACCCATCCAAACGCGACCGCGCCGTAAGTCTTTTCGATATTACTACCAAAGCGCTGCTACGAGCACCTTTAAGTAGTGTTAGTGTACAACAATATAAATAATAAAATATAAACGTTAATAAGGTCAAATAAGTTAAAAACATTTTTAATGTCAGTTACGGGACTAAATGAATAATAAGAAATAAGGGATTAGAAATAAATAGGTACTTGTCATCAGTATAATTATTATGCCAAATTCAATGCGGGAATTATTAACTTCCTACGTTACAGGCTAATTATCCAATTAGATTTTTTTTATATTTATTTATTCAAAAAAATATCATACATTGTTTCATTTCTAAACTGCTGGACAGTATGTAAGTCACGTCGTACTATAACATAATTATGTACTGCACATACCATTATGTATATAAACACACAGATAGTAATCACCCTTCTTAAGTACAGTAACAATGACTCTGTGTCTACTTCAAAAACCGGGTAAGTGCGATTTGAATTTATCTTCCAAAGGTTCCGTAACAATTTAGTACACGTGTACATTTTTTTCTATTTTTTTTATTGATTCACCTTAAAAAATTATTTTTTCTTCATGATACTAGAATTGAATACCAGCGTTATTACATTAAAATTACCGTATCTGTAGATTTAAAGACTTAAACATTCGATCTTATTAGATCAAAACCCGACTTCAAAACCAAAATGCACTAAAAAGTCTTAAATAAACTCTTGGTTATTGAAAGGAAAAGAACCCATTTTAGGCAATCAATTTATTTTTGGAGTCGGTGCTGTGATAGTTGATGCTTGATGGTCAAAGTGATGGTACCGACTCCAAAAAGAAATTGTTTGCTTAAAATGGGTTCCTTTCCTTTCAATAGTTAAGAGTTTATTTAAGACTTTTAAGTGCATTTTGGTTTTGAAGTCGGTTTTTACTTTTTATAAAGTTTATTTTATTTCTTCATTTTCAGTGTTTATGGGTAGTGAGTCATTATGGGTAGGTGACCTTACCACCTATCATAAGTTCCGTCATTATAATTACTGAACTCTTAAGCGTTAAGGAGTTTCACCATCAGCTCAAAAAGATGTTGATTATCAGACGTAACAACACGTCAACATTAAGATTCTACTAAAGAAACACTATACGTGCCTTTAAAATTTGAGGCTTTCCCTCGATTACACCAAGATCCCATCATCCGATCCCAAAATGAAGAAAATAGGACCAACTAGAATGTACACCCTCTAAGTAGGCGAAAAAATTTTTCGATTTGGTCGACAAACGACTGAGATATGAGGTAACATAGATACAAAAAATAAAAAATAAAAACATACAGTCGAATCGATAACCTCCTCCTTTTTTGAAGTCGGTTAAAAATATGAAAAATAAGTCTTATCTTCAGTTTGAAGCTAATCTTTTTTTAAGTGGGAGAAAATGCAGTTTCTGATGAAAGAAACAAAGAAGAAGAAGAAAGTTTGATATACAGTTGAAAGATAACGAAGATACTCTTTTTAAAGGTGGGAAAAATGCATTGAATGAGTTACTTGAAACTACAAACCATCGACGTACTTTTTATAAATTGTCAAAACGCTATTTATCTCATATAATTAATATTCCTATCAAAAGGGATAATAATTTTATGATTCTTATATAAATTTACTTTCACAATTTGAACCTATGACGCCATAGTTTTCTGTGTTTAAGTAACGCTCTTTTTTTCAAAACATTTTGTTGATTATTAAAAATGATCAGTGACAAGTCTGTGACAAGTGTGTGACAAGTTAGCCTTAAAATATTTTTTTTTATTTAGATATTGTGTTAGGGTCATCTTTTTGTTGGAAATTGCAGGAAACTACCACTGGGTAGTACATAACATCCTCATGACCAGGTATATGATAAGATTGGATC
The DNA here is from genome assembly GCA_963924145.1 of Pyrausta purpuralis. Classification (NCBI taxonomy): domain Eukaryota; kingdom Metazoa; phylum Arthropoda; class Insecta; order Lepidoptera; family Crambidae; genus Pyrausta; species Pyrausta purpuralis. The sequence goes on along the minus strand of OZ001652.1, from coordinate 2,751,184 downwards.
TTTAATCATAAATTTGAAACTTAAGTTCTAAGATAGTAATAGCATTAAATGGCAGATGAACTGCATGTGTGTGAGTGACAGACATAATTGTAGAAGTGATTCTTACTTCAGTTAAAATAAACGTGAAAAGAGACTGTGCTTGCAAAAGATCCAATCATTCTGTTTTGTTTAATGATATTAAGGCCTAAACCAATATATAGAGTTCCGATTTGTTCCTGCATGGAACCCTAAAAATAACTTTTTAAAGTTTTACAAAAAATCTCGACGGCTTTGCAGCTACGGTGGCAACTTCGCAACTAGTTTTATACTTTTTCTTATTATCTTTCCTCTTCTTAAGTTTTTAACGTAAAAAATAGACTTTAAGTATTCCCCGCAGCTGCGCCGTTGAGCTATGGAGTGTTTGGAATACTAGTTAATGTGCATTTGTGTCAAGAAGAAACTTAACTTCGTATTTAAAAAATATTACAGAAGTCTATCTTAGACGTGCAGAACAGTTTCTCGTAATACAACCTCTACTTATATGAAAATTTCTAAAAAAGGCAATGCCTGCTAGTGTCGACTTGATTTTGAAATATTATCTTGATTAAATATTGTGGAATGTATATTTCATAATCTAAGATATGCAAGCTATAGCCGTGCTTTTGAGTCATTTGTAATTGACACCATTCTGTAAAGCTGCTGTTAATTCAAAAAAAGGTTTGTTGAATATTTCCGAAGCTCCAAACATTTCTTGAGGAAGATACGTAAATCAAATAACCGCCTTCAAAAAACTGAATAAACACTCTTTTGGAATCCGTATGATGTGAGTTCCTAGACTGTTGGTGCACGTAAGTTTTTTGCGCGATCGAATCAGAAATGAGGAGATACGTACTTTGACACATATTAATAATGATGATACCTTAGTCAAATGTCCGGTCTGTTCTTTCACTGTCATTAATTCGGTGAGACGAAAGAACTAACGGCATAGCGTGCTTTTCGAGGCACTGGGGTGTTATCACCACCAATATTAGGACGACCTCAGTGGTGTAGTGACTAGGCACGCTGGTTTCAAGGCGTCGCCGCTCCAAGGTCCCGGGTTCGATTCCCGGTCGGGTCAATGTATAAATCATAATTTTCTATATTGTCTCGGGTCTGGGTGTTGTGGTACCACCGTTGTGTCTGATTTCCATAACACAAGTGCGTTGGCTACTTACTTTGGGATCAGAGCAATGTATGTGATTGGTGTCAAATATATCCATCCATCCATCCATCGCAGCCTTTATTTCAGTCCTTTTAGGATAAAGGCCTCCTCCATATTTATCCATTTTTGTCTCTCCCGTGCCACTTTCATCCAGTTCCGTCCGGCGTGGTGCTTAATATCGTCCACCCAACGAAGTGGTGGGCGGCCTCTACCGCGCGTGTTGGCCCATGGTCGCCACTCCATAACCTTTCTGGTCCACCGATTTTTATCCATTCTGGCTATATGTCAAATATATATTTAAATATAAGTCAAATATATATTTAAAAAAATATATTTTGATAACAAGTGGTTTCTGCCCAGCCCAGGAATGAACCTGGGACTTCTTGGGAGCAAGCACTGAGCTAGCCGCTACACCAACGAGGAAGGCATTACATAAATGGTCAAATAAAGTGACATTCGCAAGACGTCGATCAACACGGTACGTCTGCCTTGTTAGGCTCTATCATAATAGTCCTGTATACTCTAGGTATATTAATTATACATAAGCCCCAGGTGTGGAAGTGCGTACACTCATGTAAAGCCAGGGACGGTTAACAAAATGGATTAGCACTAAGAACGTGACGTTAATCCTAATCTTAACTAGTGTACTGAAAAACGAGGTTGCGAAGTCGTTTTTGTTCGAACATAAGTCTGGAAAAAGTAGATTAAGCCTGTATTTTTTATATTAAAACAGCTGGGTATCTATTGCGAAGATTAAAAAAATCTATACATTTCTATGTATGGCATTTCTACGTGGATGAATATACGTTCGTAATATTTTACTTTATTCTGTAACTGTAAGCATCACACTGTTGAAATTTAATCGGAACATGTATCCTGTTAACCGCTTTACGATTCTAATACAAAAAAATAAAAAATAATGACTTTTACATGTAGCTAACACCAAAAATTTTTTTTGTCAAACCTATGCGTGTGAGGTGTCTATGGATAGGTCTTTTAAAATTACATAGAGATTTCTAAAACCGTTTTCTTTTAAGTCTCACGTTTCATAGCTAGACGCTTCCAAAGTGGTTAAATGGGCGTCCCCCATCTAACTTCTAAACTAAGCGAGTGTAAATTTTGAAAAAATACATAATTTAGATTTTAACAAATACTTTCAAAGAAAATTGGTTTGGACGGGATCAAACGCAAAGTTTTTGAGATATAGCACATTTTCAACAACTGCAAACATAACTTTGTTCTTCATACAAACACTATGAAAAACAAAGTTATATTTGCTGTTAACAAAATATTGCGGTATTTTTACTAAGTGGAAGTAAGTGGATTCCCTAATTCAGTTAAAGTTGGCACGGAACCCTCAGTGCGGGAGTCCGACCCGCACTTGGCCGTTTGTTTTTTTAATCTGACTATCTTGCCGCATGGCAAGCGCACGTATCTTATTCGTTCACAAGGGACAGTCCGATAATTTCGCCAATATCAGATTCAAAGAAGCAGAATGACAAATTAAGGTTTTACTGCTGAATAAAAGAAAAAAGTAACAATTTTGAAATAAATACAAATAAGTGGTTCTGCGAGTTAGTATAAATAGCTTTTGTTTGTGAAGTTACATAGCACAATGATGGGCTAAAACATAAAATTATTATTCCTATGAGAAGAGTAGGACAAGTAAGAGCTGTCAAACGAAACCGATTTAAGAAGAAAAAAAAATATTTTGACTTATCCTTTTTAGACCTAATCCTATCAAATGACAGTAACAGTAAGATATGTAGAAAAATATTTATTTTTGTTTTTACGTATTATTTTTTGCTATGAATGAATTCATCTTACTAAATGTTACAAGATGATTCCCGATCCAAGTCTGCCCCACATATTTACTTCATTCTGTATTGCACTAAACCACATACTCACTGTGTGTGACTTATGTAACACCACTGTATACACTCACATTCTCTTCGTCATAATATGTTCAATACATCAAAATTTGTACACCTATCTAGATTTGTGGAAATGCCGGAAGTTCAAATTCAACATGGTCCACCATAATGAATGTAATTCGGCTATGATATAAGAATAACTTGGATTAATCTTGAGATGGTGTAATTGTTATAATTATATTTTATTTATTGTAAACTGAATATTTCAAGATTATTGGGACACTTATTTGACTTTTGTGTTTGCCGTATAATAAATGTTAATTTTGGCGCCAAAGGAAGTTGACTCTGATTGGTTGATGAAGGTTAGATTTATTTCAAATATTGTAACTATTATAATAACAATAATCTAAAAAGCTAACTAAATTCAGTACGATAAATAACTTTATTATTAATGAAATTATATATAATTAATTAGCAGATCTGTTTATCCCAACAAAAACAATATTATATTAAATGTTCAGATATGGAACCGGATGTCGTCCCCACTGTTTTCTACCGTTGTTCAGGGTTTTCATTTGTATAAAAGCGAGCAGCATGCCAGAATATGGCCTCTATTTGTATTTTCTCAGACTTAGTGCTTTATCTTTGTGCTATTTTGTTGGAATAAATCTAATGGAGAAGAACCTGAAGATTTATACTACGTGTTTATTATCCAAGCACCCCACACGCGGTTACATAAAATTAAGTTACTTCGTTTACAAACATTCAAAATAAGAAACAATTATACATATAGTACCGAACTTCTATGAAAACACCTTACGAAACCCTCAAGCGGGCTCTCGCGCTCGCACTGTCCTGAAATGTTCTGAGATCTTTTGTCCGTGAGCGGTGTCAATGTGTGTGTTGTTCGAGCGTACTTTGTAAAGTTCGTTTTTTTGCCATTCCTATAATGTCAACAATTCTTTCATAACTTTTAAACTAATGTTACTGAATAAATTTAATTAACTATTTGATTTCAAAATATCTCAGTATTCAACGATACATTACAGATGTAAGTTGTGAGTTTTGTGTTTATTTAATTAAATAAAATATCATTTTACTAAAAAGGATTGTCAAGATTATTTACAATATTTGACTAGCAAAGAGAAAAGGACTGTTTGTAGTTTGACTTCTTTAGACTAGATACTATCCCTATTTTGTGGTAATACCACGCACTCATATATTCAATAAATGCAGAAAAAAATATATTATATAATTGCATTTTTGCATACATACCTATAGTTGAGTCATCTTTCATCTAGCAAAGTTCTTTTCCTCCCTTACCGGAGGGTAATCTTTAGAAATCTCAAACAAAGGGCAGTATTTTTTCCCCTTTATCCGCAATGCAAAATAATCTGAACAGTAAAAGAAAATGTAAGTCCTTAGAGATTAAATGACCAAAATCTGTTGCGACACATTAAAACAAGAGCTATAACCAAACAGTTGATTACTCTCATTCTTGCTTCATTAGTTATATGCCCATAATTTCTATTACTGAAACGGCTGAACTGATTTTGATCAACGTTACCTAGAGGTATAAGGAATCATGAAGACAAAAATTTTATGATTCTGATAATGAAACTAGCTGAAATATAGGGATTAACGTTTATAGGGGTAAGTACGAAAATCTTATTGTTTCGTCATTAAATTTGCGATACTTTACTTCCGGAACTTCGGGTAAATATAAAAAAAATCAACAACAACATTTAACTATCTCTGTGGTGTAGTGTCTAAGTAGGCTGGGTTTAAAGGCGTCGCCGCTCGGAGGTCACGGGTTCGATTCCGGTCGGGTCAATGTAGAAATCATATTTTTCTTTATTGTCACGGGTCTGGGTGTTGTGGTACCACCGTTGTATCTGACTTTCATAACACAAATGCATTGGCTTACTTTGGGATTAGAGTAATGTATGTAATTGTTGTCCAATATTTGTCCAATATAACGTTTTTTCCTACCATTTGCTTACTTTGGAATTAGAGCAAAGTATGTGATTGGTGTCCAATATTTGTCCAATACAACGTTTTCCCCCACTTTCTTTAATAATAAACCAACAAGGAACAAAGAAAAATGTAAATCGTCATTATCAAGAAGAGATTTAGCGACCAAAATCTGTTGCGACACATTAATACAAGGGCCATAAACCAACGGACTATTGCTCTCATTCTTGCTTCATTAGTTTTATGTCCTTATTCGGTCGCTGTTATTGTGTTCGAGATGTTATTAATTTCCTTGGTATAACAGTATTGCTTGTTTATCTGGAAAATGATAAATAATTGCTCATTTTTCCTTAATAAAAGTAATAGTGTTTTGTCTCGTCTATGTCTTTTGACCGGCTTGGGCACTGATCGGTTGTTATTGGATCACTTCCATCCGGTGGTAATATGATTGCAACCCAATTAATTGGCAAATCACTGATTCTGATTAGTGTATTCTATGGCCGAAGAAGTAAAATGGCAGGCGCACTGTCGATTTAGACAGATTAAGAATTTGTTAGCGCTGCACTTTTTTAAATAGTTAAATTTATTTGTTTCTTATCACAAACAAGTTGGTGATATTAGATACAAGATATTAACAAAAAAATATTTTCGCTCTTTACGTTCACTTGTGTATGGACTGTGATCGTACACAAGTGAACGTAAAGAGCAAAAAGAGTATAAAGCAAATTTGACATTCCGCGTAGACAATTTCAATTTTCTGATTTCCTGCTTCATGAAACATCATTTTAAGTAACGCATATCTTTAATAAATTTGAAAAATATTTGTATTTGTTATAACCTTAATTTAAAAGTTCTTCGCAATCAATAAATACACGAAAACACCAATTTTGTCTTATAATTGTCTACGCGAAATGTTAAAAATTTTGCTTCATACTACGCCCGATGTTGACCTATCGTAAGTAAGAAATACAAATGTTACTAAATGCTAGTAAACGTTTTATCTGCAAATGTAGCAAAGTGGAGGTTGTGCTGGTAAGGTTGTAATAAGATTTGACGTGAGAAAACGCTAGATTTTTTATGGCGATCAAGCCAATATTCTAGCTTTGAACTTTGCTAGAGTCCCTGATTAATGAGTCGGCTAAAATACTAAGAAGCGTTAACTTGGGTTCCACAAATCCTTTAAAATGATGAGTAATAAAACCTTTGTTACTATTATTAACCGACTTCAAAAAAGGAGGAGGTTATCAATTCGACTGTAAGTTTTTTTTGTGGCTGTGTTTCCTCATATCACAGTCATTTGTAGATCGATTTGAAATTTTTTTTCGCTTACCCAGAGGTTATACCTTCTACTTGGTCACATTCTTGGCAAGGCGGGATCTGATGATGGGATCCAGGTTCAATCGAGGGAAATTCTCAAATTTTTAAGGCACGTATACTGTTTTTGTAATAGAATCTCAATGTTGACGTGTTGTTACGTCTGATAGTCAACATTGTGTTGGAGCTGAGCTGGTGGTGGAATTCCTTAACGCGTAGGAGTTCAGTGAGTATAATGACAGAACTTATGAAAGGTTATTTGTAGCTTCTTAATAAAAGGAATCATAAAGTCAGGCCCCCCCTCTCCTGGAATCACTAAAAATAAAGAAATAAAAAAAACTTAAAAAAAACGACTTCTTGACTACTGACTCTCGTCTTGATCGTTCAAATGATAGTTGATTCTTGAGATGGTCAAAGTGATGGCAACGACTCCAAAAAGAAATAGTTCGCCTAAAATGGATTCCATTCCTTTAAAAGTTCAAGAGTTTATTTATGACTTTTTAGTACATTTTGGTTTTGAAGTCGGTTTTTACCTTTTTTTACTACCAATATCATTTAATCTATGTCAATACCTTAGCAGGAAAAGGGAACATTTCCTTTGTAAATAAAAAAAGTAACTTGCTACTTTTACACAATTTATTTTTAGGCATTCAGCCAACTCAACACTTATGGGGCTAGGACCTTTTTACGGCCTCTCAACGCGCTTTTGTAAGTGCTAATAACTTTTACAAAACTAGCCTTAAACACTCACTGAGTAACACTATGAGACTAATAACAGAACAAGGCTACGCAGCTTCCATTAACACTCTCAGTATATTTAACATTTATAAAGAAATTTCCAGTTGCAATTTTCGAACGTTTATTAAAAAATATTTCTTTACGCAAAGGTTGTCTGGAAGAGATCGCTTATAGCGATAAGACCACCTTAATTGTACATTTTCTCGAAAGTAATTTGTTATTTACCTTTCTGGTGTGCAATAAAGAGTTATCTATCTATCTATCTAAATATATAATAGCGGTCACCCGCAACTTCGTTTGCGCGTTTTGAGTTTGCTTCATCCCTTCACATTGCAGCGTGATGTTTTAAAGCCTATAGCCTTCCTCAATAGATATGCTATCTATAGTCTGTTTTTCTTAGCTAGTCAAGTAATGCAAACAAGAGCTGGAATTGTGTAAAGCAATCGTATTCATTTGACAGTTCATAACGTACGGTTTGATCTGTCAAACCCTTTGTTCTTTGCCGTTTGACAGATCATACCGTACGTTTTGAATTGTCAAATGAATACGATTGCTTTACACAATCGCACCCAATATTTAAAATAATATCAGCGAATAAAATTAGTTAAGTATTTGATTTAAAAATATATCCGTGTTCAACGATGAATTATCATATAGGATGTTAGTTTTCTGCTTATATTGTTTTAAGATTAATTATTTCATTCAAAAGGAATGTGAAGATTGTTTACAATATTCGACTAGCAAAGAAAAACAGACTTTAACACAAAATTATTTTTTCAATCCGGTCTAGATATTCCTGAGATAAGCGCGTTTAATCAAACAAACAAACTCTTCAGCTTCATAATATAAGTATAGTGCAGGTTATAAAAACATAGATACTCGGATCCGAGTATTCGGCACACCTCGCGCTGGTAGCTAAGCACTCGGATTCGAGTGATATATATATTTAATGACTTCAGCACCGCTGGGTCTGTTATGGCGGATACGACCAAACTAAATAAATTGTTTACCTTAGAATAAATTGCTTAGATATCCCAGAAGAAATCCAAAAATGTGCAACGGAACTTGAACTATAGTGATTGACAAAAACTAATCAATACCCGACTTATTTTTATATAGTAGAATAAACCTTAAAAGGAATTTAAACACACACAAAATAGGAACCATTAATTTAAAAAAGGACGCACTAATCGATTACCTTGTACAAACATCGGTTTATTTTTTAGGCTCCATCACTAAAATTGACGAAATGTCAACGTCTCAGCGTTCTGGGGGGCTCGTGCAATTCGTATACGAAAAAACTTCGCTGATCAAATTTTCGTTGTAGAAGAATTTTTTTATTTATTTTTCAGGGACAGAATTTTTATGTATTTAGACTTATTTTTTTAGGTATAGATATTTTACATTATTTTTTAGTTAAAAAGGTTAATCTTGCAATCGAATTACCACACGAAAAAGTACGATTGCCGCGTAAATCAACCTCTATGTTAGGCAAAATCAACGGTATTTAAAAATCCCAGGCTCATGCCGAGAACCTTTGTCACTCACATGCAATAAAGCTTTCAAATAAACTTAACTCATAAAATTTTAATTCAGTATAGGCATAGATTAGCCCCTTAAAACCTATAAAATATTTTTTTTATATTTGCTAAAGAAGAAATATAGAGTGCATTTCATTTTCATAGCACCTTTAAAATAAGAATCTACATTTCCAAGTGGTTGAATGATAGAAAATGTCCTAAGCCAATTGCAAATACGTAGCTCACACTGCGATGAAGTTCAAATAAAAAAAAGTAAGAATCCCAATAAATTACGACCTAGATACAGTGCAAAAGTTTTGACTTAAGACAGAATGAATAACTTTATAACCCGCAATAATCATGCGACCGTCACTTGGCATTTTTTATATACTGTCCAATATTAATATCAGGAGATTAACATCCAAATTAAAGAATATACAAGTATTCAAATTAAATTAATTATCGCTTTAAATTTTGACAACGCTGGTTGCTGATTTCTAATGTGTATATTTTGATCATGACCTTTTATAGTTTATTCAAAAGCAAAATAATTATCCATTAAAGAAAACTTTTTTTTTAAATAAACAAATATGCATTGATTATCAAAGTATTCAAATAAAAGTAGGCGATGAAGCAAGAAAAGAGCTTAGGTCATACAGAACATTACGTTCATAATAAATATCTGCGTAGGGTAGGTATTATAAATAGCCTTTGGATAAGCTCCCTTATTAGCCCACTTACCTACTAACTCAGGAAAATCTACTCGTAAACGTGTTTTTCCTGAGAGCGATGTACCACAAAGGAGTACGACTCTTCACAAAGCTTTCATTACAAATAAAGAAACACAATCGATTCATTTATCAATCTAGACAGTCAAAAAAAAACTAATATTCTCTGAATAAAATTTGTTGAATTTAATCCTGAATTCCATAGACGCTTTCAATCGTTACACCCTGCTACAAGTATTATTGTCAAAGTCGGACACAATAAACACAAAAACATACTTACACAATAACACAAGAGCACATCCATGTCACACACCCACTATAGCACTATCGTTACGGTCACGTTTCGTACGTACGATTCGTACGGCTTTCCCGATCGGTCCGTACGTCACGGCGCACCGCGGCGTTCTGCCGTCCGGCCGGGGTTGAAAGCAATATAACAACACGTATAACGTACGCCGTATCTTGGTACCGGCATCTTTTGAGTCGCTGATAATTGAAATTGTGTGAACTTTTGAAACGCGAGAGAAGATGAAAGATCTTGCAGTAGCTAGCACAAGTTTGTAGTAATGCTATTGGGAAAACTTGGTGATGTAGTTTAAATGCTAGTGCATGTTTTGTTTTATCTTATAAGTATTAGGATAAGACACGATGAAGACACTTTAGACACTGCGACTTTTAGCAGTGATGCAGTCACACGTTTTGAAAACGCGCTTTAGCATCGCGACTCACGCAATGAACAGATTTATTGTAATTTAATATTGATGCAGTCACGCGTAATTCGCTTTCCCATACTAGAGTGTCAATCAGCTGAAGTTTTTTTATATATATTTTATTTCTTTTATTTTGGATAAAACAGTATTTTTAATTACTTAATCGAAAAAAATAAAATGTAACAGACAATGAAAATCCAAAATTAATTTCTATGTAAGTGTATAAAGTTTTAATAGATTAAAATTACATATTGAAATACGTTAAAAATACAAGTAACGTGCACGTTACAAGTACGTTCTACTAATACATATTACAAAAAAGACCGTGTCATAATGATAAATAGGTCAACATCTGTTTTATTTTATTATTTATTAGTTTTTATGTAAAGTAAAAAAAATGGGATATCAATGTTGGTCACAAAGAATCCGAAAGAATATTTTAGCAATAAAATCACCATAAAGAAGAAATGCAGTCACTTTAGTTTAACCATGTATATACAAACATAGAGAATACTCACTCATAATTATGAGTGAAGTTATTTTAATGAACACTGAGGTTGCATTATAAACTTGTTAATGTTGCATTATAAACTTTCATAACTTTGATTTCGTGCTTGAAAGCACTTACGTACAAAGTATTAGAAAAACAAACTTACAGTTGTTAGGATTACGCAGTGTGCAACTTAGCATAAGTTTACTTTTAAATGTACTGACTTTTGAATAAAATTTTATTTTAGGTTCATTAATTTGTCAACTATTTATGAATATCTATACTAATATTATGAAGCTGAAGAGTTTGTTTGTTTCAACCCACTAATCTCAGGAACTACTAGATCGATTTAAAAAATATATTTTAGAAGTAGATAGCTCATTTATTGAGGAATACACTTGGCTATAACACATCATGCTACGACGGGAGGGGAGGGAGCAAACACAAAACGCGCGGACGAAGTCGCAGCGGACATCTAGTTTATTATTTTAATTGAATGTCTCATGCCATGCCCTAGTTGCTTTGATCTTTTCACTAATTATTTAATATTTAATTAGATTGAATTAATTTAGTCTATGCAAAGCATCAGTGACATTACTGTAATAATCTGTACTTAATACTATTAAATTAAAATTCATTTATTTCAGGTTTCTAAGACCCATTATCGTGACCATTGAACATTACTATTAAAAGCAATTAAATTACGTAATTACTATTGAAAATCTAATACATAAGAAAATATTAAAATTATAACGAAACATAAAATATAAAATTAGAAATCAATAAAAAATAAAATTTAAAATTTAAAACCCCCGCACAAAAGGTTGAACGGGGGCATGCCTGCCACCACAGTGCCGCATGTAGGGGCAATCGAGCCTACTGGCGATCATCGATAAGATTGCGTTGGGGCTGGCCCGCACTCTGCGCACCAGGGAGGCACTACGCTTGCGCATAGTAGTATAAAAGCAGGCGGTGCGCGCCTCTGCGAACATGCCCGAGGCACTGCAGAAACGGGGCAGCCCCACAACAATCCTGAAGGCATTGTTATAAAGGACACGAAGGTCGTTGTAGCTCTTCTGTGTATAATGTGCCCACAGGCTGCAGGTATAAAGTGATGTACAGTAGGCTTTAAACAGTGTAATTTTAACTTCTTTAGAGCATCTTGCGAACCTGCGGGCCAACATATTGGCTCTTATGGACAATGACCTCCGTTCCCTACCCACTGTGACTATGTATAGTTGTATAGATCCATAACTTGTTAAGTGAACTGGGCAGTATGTTTCTTTTTATTTATTCTGTATTTTAATAAATATTCACGAATTATAATCCACGGAACAAGTAACCAATGAATTTATAATGTTGTGCATTAAAAATTGAACTCCATTAAGAAAAATCGTCCAAAATCTCTTCAATTCGGAAAAGTGTTTTCCCATTGAGAACTTTAATTCGTATCGCACGCTTTTCATTATTCGTTCACAAAATAGGCAATTTGCAAACCAATCACATTTTTTGTTCGGAAACATTCTCACTTCGTAAAATACTCATTGATATCGTGGAGTTCGATGTGACCTTTGTTTAATTGAAATTGTGATTTTATTACACTTCGAAATGATATAAATTGATTAAAAACTACTTATTATGTAAAATATATTGACCATCGTTTTCTTCGGAGCTTTTTCAAAACTGACGGCGTTTTGTTCCTTGGATGCGGCGCGAGGCTATGAAAATAAGAAAATATCAAATTTTCAACGGAGAAGATGTTTTATAAGTCCCACCAGCATGGAATCCTTTCTTTCGAAGACCCAAGCAACATCGCATTCTGCAAGATCTCAAGACACAGAGTCAGAAAGACTGAATTTGAACGTCAATTATTATTTATGACTGATGGTACCTAGTTAAAAAAATTCATTACTATGTAATGACAAATGATTGCTGTAAAGCATTCGAAACGTAAGACGTGAAATTTTAAATAAATGTACGTGAAATGTATCTGTTATATGTTATAATTCAATGAGCTCAGGTATACTATTTTGAGAGTACTTTCACGCAGAATTCACACACATCAAAAAACTGGATGGATTTTAAATAATTACAGGTAACTAATAATATGTAAGTTAATACTACTTAACTTACATTATGGCGATTTATTATTTTAACAATCAGGTATTTTAATTTATAACCTGTTTGCAATTTTACGAATTATTCTCATCATTATAATAAATAAATAACAGAGATACTAAAATGTGATTCATTAACATAGCGATTGGTACGCGAAATAATTATGCAAATTATTGACAATATTTACGAAAAGATTTACATTTTGTGCTCATATTAATTAATTTGGCCAATCGTTTATATTTATTAAAGAAACCGTTGCATTTTCTTTGTATTTTATTATAATTATCAAGAACAGGAAATTATATTACGTAGGATTGCTTATAATTTAATGAGTAGAGTACATAAAAACATGTATTTATTTTAATATTCGTCAAAAATGAACCTGTATTTAGGATATAGATAGCCAATCTTCGACTGATATTAAAGTCAAATTACAAAGGATTTTAAAAAAAACGTAACTTTGACAATATTTTTTTTTAGTTAAATCGATTATTGCACAGAATAGTATGCTTACTAATCTTTGCAATAAACGACCAAACGGCGGGGGCGGAGGCGACTCCTCTGGATTGGTGCTCATTAAAATCACTCAGAGAGTGCTTTTGAGTACTTATGAGCTAAGGCAATGTATGATAGTGAAGGAGCAAAGGCTCCTTCACTATCATACATGAAATGGCTTTAAAACTAACTCCTTTAACTCCGGTGACTTTTTTATCAGTACCGATATTTTGTGTAAAGACTCCACTGATGAATATGAACAACTTTTGCTATGGGGGCAATAGCGAAATCGAGAAAAAAAAACAGCTGTTCCATACAAAAGTTCAATTGGCGCGCTGTCAAAATGTATTGAACATCTGGTTTTTTTTTCTCGATTTCGCTATTGCCCCCATAGTAAAAGTTGTTCATATTCGTCAGTGGAGTCTTTACACAAAATATCGGTACTGATAAAAAAGTCACCCTGTATATTATTATTATTATTTGCCGGTGCTGACACAATCCGTGAATGGAACGCGACGGTGTTGGTTGGTGACGGAACGGTGTAGTTGGCAAGGTGTCATAGTTTTCAGGTGAGGTGCTCGTAGCGAAGTAGTAGCAGCGCTTTGGTAGTGTTACTGAAGTCAAGCAACCTACGGCGCGGTCGTGTTTGGATGGGTTACCATTCCGATCATATAAGTGACGTACATCACGAGCATCTCCGTGCTTCGGAAGACACGATAAGCCGTAGGTCCCGGCTAATATCGGCTGATATTAGTCATTGAGCCTAGTCAGAGGTCATATGGGCGGCTTGATAACATCTGACAGCAGGGTTAGTCGCTTGCCTTGCAAACACCCCTCCATCAACCGGACTGAGTCCACGTGGTGGAGTATGGCTCAAATTTCCTCATTGTTGAGGTAAGGCCTTTGCCCAGCAGTGGGATGTCACAGGCTGACTTTACATAGTTTTCAATACATTTATTTTTTGCCTGACACGTTCCTATCACGGTAATGGTATGTTGTAGTGGACAAAAACCTTTATACGTACGTTACTACGGTTCTTAAGCCTGGTACTAAGTGTATGTGGGATGAGGGTATAAGAGTAAGAATTAAGATTATAAAGTAACGAAAATAGCTGTAAAAGTTTACTTTTTGGAGTTTATAAACTAAACCAACCGTTAAACCCAGGTGTGTTACACTGAACCCATTAACGTCAGCCCTTTCATGTTTCATTGTTAAGAAGTTTCAGTGATGTTTATTTACATGTACAGTTCTGTTCTCTTTAAAGCCAAACACAGGCAAAGATTGAAATAGAAGACCCATTTCTCTGATGTTGAGTTTTGATTAACTTTGTCTGAGTAAGTAGAATTACTTCATTGTTGAATTTGTGACGCTTCCTTGTCTATACTTACTAGTATATTATAAAGCTGAAAATTTTGTTGAACAGTAATCTGAGAAACTTCTAGAACGATTTAAAAAAAAAGTTGAAAAGTTTATTTATCAAAGATGGCTTTAGGCTATAAAACATCAAGAAACCACTTATAAGAGCAGAGCAACAAAGAAAAATATTGCTAAAACGGGGAAAAATATTCCATAGAGCTTTCGTTACGTACGCAGCATGAACCGTTTTGAGTTACATAAAAATCATTTTTAACTGGATTGTTCCGCTTTTAAAGTTCTTCAAAAAGTCCGCGATAGCATATGTCTATATGATATAATTTAGTCACTGCAAACTGTAAACTTACACACGGGTATTTATTCTTATCAAATTAAACAATTGATCATTAGGAGCATTTCATTTTAAACAATATCTTAGAAGCTAACACATGTTTAAAATAACTCCGCACCAAAATAATGCTCGCAGCTAAAGTACAACACGCGCTTGTGCTAACCGCTAAGGTTTCTGGCCCCTAAATTCCAATGAAGATAGTTATGTATTTCGCGATAAAATATTTTACGAGAAAACTGAAATTTACGCGGGCGACGCGGCGGGGGACTGCTAGTTAACAAAAATAAGCATATAAGTATAGGTAAGATAATATTAACACTGAAAATTTTAGCTCTGCAAGTGACCGAGGCGCTGTGCAATTTTATAATATAATATAGCCTTTACGTCGTCGCAAGCGAGTAGGATAAAGGTTGAAGCAAATCTACCCACAGCACGTTACGTAAAGGGAACAGCAACGCCTCGGATAGGATCGGCACCGGATAGCGAACGCCACGCCTCGGATCGTGTTTGGTACAACTTATGACAGTTCTTCTTGTGAATGTCAGCCCGTTTGTCAGGGTGGACGGATAGTCGCCAACCAGCAGGCGACGCGCCGTAAGCGCGTTACAACGCATGCGCCGCTGGTCGAGAGTAAGTCCCGAGTTGGTCTCGATCCGAGGTGGTGACGTTACGAAGTTGATAGATGTGCGTTGGCGTATGGAGTTTGATACAAAAAGTACTGAACGCCTCGAGTTGATACGGTGCTGTTACCGTGATGGGTTGATTAGTGGGCTTCGACCTTAACCGCCTTAAACTCATGGTAACTGTTCTGTAGTGTTAGCGAGTAGAATATCTAGAAGAATGGAAAGGGACTAGCAATCAGTACCGTTACCATGAGTTTACGATGGTTTTACTCGCTAGCGACGACGTAAAAAACGTCTATGGAAAATTTCACAGCGCCTCTAGCGGTCACTGACAGAACTAAAATTTTTCATACAAAAACGGTACTCATGGTAAAGGTACTGGTGATGGTGTCCTGTCTGACACGAGCTGTAATTGGTCACCGACAGTCGCGCCAATGTAAATAAATAGATTTTGGAAAAGTGTGATTAAGTACTAAAAGTAGGTAATGCTTAAACACCTAGGAGGTCTCGAAAACGTTTCATTTGGAAGTTTTATATCATTAAAGAATTTAATTAAAAAAAGCAGCTTCATCGGGAACTTCGCAAAAGGGACAAATTAAAACAATGGAATAATGAGAGAAAAAGTTTTGATAGTACACAATTTGGTGATAATCTCGAGGTCTTATGATGACAAATATATTTTTTTATAAAAACTAAATGTATTTTTCATAAGGTTTCATTTAATTGTTACTTACAAAGTTAAACAAACTGGTTACCTACTTGTTAGTAAATACACGGATAAAACATATCACCATCTAATGGTTTAGGGTATTTTAACACTCACAGTGTCATATTTTATATTCATAAAAATTAAATAAGAAACCAAAAATTTGTGGACGGGCGGGACTCGAACCAGCAACTTTCTGGCTTACCGGGCCAAATGCTCTACTAATTGAGCTACCGTGCTGTGAGTCCGACCTTGGGAAATTTGTAGTCTCTTATGGATACGTCATTATGCGTGACGTTTAGCGCTATCTACCTGTATGTTTAATCAACATTTTGTTTATCAACATCTGCTTTTTGACATACTAAAGCTATATTCTCTGTAAATAATTACTTAAAATATTATGGAATTTGTTAACATTACCTAATTGTTCCTACGTATTTATAGCTACATATTTTAACCATTTATTTATAGGCATTTGAACCATTGGCAAAGAGAAAATAATATAAAAAATATCACCCAAGATTTGGCTAAGCTGCCTTCGATTATTTAAGGGGTTCCGTAGTCCAACAAGGAACTCTTAAAGATTTTTTAAGTCTACGGGCTGTGATCCAGGGGCCCTATTTTTGAATTAGTCGCGTCTAGATGGCTAGTAAAAGACATTTATTATAGTCATATTTTTTAATAAAAATCAGTTGAAATGCAAACGGAGGATGGATTGGATTTGAAAATAGATATCTCAATTTTGTGAGTACTGACGTCAATAATTCGCGTGATGTTCATTGATTTAAAATTTTAATCGAAATTCACACGCCATATTCAAGCGAGCTATTCAAATCAGGGCCCCAGGTTTTAACGGTTACTTTATCTATTAGAACACCACAGATTAAAACATCAATTGTTACTTCCGTAATGAGGTATCACTTTGCATTTTAAAATCACTTTATGGATAAAACCCGAGCCTTTCCTGTGTAGAAACTTCCAACAAACAAGAACATCGATATATTGTGCCACAGATGACTTTTCATATTCCGTAGCCAAAGCTGATTTGACTTGAACGAAAAGTAAGAAACACGAATGAAACTTCAAACAAATGGTTCACAAAGCTTAACCGGAATTTCGGAAAGAAGTTGCTCGAACACAATGGAACGATCCGAAAGCAGTCGACAGAATGATAATAGTGATGTGACTCGTCAACGTTAAAATATATCGATGACGTAGGTTTTGTCAGGGTTCCTGTAAGTCTGCTGACAGTCTGTCTGTCTGTCCGTATGTCGCAGACAGTTTATTCTGAAAATTAAACTGATTATCATTACACAGTTGAAACTTGGTAGGTAGGTGTATCCTGCCTATTAAACGCCTTTCAATTCTCATTAAAAAAAGATGTTTAAGTGGGCCTTCCGATTTTATTTTATTTTACTCAAACGTATGTGTGTTGTCTCTGCATAGGTATTTTAAAATAATATAGAGGTTCCTCAAGCCATGTTTTTCCAAAAGTCTGTTTGGAAGATAAACAGTTTCAAAATGGTGAAATAGGGGTTCCCCCCTCTGACTTTTGATAAGCTAGTAAATTAAAAAAAAAAAATACTCAATTTTGATCTTTAGAACTGGGTTGGTACGGAACTCTCAATACGTCTCGGGTCCGAATGTATGTTTACTATTTCAGGATTTGTATAGTGTTTGTGTCTCAGGATTTCTCAAAAACGGGAAGTCATAGTGAGATGATTATTTTTAATTCAATTAGGTATGGTTCAAATTAGGATACAGTATATGTGTCATCAAAATCGGTCCAGTAGTTTATGAGAAACGAGTAATAACAAAAAATCATGAAATAGAAACAAATATGTAAAATAAAATATACTCAAAAAATCAATTTAGCGTATACAATTCGTTAGTCCAACACCACTAAAGGCAAACCAACCTATTTTCTTACGATTTAAAACTGAAACTCTGGAAGTTATGTTGGAATTTATTCCAGTCACGGGAACAACCTCACTCAGTTTGGAAAATAACAATAAGTTACTTACGGGAGAGAAATCTGGGAAAAATCGTAGAGTGCCATGTTGTTGAAGACAATTTTTAAAATAAGTTTAATGTTTCATGGTTGTGACTTTTTGATAATAGGTAACTGAAGTTCATCATACTAAGGCCCAGTTGCGTGCTTAATAGTTAACTCAAGTAATAGTTAAATTTCGTTACTTCTGGTTGTATATTTACTATTGTGACTGCCTCACGCGTGTGTTCCCGGGTTCAATCCCCGGGTCGGGCCAAAAATATATACTTGGGTTTTTCTGTACAAAATTTTTTGGGTAGCCCGCAGTTTGGAAGTTGGCGGTGTTTCACCCGCGTGCCTCGGAAAAGCACCTAATGCCGTTGATCCTGCGCCTAATCTCTCTCCGGTCGTGTCAGATTGCTGTCCCATCGCGCTATAAGAGTGAAAGGAATAGAGAGTGCACCTGTGTTTGCGCACATACTTGTGCACTATAATATGTCCCGCGCATTCGGTTAGTTGTTGTGACTGGCCACCGTAGTCGAAATCGGCTAGGAGGACTAGTATTTACGATTATGCGTGCTTTAAAGAAAAATAACTAAACCCAATGTCTGAATGGCCTTTTTAATGACCATTAGTTATGTTTCTTTTTCATTACTTCATTTTCAAGATTATTGCAGATAAAGTTGGTAATATATTGTTTTAAACTTTCATGGTTACTAACATGAGAAAAGTTAGATACTAAGATTGGTAAGGAAAGCGATTGAAATAACTAAGTACAAAAATTTCAATCGCGAGGACAGTTTTAAATGTCACGTGTCTGGAATCCAGTGGTTTAAATATGTCAAAACCGTATAAATAAACATAGTGCTGTTTCGCGAATAGTTTCTGTGAGTGTTGTGTCGAGAACAGAGGCGAAAAAAATGAGAGTTTGTGGACGATGATACCGGCGGCAAACGGAATAAATTCGAAGAGGGTAAACCGATATGTCTGCCAATAATCACCCAGCCGCTAGTTCTCTTCAGTTACTCCGTGATCATGGCGTTTGCAAAACGGTGCCGAAATCTCGGAAGCTCATCATAAATACTAAAATACAGTCGACAGCACATCAGGTTACCCACTTTTGTTGCAAACTAGCTCTTATTACAACTGTATAATATACCGCAATGTTTAGCTTGACGTGCTGTTGTCCGTACATGGTAGCAATTCCGCATATACCAATTCCAAATTTATAAGGTCTACAATAGTGTCAAAAAATAAATTTTCATAATTTCATCTTTATTTTTAGTGCTACCTTTGTATTTGTTAACTATAAATACAAAAGTAAAGCACTAACAATTAGCAATCTTTCTACCCCTCACCTCCAATCGAACGATTGCTCGAAACACCCTGTATACTATAATACAGTTGAGTCAGCCTGACCGAGTTCCGCAATCCGACCTCTAGGGCTTCGCAGTCACGCAATCGTTTATGGGTTATTTCACACGTTAGCCAATATTTTGTGGGGGAAACCACTCAAATGCTACCCTGTATTTTATAATGGTAGTTACTGATAGTTGTGGAAACTTTAGATGTAAGTAGAGGTTTTTATTTTTTATTCTTTATTGCACTGACAAAAAGAAAGTACAAATAGCGGACTTAATGCTTAAAGCATTCTATACCAGTGAACTATTGGGTGAAGCAGAAACGCTTGAAGCGAGTAAAAGAAAACAA
The DNA here is from genome assembly GCA_963924145.1 of Pyrausta purpuralis. NCBI lineage: Eukaryota > Metazoa > Arthropoda > Insecta > Lepidoptera > Crambidae > Pyrausta > Pyrausta purpuralis. The sequence continues at coordinate 2,731,309 of OZ001652.1, read as the reverse complement.
AAAGCAACAAATTAATTTTAAGCTACCATATACTTACAAAAAATTCTTATAAAAACTAACCCACTTACAGAAGAAGTTCTCAGCATCTTGTTTCTGAAGTCTACACGAATTAAACTATTATCACTAATCAAAATTAATTAACGTTCCTATTCACGCAGAACGAGCTAACTGTGTCTTGTGTGAGTGGTCTGGCTTCGGTCTTCGATAGCACCAGATCCCATGCTGGTCTTTCCGATCTGGAACTGGAACTTGAACTTTCCAATCATCTTTTCTGTTGATATTTGGAGGTTTTCCTATTTCTATGACGTAGCATGCATACAAATAACATTTTAGTCTACCCGTGACCACGAACGCTGTTAAGTGTTTAAAACGTCAGGATATACATTTTCATAAATATTTACGTAAATTTCGGTGAAATATTGTTTTTTTTCAATTCACTATTTTGACGTAAAAGTAAGTAAAGTTAGCCTGTAACATCCCACTGCTGGGCAAAGGCCTTACCTCAACTATGAGCTAGTTTGAGCCATACTCCACCACGCGGGCTCAGTGCGGGTTGGTGGAGGGGTGTTTGCAAGGCAAGCGACTAACCCTGCTGTCAGGTGTTGTCAAGCCGCCCATAAGGCCTCTGACTAGGCTCAGCGACTAATATCAACCGATATTTGCCGGGACCAACGCCTTGACGTGCCTTCCGAAGCACGGAGATGCTCGTGATGTACGTCACTTATATGTTCGGAATGGTCACCCATCCAAACATGACCTCGCCGTAGGTTGCTTCACTTTCGTATCACTACCAAAGCGCTGCTACCACTGCGCTACGAGTACCTCGACGACCTTTTGACATAGGGTTGTACATCTAAAACCCCTTACATACTGCGACTTTTAGCATCGATGCAGTCGCACGTTTTGAAGCGCGCTTCAGCATCATGACTCACGCAATGAACAGATTTAATTTAGCATCGATGCAGTCGTGCGGTAGCATCGATTCAGATACGCGACTGCATCGGTGCTAACGCGCGTTAACAATTTGTCAATTTCCAGCTTCTGCATCGCGACTGTAATGATGCCAACACGCGCTTGCATCGCGACTGCATTGCTGTTAAAAGTCGCAGTGTGTAAAGGGTCTTAGTATCAGGTGACCGTCTACGAAACGGACAAAACACAACAACCCTCTGCCAAAATTCTTCTTTCGTGAATGTACGTAGCTTTATTGACGATTGCTTATGAATGAATGAATGAATGAATGAATGAATGAATGAATGAATGAATTAATGAATGAATTTTATTTCAGACCGTGGTCCATATTCATGTTAGTAACAAATTTAAACTTAGACTATGTTAGTAAAATACATTTTAAAACAAAAAGAGAAGTCGCCTAGTAGAGGCCGCCAGCTTTGGTAGCGTATAAACTAATCCAACGCTCTAGCATCGGCGAGTCCCACCGGTTAGCCAATGCCGCCAGGATGCTATTTGTACTGTTGCGGAACCGATATAGGACTGAGGCGCACCGCTTTCGGATCAACGTGTGAAACCCGTCAGTGTGCGCCTCAGCGAACATTGTCGACGCGCTGCAAAATCGCGGGAGTCCAAGTAGCATCCTGAACGCATTGTTGTATTGTACGCGCAGCGCGCTATAGGTACGCTGCGTGAACCTGACCCATAGGCTGCACGTGTAAAGAGACTGACAATAGGCTTTAAAAAGCGTGATTTTCACGTTGTCATTACAACGTGCAAACCAACGTGCCAGCATATTACAACGCACCGACAGCGCCCTGCGCTCCCGTTCTATGTCGGCTTTATCTTGAAGATCCTCTGTAACCCAGTGGCCGAGGTATTTACACATGTGAACCTGTCTTAAAGGCGTACCACAGAGTGCTAAGTGGGGAACTGATGAGTATGTTTTAGTCCCAGCTTTGAAGACCATAAACTGGCTTTTGGAGACATTATATTTGAGTCCATGGGCTTTTGCATAATTTTCACATATACCCAAAAGTTTACGCATTGCTCCGATCGATGGGGTCAGCAGCACCATATCGTCAGCATAACTAATATTATTAATACATACACCGTCGACATGACATCCGACCTTGGTGCCACTGAGCTCACCGATCAGTCGGTTCATGTACAGGTTGAAGAGGCTTGGAGAGCTTAACCCCCCTTGCCAAACGCCGCACTCCAACCTGTACACATCCGATAGCACACCAGCCCACTTAACACTGTTCTTTTGGTTGTTGTACCAGTACTTAAACATTGACACAATTTCAGAAATTTATGGTTAAGGTTAACCACGAAACATACATTTGTTGTTGCTTGCATTGACAGTAGATGCTGCGGTTGGTCTTCCTTTTATGCAGTGGTATTAAAATTATTGCACTGATCCAAGTCCGATTTATTCGGGTTTTCATTTTAAGAATTTGTAAAAATTATGCTTGGTACAGATTTGAAGAATTCCAAGAATTTGCACCCAGTAAAAAAAATATTAACCTGCCTTCAAAAACTGACTTTACAGTCGGCTTAAAATAACGCATTTGTCTTCTATTTAGGAGATACAAATTCTTTTGGAGTCGGTGAATGATGTACGTAGGTAGACTGTTAGTTTAGGTAAGCTTGACATCATGCACCGCCTACGAAAGAGTTTGTTTCTAATATATGTAAAAGGAATGCGTTATAATAAGCTTTTAAGTCTGCTATTTAAAGGCGTTTGATTATCTTAATATATTTTTTTATTTTATGACTTTTAGTTATTACTCATATCTCTTAAACTACTGGACCGATTTTGATGAAACTTACATTGTACCTTAAGTAAATACGTAATAAAATGTACGTGATTAAACGAAAAATCTTGCTACAACATTTCGTTTTCGAGAAATCCTGACACAATCATACACTTACAAAATATTACACACGAATTACGAAGTTTTATAAGATCAACATATTAAAATTTTATCAAATTTTGACGACATCACAACAAACATCGACTTTGACTACAAAAAAGTATTTTTTGAAGTCGAAAAAAAGTAACTTCTGTTGTATCCAGATTTACAATGAATGTACTCGTAATGAAATTGTGGATCTTAGTGATCTACAAAAATTTATAAAGTAACCTTTTATCACTGAAAAAGAATGATTATCAGAACAGTCAGCCGTGTGTCCTACTAGAAAGTGATTTCTCATTAAGGCTCGTTTGTGTGTATTATCGATACTTGACTCAACTTATTTCATTACCAGCGGTTAAATATTTAGAATTTTCCGTGTTTTGATGAAAAAATATCCTAACCAATAGTCATTTAAATAGCCATCCGATTATAGGGTATTGTTGACATTTCATTATAAGTTGAGTTAGCTGTCAATCACGCGATTGAGACTAAGAAAAGTGTACCTGATTATAACTCGTATAATGTTTTTTTTTGTGAAACCAATTAAAAGATCGGATTGGTTTCAGAAAAATCAACAAATATATTAACACTGACCCCAGAACTATCTTCGTAACGATGATTTATTTCGATAAGTAATCTACTATTTTTTCAGTCATGACTATGAAAGAACTCTGTTTCCCTCAAAGAGACTGTGTGAATTATTTGGATACTCAGTTATATCTGAAAATAATAATAGGTAACTACTATAGATAAACCCCATGTTAGGACTAGTCGTTAGTAGTTAAGAGCGTTTTTGTATGAGTATGGTTCAGGTGTACAGGTATTTATCGGAAAAAACTATATCAAAAACACCTAAAGATAAGTCTTTGATGAGAAATTACAGATGTGCAGGTCAAACTTTAAATTATTGTGATGTGGAACGCTCAAAATGGTTCGTGTAAATTACAAATGGCCGCTGTATTGGCTTTGCGACTTTTTGCGGTATCGGCGTAGGTGTCAACTGTCAAAGTAACTTGGCTGACACACGGCCGCTTGTCTGGATAGTGTGATGTGTATACAAAGTGGCTTATAGCTCATACAAGCTCATAATTTTACCAATTGTCAATCGACTAGAGATTTTCTGTCTTTGTGTTACCCATGTAAACCTACGTAATTACAGGGTTTTGTTTTGGTTAGTGTCATTCAACTCAGGCATAATGGTTTGAGTTTTGCTTATTCTAAAAGAAACTAAAATTTAATGCACGTTTTTTTTTAAAAAAAATTACAACATTTTAAAACAACAAAACGAATGGGAAACTCGCACCCTCGCCCGTATCTACGAAATTCTACGCCGTAGCTAGCAAGCTATGAAGAGGCGACCTTGCGTTCGTAGTTTTGACTCGCTCGCTAGTAACGCAATAATTAATAGATTTTGTGAGTTTTCCTTTACAAAGTATATATTTTTTGGCATCAGTATCGTTTGTACCACCACTCCTGAGTCGAAAGTCGCTGACCGTAACAACACCCTGTATAAACATTAATAAATTAAGGGCCTATTCTTCAATGGTCAAATAAAACTTATCAGACTGATAAATTACAAAGCGACAGAATTAAAAACAAATACAGGTACCTATTTTTGCTGACAATTAGGTGACTATTTCAAATTCGCCATATTGTATTTTTTATCTGACTATTAAAAATCAGCCCTAAATACAGTACGTTTTCTCTTGATAGTGCAAAAACTCTCAATAAACATCAAAACCGTTCGGAAAGTATACTAGTTAGCAAACCGTTAAAACTTATGTAGGGTAAGAACAAAGATTTTTTAATGGTGAATATTTTTTCTGTAGATTGCAACACAGCATTATTGTTCCATCAAGTACCTAGGACACAATTGTAAATTGCTTGATTAAAATACCTAGATACCTTTTTTGTGTAAAAGAAAAGCCCAACTCGTTATTTCAAGCATTCCAGAGTAACGTCTGAATGGGATAAAGGAAATACCTAAGAAAATCTACTCCGCACCTGTATTAACCCTAACCAGGCCGGGATTATATGCGTCCCGTATAGGTTTTTTGATGCTGTAGCCAGGTTTAAGTAGTAAAAAGCCTACAATCTGTGTAACTTTTATCCTAAATGTATACTCTATCGTTCCCAATTTGCCAACTTTGTGTATATGAACGTGTGTAATACTGACAGCTATTTGAGTTTCGACTGACCTACTGCCAGATAATTTTCGGTTAAAGTGGGAAATTTTTATTTATTATGACTAGACGAAGAAAGTTTAGACGTGTATTTTTTGTATTTGTTCTAGATTTTAAGTTTACCTATTTGTTATTACACATATTTTTGTTGATTTTTTGTAGGAATTTGCAGAATAAGGATAGTAAACGTGAAGACAGTATTTTTTGGTAGCTTTACGTCCTTTGCCTAATTATGTCATTACCAAATTTTCTTTCTTTTTTTGAACACTATTTTATACGTATAAAAAACTTTATAAAAATAACCTCTTTTTAAGAGGCTAACAGTCGCGATGCTAACGCGCGTTATTGCGACTGCATCGATACTTACGCTCGTAAGGGGCTTAAAATGACGAAAGATATAGAATAAGTAAGTGTTATAATTATTGTTATTGTCAGATACATCATACGAAATTTCGTTATTTATTTGATTGATTCGTTGGTATAGTGCTTACTTTGACATTGTAAAACAGGCCTATATTTACTTTTGAAGACATTCTTACTCTTGACTTCAAACTACAACTAGGTCTTCATATAGAGGCCATCAAGTAAACATTTATTTCAGCTCTTAATTTTTATTGTTTTTAGGTCGTGATTATTAGTTTTAACTGCTGAAAACTGCTGAATTTATATTGTATTGATGAAACTTATATTATACCCTTATACCTTTTAGGAAGAAGGAATCACCCCGCTGTGACTTCTCGTTTTTACTTCTCGACATCTCGTTTTGACAAACTAAACACACGTGTTTGGAAACCTTACTACATCAACAAACTCATATATTATAAAAATCCAACCATATCATATTAAACACATGGATTTTATTACCTCTTTTTTGAAGTCGGTAATAAGCGCACAAACCTCATCTAAAACTTACAAGTTAACTTTTAAAACAACATACAACCCCACTCATTAACTTACATTTATATCTGTTATTGCGACACAGTTCCAATTCTGTCGGCAAGGCCGCTAAGAGCTACATTCCAGCTAATGGTCGCATCGGAGGGACTTTGTCTTAATAAACGCTGAGAGAGGGCACCTGTTTCTGTGGTAACTAAATTTCGCGTTTAAGAAAAGTATTACAGTCCACACGCTTGTTACTGCGGTGATAAAAGTTTATGTTAAGATAAAATTATTGCACGACTTCTGAGTTTGCAAGTCATGGAATTAATTTTCTAGTGAGTCCTCAAACTGTGTTTTGTAGGAAACAAGGAGGAAAGTGTGTAGAGGAAAACGTGTCCTTACTAATTCGCAAGTAACTCCTAAAGTTGACTCTAAGAGTAGGTATGTTAGCAACATTAACTTGGAACTCTACAATAAAACAATGGTTTTAAAAAGTGTATTATTTAATAAAAAGCATAGTATCACCATGTATCTTTTATTTATCACTTACTTACATAACTAGTATAATAATATAAGATATTAAAAAACACAAGTAGGTATCGACGGTGGCGGTATAGTAAAATGATACGCCGCGTCAGAACGATCGTCTAGAGAAAGGGTGTTTTGATTTTTTTGTATAAATTCTTACGGAACTCTTACAGGTGATCTATCGAGGGACCCCATGATTCCGCGGTATCACTAACATAACGTTAGCCAAAACTTACACTCTTGTTCAACTTAACCATAACTAAATGTCAAATCTTTTAGCGCTTCTATAGACAACCTACGTGGTGTATTGGCTAAGCACGCTGGGTTTCAAGGCGTCGCCGCTCCAAGGTTACGGATTCGATTCCCGGGCGGGTCATTGTAGAAATCATAATTTTCTATATCGTATTCGTACTGGGTGTTGTGGTACCACCGTTGTGTCTGATTTCCAAAATATAAATGCATTAGCTACTTACTTTAGGATCAGAGCAATATTTGTGATTGTTGTCCAATATTTGATTTATTTATTTATAGAGCTACAATGTCTGTGCAATGCAAAGTAACCAGTAAAAAATAAGCGAAAATATTTCCAAAAGAGAATAAGTAAAAAAAATTAGAAGGTAAATAGATCAGCATGATTTTTAATTTATGGTATCTTTTCTATTTTATTTGTAAGAAAAAGCAAAAGAAACAGATTGGCTCAGCAAGAATTGTAATGTCAATTTGCTTAATATCGAGTTCGTATTTTTCTAAAAAGTGTCCGACGGTTTATTTAGGTGCCAAAATGTAAATGAGCATCCGAATAAATGTATTTAATCCGTTTGTAAGGTTATGTCATGAAATAAGCTTTACTCCTTCACGAATTGAAATACTGATGGTAAGTGTAAAAACACTTAAACGTATATATTTAGGTCTACTTATGGAAAGCGCTTAGCTGTTCTAACTTTGGTCTAAAAAAATACAACTTTGTCTGCTTTGATTTGTAACGAGCTAGAATTTAAACAAATAATGAATTCAACAGAATTGAGTGGTGAACACTTATTTTTATGATTTAAAACTTTTTTGGATAAGTGAATCGTTGCATTTAACTCCGTGATAAAATCACTACTGCTGACTATAGTAAAATAAATATTTTTTAATTAGAACTGCCTTCAATAAACGTCACCTATTCTTCAGCAATTATGTGGATGTCGTTTTAAAATCTGTCGTTTTATATTAATTCAATGAGGTAAGTCTTATCTGACGTTGCTAAAAGTGACACTTATAAGCTTAAAATGGGCAATCGTCTTAATTTTGGAGTTTTTTTAGTTGGAGTCGGTGCACAGTGTGTGTGACTGTTGGTAATTGTCGTTGCGTCGACATTAGACTCGCCAACTTAAATTTCCGAACGTTAACCCCACACATAAAGATGAAATAAGAAACCAAAAATTTGCGCACGGGCGGGACTGGAACCAGCAACCTTTTGGCTGACCGGCCAAACGCTCTTACCAATTGAGCTACCGTGCTGTCAGTCCGACCCTGCGAAATTACGTAAAAGCATTAGGTAGCGAAACGTCATCAATTTCTAAGTTGAATTTATTCTGTAAACAATAACTGCTTGGGCCATCTGTTTCATAAACAGACGGCTAGAAGGCGCTAAGCGTCACGCAATTGACGTTTTCATAGGAGACCACAAATTTCGCAGGGTCAGACTGACAGCACGGTAGCTCAATTGGTAAGAGCGTTTGGCCCGGTCAGCCAAAAGGTTGCTGGTTCAAGTCCCGCCCGTGCGCAAATTTTTGGTTTCTTATTTCATCTTTATGAATATAAAATATGACACTTTGAGTGTTAAAAACATTCTAAAAGAACCACACACATGTTTAATTGCTAGAAATATACCCATAAACTGTTCTTTACTTCCAACCAAAATTACAACGTCTTCCCCAATATTCGATCGAACTCAACTAAGCGTTAGCACCGCATCAAATTCGGGGCAAAACAAACGCGAAGTTAAAATGAAGATAATATCTGATATAGCATCTGTTATTTCACCGCGTGATTGGAAAACTTTGATTGATTCGGTCCCATTGTTGACTGTGTGACACGAGGCGAAATAAAAAGATATAATTAGAATCTAGCCGAGAAATTTCGATACCTAACCACCTACCTTAGCTGAAACTTGTTTTAGCGTAGACCAAAAATTGACATAATTATATGAAAAGTTGGGACCGATTTTTAGGGTTCCGTAGCCGAATGGCAAAAAACGGAACCCTTATAGTTACGTCAAGTCTGTCTGTCTGTCCGTCCGAATGTCACAGCCTCTTTATTCTGTAACTATAAGCATCTAGGCCAGTGGATATTAACATTAAATTCGCAAAGCACGATGTAGTGCTGCATTTTTGGTATGTTGTTTGGATCAGTTAGGGTGATGTAAATCCTAATTTGCAACTTCGAAAAAGTTGTGCTCGCTGCGCACCACGTGATAAACTGCGAAAATTTGGGACATTTTACACTTTTTGCTCTAAAAGTTATAAACTATACGTTTCCGACAAGTAACATTCACTACGCAAATGAAGGTTATTAAATTTGCAACAATTTAAGCCTAATTACAGCTCTCTAAACCTTATGACGACGAAACTGTGGCAATTCGAAGATAGTTCGTTTTTCCCGAAATATTGAAATTTAAGTTTTGCTCCCGTTTGAAGCAAAACATTGGTAAAAACCGCTCGTTCTATGAGAAGGTCGTATAATAAAGTTGTAGTGCATTTAATTTTCTTTCATTAGAGCATAGAACAAAGTCTGTGAGACAAATAGTTCACTCACAATATCTGAAAAACAAAAAGAAGGTAGAAATATTTTTTTAAAGAATTGAAACTGAGGGCATATAAAATCATAAAAAGGATAATACTTTTTCATTTGCAGGATTTTTTTTTTTACTTTCCTGAGCAGTTTAAATATAAAGCCGAGCATTTGAGCCCAGCTTTTAGGCAAGTGCATGCCCCCCTGCATCCCTTTTTACATTGGCAGACTATGATTTTGAGAAGCTGTGGCGGGGCTGACTCTTTGTGGGTTGTTATTACAATAAGGCCGCAAGAGCTCATTTCCCAACCCCATTCGATGGGGTCCATCTCTACTCCCAGCCACTTTTACACTTGGTGGTACGGAACGCATGAAAAGAGGAAGCCTCGGTGGTTGGGGGCAAACGTGCAATAGAGGTCAAAAGTAGCTGTAAGACGATCAATGACTTGCCGTCCCCATGTATCACCTCGACGACTGGCTGCATCGAGCATTGATTCCCTAATTGTCATTGATTCTACTTTGAACACTTCATTTCTGCTTGATTTGGGAAGTTTGTTTAGGAGCTGGAGAAACTCCTCAGTGATTTCCTCCGGACAAAGGAAACAAATGCTACAAAGATTCATAGGGCCCGATGTTCTAGAGGTTGATGGGCGGGGTTGTGGAATTTGATCGCCTCCACGACGAGCACATGCGTCAATATTATGCCGAGCGGTGAATCTCTTTCTGCAAGCATCGTGAACACTGACTTCGTCTAGCTTTTTCAAAAAAAGTTTATCCTCTTTGAGGCCACACTCCACACTCGAGTTAATTAGACTTTGGATGCCACGTTTTTTTTACAATTACCACTGTACTGTCACCTTCCTTGAGTGCCAGCCGACACACAAAGCAGACTCCCGGTGGAACCGACATTTTTATGACTATTTAGCCTGACTTCGTTCGCGTTAATAAGATAATAGTTTTTTGGCTGCTCCCCTGCGTTACCGGGTAGGCTACTTCCAATTACTATCTTGTGCGAAAATCAAAACCAAAACATAAGCCCGAAGGCATTTGTTTAGTTGATGGGAGTTATAGCCAGTTTACACTGTTACCGCCTTCACCGCGTGGAGGTACTCCCAGCCTATGTTTTGATATGCAGATTGTGAGTGATTGTGTTGTGCTCTAACAAAATAAAATTAAATTTTCTACAACTTTAATTTACGACCTTCTCATAGAACGAGCGGTTTTGCCAATATTTTGGTTCCAACGAGAGCAAAACTAAAAATTTCAATATTTCGGGAAAAACGAACCATCTTCGAAAGGCCACAGTTTTGTCGTTATAAGGTTTAGAGAGCTGTAATTAGGGTTTAATTGTTGCAAATTTAATAACCTTCATTTGCGTAGTGAATGTTACTTATCGGAAACGTATAGTTTATGACTTTTAGAGCAAAAAGTAAAAAATGACCCAAATTTTCGCAGTTTATCACGTGGTGCGCAGCGAGCACAACTTTTTCGAAGTTGCAAATTGGGATTTACATCACCCTAACTGATCCAAACAACATACCAAAAATGCAGCACTACATCGTGCTTTGCGAATTTAGGGTTTTTTAGTGTCGATTTCTACTGGCCTAATCACACTGTAAAAATTTGGTGAAAAAATGTTAACTGTTAACCGCTTTCTGATTCTCATAAAAATATATGATGAGGTTTCTAAAACCATTTTTTTCTTAACCCCCCCCCCCCCTTCTAACTTCTAAATTAAGCGAGTGCACATGGTACATGTTTACTGGCAAAAAAATGTTGTGATATTTTAGCAAAAAAGAAATAAGTGGATTCGCTAATTCAGTTATAGTTGGCATACATAAACGATCGAGTCGGTGCATGATGTCGAGCCTTCGTTCACCACCTAAAAAGAAGATAAATGGTTTTTTTTTAAGCTCACTCGGTTTTTGAAGTGGTTTTTTATTGCATTTATTCGTTATTTTTTCATACTTATACCAGGGGACCAGACGCGTTATTAAGAGGTCTCTAAATTTAGGATGATACATTAACTGCAAGACGAAATTTTTTCTTTGAGACGGACAAAAAACCGGCCAAGTGCAAGTGGGACTCGCGCACTGAGGGTTCCATGCAAACTTTAAATAAATTAGGGTTCCACTTAGTCAAAATACCACAATATTTTGTTAACAGCAAAAATAACTTTATTTTTCATAGTATTTGTATGAAGGACAAAGTTATATTTGCGGTTCATAAAGATGAAATAAGAAACCAAAAATTTGCGCACGGGCGGGACTTGAACCAGCAACCTTTTGGCAAACCGGGCCAAACGCTCTTACCAATTGAGCTACCGTGCTGTCAGTCCGACCCGGCGAAATTTGTGGTTTCTTATGAAAACGTCAATTGCGTGACGCCTAGCGCTATCTAGCCGTCTGTTTATGAAACAGATGGCCCAAGAAGTTATTCTTTACAGAATAAATTCAACTTGGAAATTGATGTCGCTTCGCTATCTAATGCTTTAGAATGTTTTTAACACTCACAGTGTCATATTTTATATTCATAAAGATGAAATAAGAAACCAAAAATTTGCGCACGGGCGGGACTTGAACCAGCAACCTTTTGGCAAACCGGGCCAAACGCTCTTACCAATTGAGCTACCGTGCTGTCAGTCCGACCCGGCGAAATTTGTGGTTTCTTATGAAAACGTCAATTGCGTGACGCCTAGCGCTATCTAGCCGTCTGTTTATGAAACAGATGGCCCAAGAAGTTATTCTTTACAGAATAAATTCAACTTGGAAATTGATGTCGCTTCGCTATCTAATGCTTTAGAATGTTTTTAACACTTACAGTGTCATATTTTATATTCATAAAGATGAAATAAGAAACCAAAAATTTGCGCACGGGCGGGACTTGAACCAGCAACCTTTTGGCAAACCGGGCCAAACGCTCTTACCAATTGAGCTACCGTGCTGTCAGTCCGACCCGGCGAAATTTGTGGTTTCTTATGAAAACGTCAATTGCGTGACGCCTAGCGCCATCTAGCCGTCTGTTTATGAAACAGATGGCCCAAGAAGTTATTCTTTACAGAATAAATTCAACTTGGAAATTGATGTCGCTTCGCTATCTAATGCTTTAGAATGTTTTTAACACTCACAGTGTCATATTTTATATTCATAAAGATGAAATAAGAAACCAAAAATTTGCGCACGGGCGGGACTTGAACCAGCAACCTTTTGGCAAACCGGGCCAAACGCTCTTACCAATTGAGCTACCGTGCTGTCAGTCCGACCCGGCGAAATTTGTGGTTTCTTATAAAAACGTCAATTGCGTGACGCCTAGCGCCATCTAGTCGTCT
>OZ001652.1:2395277-2718543 GCA_963924145.1 Pyrausta purpuralis | reverse complement strand
GTTTTTTATTTCATCTTTATGAATATAAAATATGACACTGTGAGTGTTAAAAACATTCTAAAGCATTAGATAGCGAAGCGACATCAATTTCCAAGTTGAATTTATTCTGTAAAGAATAACTTCTTGGGCCATCTGTTTCATAAACAGACGGCTAGATGGCGCTAGGCGGCACGCAATTGACGTTTTCATAAGAAACCACAAATTTCGCCGGGTCGGACTGACAGCACGGTAGCTCAATTGGTAAGAGCGTTTGGCCCGGTTTGCCAAAAGGTTGCTGGTTCAAGTCCCGCCCGTGCGCAAATTTTTGGTTTTTTATTTCATCTTTATGAATATAAAATATGACACTGTGAGTGTTAAAAACATTCTAAAGCATTAGATAGCGAAGCGACATCAATTTCCAAGTTGAATTTATTCTGTAAAGAATAACTTCTTGGGCCATCTGTTTCATAAACAGACGGCTAGATGGCGCTAGGCGGCACGCAATTGACGTTTTCATAAGAAACCACAAATTTCGCCGGGTCGGACTGACAGCACGGTAGCTCAATTGGTAAGAGCGTTTGGCCCGGTTTGCCAAAAGGTTGCTGGTTCAAGTCCCGCCCGTGCGCAAATTTTTGGTTTCTTATTTCATCTTTATGAATATAAAATATGACACTGTGAGTGTTAAAAACATTCTAAAGCATTAGATAGCGAAGCGACATCAATTTCCAAGTTGAATTTATTCTGTAAAGAATAACTTCTTGGGCCATCTGTTTCATAAACAGACGGCTAGATGGCGCTAGGCGTCACGCAATTGACGTTTTCATAAGAAACCACAAATTTCGCCGGGTCGGACTGACAGCACGGTAGCTCAATTGGTAAGAGCGTTTGGCCCGGTTTGCCAAAAGGTTGCTGGTTCAAGTCCCGCCCGTGCGCAAATTTTTGGTTTCTTATTTCATCTTTATGAATATAAAATATGACACTGTGAGTGTTAAAAACATTCTAAAGCATTAGATAGCGAAGCGACATCAATTTCCAAGTTGAATTTATTCTGTAAAGAATAACTTCTTGGGCCATCTGTTTCATAAACAGACGGCTAGATGGCGCTAGGCGTCACGCAATTGACGTTTTTATAAGAAACCACAAATTTCGCCGGGTTGGACTGACAGCACGGTAGCTCAATTGGTAAGAGCGTTTGGCCCGGTTTGCCAAAAGGTTGCTGGTTCAAGTCCCGCCCGTGCGCAAATTTTTGGTTTCTTATTTCATCTTTATGAATATAAAATATGACACTGTGAGTTTTAAAAACATTCTAAAGCATTATATTTGCGGTTGTTGAAAATGTGCTTTATCTCAAAAACCACTAGTTCGATCTCTTTCAAACCAATTTTCGTTGAAAGTATTTGTAAAGCATTACATTGCGTTTTTTTATTTTAAATTTACACGCCCAATTTACCACTTTGGAAGCATCTATCTCTCATATGTTAGACTTTCAGAAAAAATGGTTCTAGGAACTTTGATGTCATTTTAAGAGACCTATTCATGAACCTGCATAGGTTAAAGCAAAAAAAAAATTGTTTTAGTTCCATTTATGGAAGCCCCTCTCATATGCCATTTTATTTTATTATATAAATGAGAATCGTAAAGCGGTTATCAAGATACACCTACCTACCAGTTTCCTTTATATATTGCGAATAGGTTCAGAATAAAGTTGCTGTGACATACAGACGGACAGACAGATAGATAGATATGACGAAACTACAAGGGTTCCGTTTATGCTATTTGGCTGCGGACCCCAAAAAGTGTCAATAAAGAAAAGTAAAAACTGGCTCTTATAGCAAAGACAAAACCGGCAGTAGTTTTAAAACAAAGTGCGGTCCATTTTTAAACCCATTTCCGAGATGTCTTTAAAGTTTGTTCTATAATTAGAGCTAACCCTACAAAGGAACATCCGACACAGATGATCGAATTCTTTGATAAGTGTTATCTCTCTGTACAGACTGCCCTACAAAATTACTCAGCGAATTTCAACTTAACAACTCTAGAATAAAGATCAATTTGCTTAAGAGAAGATCTACGAGGCCACAATACGTTGAGTTGAAAAGTTAGTACATCGACTCGTTGTTAGTTCTTAAAGTTGCTCGATTGAAATAAAATGTTAGATGTTATAATAAGGCGGCGAAAGTTCCCTTAAAGTTCTTACCGGAATCTTTCTTATAATCGCAGATTTGAAGCATGTAAACTTTTGTAGAGATCTTTTGAAAACTACGGAAATTAGTAAGCAAACATAACATAATATAGTCATTTTGACATCAGTATTAAATTCTTATTATAATAACAGCAGTTCAAGCACGTATCTAATGTTATTTGAAATTCTAGCATAGCTGAATTTAATAAACTGAAATAAATATCTGTCGTCCTAATCCTCTTTGCAAGATCATGCAAAGTTCACGAATTTCTTTTACATCTTTCAATTTATTTTACATTACAAAAATTAATAGACTTTCATTCTGCCCATTTTGCAATTATTTTAAGGCGGCTTAAGAAGTACCCCTCGAAAAATTCTTCGGGTTTTCCGAAACTGGCCACGTTGTATTTTAATAAGGAAAAATATTTTTATAGACCTTAAAATTGATCAGATAAGGTGAAGTTTTGATCGTATAAAATGGAATATAAATAATATAATGTAGGTATGCATAGTTGACGTGATTTTACTGATGATACAACTAGATCAATTTTATTAGTGGATCTACATACGAGTATTTTCGATATTATCGTTACTTTAATCAATTTATTCCGTTACACTGCGGTTACTTTCAACTGGATCCAAACTCATTTTCAGGACCTAGTATAAAATATTCTTTGTCACACATATACACACATACACACATATTATACACAATAACTGTTCAGCCATCTCTATGTTATGTTTTTACTGACTTCAAAAAAGGGGGTAATCTATTCAATGATCTAGTAAGGCTTTCAAACACGCTTGCTCAATATGTTTGTTTGTATACATACATATTTATTTGTCCACGAATTTCTCGAAAACAAAAAGTCATGGCGATAAAAGTATTATTTTTGTTCAATTAGGTATATTCCGATTAAGGGGAACAGTGTGAGTTTCATTAAAAGCGGTCTAGTAGTTATTGAGATATGGGTTATAACTAAAAATCATGAAAAAAGAAGAAAAAATTAACCGCCTTCAAAAAATTTACTAAAAGTCTGAAAAGAATGCATTTCTCTTCTATTTATGAGAAACGGAGAAGAAAAGGAGAATTCCCAGGGATCTAATGCCAAGTGGCGCAATGCTAATAATAATAATGATAATGGTAGTGATACCGAAGTTAGGCAACCTACGATGCAGTCATGTTAGGATGGGTGACGTGGGTGCTTCGGAACGCAAATATATGTCACAGCTATTTTATTCTGAAACTATTACTATTTTACGGTTGAAATTTAGGAGGTATATTTATCCTTCCCATACAAAAAATAAAAAAATAATGATACTTTTTAACAACGGGGCATCCGATACATGAAACTAAAACCAAAAAAATATATTCTAAAACTATTTTATCTAAAAATCGACATAGTCACTTCCGAAGTAGTGAAATGACCCCCTGAGGGGGGCTCATCTAATTTTTAACTTAAACGAGTGTAAATTTTGAATAAAATACGTGATGTAGATAAAAAATATATAATGTAGATCGTAACAAATACTTTCAACAAAAATTTATTCGGACGAGATCGAACGAGAAGTTTTTGAGATATAGCACATTTTCAACAACTGCAAACATAACTTTGTACTTCATACAAACACTATGAAAAACAAAGTTATATTTGCTGTCAACAAAATATTGTGGTATTTACTAATTGGAAGTAAGTGGATTCCCTAATTTATTTAAACTTGGCACGGAACCCTCAGTGCGCGAGTCCGACTCGCACTTAGCCGGTTTTTTTTAAAGTACCTTATCTCTTGATGCTATAAACACATAACCAGAAGAATCCTGCTCATTCTAATGTTTTATATTCCTGCTCAAGTTTTCTCCCTCTATTACAATAAGATTTTTCTATTTAATCAATCCAACCAAGCATCACGATGAACTATTAACAATTTGAAACACGAGACGTCATCGGCAATTGTCCGGAAATTCAGGACGCCATCATTTTTAATGACCCAGCGCCCTCATCAATTTGTTAGGTCGGCCATTTTGACTGTAACAAAACCAATTTCGTTTGAGGTTTTAATTAAATTTAAATCCGAAGTCTGGATGTCGCTGTATTAGGTCAGACGATTCGCTTGGGATCGACTTTCTGACTTGCAAGCAATAAAACTGATTGAATCAAAAGTTTCAACTTTGTGAATTACCCTAGATTTTGGGGATCACGCTGAATGTAATCCTGTTAGCATCGTTAATTATATTCTGGTTACAATTAAGATGTAAAAAGTAGTTCAAATTGCTTCCTAAATTTAAAAGAAAGAAAGAAAGAAAAAGTATTTATTGGAAGGACATCACAAACACACGCATACACAAGATTATACATAACAAACAAAAAAAGAAAACTAAACACAAAAAAGCAAAAATGAGTGGAAAAATAATATTTATAGTACTACGATGCATAAAAGTATCCATGCCAGCCAATCAGTGCATGCTGCAGTGTGTGTGTGTGTGTGCGTGTGTGTGTGTCTATGACGCCTATACCCAAGAGGACCTCACTCAGCATAAGCCAGGTCTCCTCTCTCTCCAGGTCTCAGGTCTTAAAATTAGTCATTTTAAGTGCGGCTTTACATTAGAGCGACGGTGCTGCTGCTGAAAGGCGTCCTGCTGTCATTCGTTTATCAGCAGCGCGGCTGTCGCACGACCGTCGCGCTGCTAAAGTCACTCGCCTCAGTGCGCTTTCACATTAGAGCGACAGCAGCGCGTTTCTCTTATGTGAAGGGCTTACTGCTGTAATTTTATGTATGAAGTTGACAGCAGCGCAACTGCCGCGCGAGCGTCGCGCTGCTAAAAACGCCTAAGTGTGAAAGCGCTCTTAGTGTAAAAGCGCTCTTAAAACATTTGTTTTGAATTGAAGTTTAGGTTTTAATAACTTTTGTAGTAGTTTAAAAAATAGAGAAACCTATTTCATAGACAATCACAATATGAAACATATACACATCATTTTAAAGGCATAAAAATTCTCATTGTAAAAAACAAAACATTTTCATAAATTATATCTGCACTGAAACAGACACATTTCAAAAAGAATCTCAATATATTCGCGACCCAATAAATGGTTCCAATGTAGCCCAAGGCTTGTCGTATAATAAGTGAACACCTCTCGTAAAGATTTTATAGCAAGACTAAGTTAAGCACGCGATCCCGCTCGAAGATTTATCATTTTTTAACCGACTTCAAAAAAGGAGGAGGTTATCAATTCGACTGTATGTTTTTTTTTATGTATCTATATTACCTCATATCTCAGTCGTTTGTCGACCGACTCGAAAAAAAATTAGCTAACTTAGAGGGTGTACCTTCTAGTTGGTCCCTTTTTTTTCATTTTGGGATCTGATAATGGGATCTTGGTGCAATCGAGGGACACCCTCAAATTTTAAAGGCACATATAGTGTTTTTTTACTAGAATCTTAATGTTTACGTGTTATTACGTCTGGTAGTCAACATCTTGTGGGGCTGAGCTTATGTTGGAACTCCTTAACGATTAGGAGTTCAGTTATTATAATGAAATAACTTATAATAGGTAGTTCGTAGCTTCTTAAAAACCAGAGTCATAAGGTAAAACTCTCACCCCCCCCTTCTCCTGTAATATCTAAAAATGGAGAAATAAAATTAACTTTACAAAAAGTAAAAACCGACTTCAAAACCAAGGAGTCAGAGTTGGAGTCGGTGCCATCACTTTGACCATCAAGTATCACAGCACCGACTCCAAAAAGAAATTGTTTACCTAAAATGGGTTCCTTTCCTTTCAATAGTCAAGAGTTTATTTAAGACTTTTTAGTGCATTTTGGTTTTGAAGTCGATTTTTACTTTTTGTAAAGTTATTTTTTTTATTAGAGCCATAGGTAGCACCATTGTTTTATAGTAGGTTCTTCATTAACTGTGCTCTGAGTCCGAGTCATTTTATTTAAGTAGAAATAAAGAGAATTTGGTTCAACTCGAGAATTGAACCCCTCATTACAAAATAATACTAGGCTTTAACTAATACTAAAATAATCACCAACCTATCAGAATAGTATAACTCCATTATTGAATGTTGTGATTAAGACACTGTTTTTAAATTATTCGGTAAATATCTCAAAGGTGACTTAGCACCTTATACACTGAGACTTTTAGCATTGATGTAGTCACACGTTTTGAAAACACGCTTCAGCATCGCGACTCACGCAATGAACAGATTTAATCTGACATTGATGCAGTCGCGCGTTAGCATCGATGCAGATGTTTTCTAAACGCGCGACTGCATCGATGCTAAAAGTCGCAGTGTGCAATAGGTTTTACAGTCGTATTAAGCTTTTAGAATAAAGGTATTTTCCCACTACACCGTACCATATCATGACAGTGCTAGAGAACGTGTCAGGCACGAAAAGCAACACGACACGCTCTACCTTGCGCTCTGAACGGATTGACGCGATCTCACTGTTTTGCGAGTTGCGAGAACGTATTTTGTAAATTTAAAAATTTGTTTCTTTATACTAATTCCTAAAACGTATTATGGCGATGCCGACATGCTCCTGGCATGGCATGGTATCATAGTTTTAAAACTTTTTTTTGCCTGCCACGTTCTTTAGAATGATCATGATATACCACGGTACAATGGCAAGAGTCTCAGCGTCATAGATAAACGTCATGGTTCGGACCACTAGCTAGACCAACGAGGAAGTCAAAATAACTAATTTCAAATGTCATGGAAGCATTACTGTACGATTGTAAGTTTTTTAATCATTTGCTAGAATAAGAAATGCTGTTTCAGGACTTTCTCGCAAGAAAATCTGGAAATCTGCACACAAAGTGCAGGTGTTGCCAGCTATAAAAGAGTTCTCCCAAAAAAACACAATTAAACCGCCCATAAAGTTGGAAACGAAACTGCGTCGCTGCACCGTTGTAAATAACGTTTAGCGTTATAAATAACGGGTTATGTCGCTGGAGAGCCTAGAATCGCAAATTATAAGTGAGTTTTAATGAAAAAAAATAAATCTTGGATGAAGTCTGAGAATGAAGAGGATGAATCTTTTGGGGAATCAAGCTGACCTTAACAGAACGGTTAAGGCTTCAATTCAATTTTAATTCTCACTGAAAGGTACACTAAATGTCTGATAAACTCTTTAATAATTAATGACATAGGAATGTCATTAATTATTAAAGGGTTCTTCAGCAATCACTAAGGATAGTGACTGCTGAAGAATCCTTTCGGCTACGGAACCCTTAAAATGAATTATAATGTTACTATAGGGAGACTTTGCATCATACAGGTTTCTATTTTTTTTTTCAATAAGTCTACTGATTGAAGGATAAACGCTTCCCAAGTGGTAAAATGGGCGTTAAAAGTTTTGAACTAAGTTAGTGATAATTGGGAAAAAATATGTTATGCAGATTTAAATTAAAAAAAGAAAAAGAAAATTAGTTTGAACGAAATTGAAGAATTAGTTTTTGGGATAAATCAAATTTTCAACAACCGCAAATGTAACTTTGACCTTCAAACAAACACTATAAAAACAAAGCAATTTTTGCAGTCAACAAAATATAGTGGTGTTTTGGCAAAGTGGAAGTTCTTTTCTTGGCATAAATTTCCATAATTTTATTCACCACTTTTTGACATAATTTAAGTTATAGTTTCGCTAAAAGTTTAATAAAAATATTTGAAACGCTCTGTACTAGTTAGAACTAAAAAAAACTACTCAATAAGTATTTTGTGGTGGCTTTATCTGACTCAAGAAGTTACAAGGATTAAGATGCTTACCCCTCACTGCAACCAACAGTGGTTATTTACCTGATACAAAAATATTAATATTCAAAAAGAATTGTGAAAATGGACAATGTCTTAATCACTTCCTGTATAAGTCTTTTTTTCATCTACCCTACATCATCCCACTGCTGGACAAAGGTCTTCCCCAATTCTTTCCATTTATCTCTGCCAGCGGTCAATGACTCTTAATCTCTCGCAAAGCTAGACAAATCGTTATACTACCTCTTTTTAGGTAGTATCACAGGTTTTTCTGAAACCTACTTCAGACTCAAGTCTCTCACAAATTTCTGGTAATAATTTCATGTGTACCCTTAATCCCTCAAGCGTATGTGAACGAGACACAATGCAAATTCTATTGTTATGCGGTTGCCTGCAACCGCTCGGGTGTTGAAGCATTAACATCCTCCTTATGGATTTGTTTAGAATGTGTTTATCAATAGTATTTTGTTATACTAATGTTTACGCGACCGCTGGCGACCTTTTGATCCGTGAGCGATTAATGTAAAGTTGCATTGTAATTTACTGATTTGTGAAGGAGAAATAAATATATAAAGGTCAACCCCTTCATTGGTAGCCGTCTGATGGTATCCATTGCGTGACGATTTGGGCCCATCTGTCTGTCTGACCCTTAAAGCTTTGTTGTCTTTTCGCCTACATCTGCTGTACCAGTTTTGGAGCGTATTATTGTATTCCGGATGTTATCCAGCCTTTTTATACCCAATACTGCCCGTAAATACTTACGCAGCGCAAAACTTGGTCACTGACCAAACCCAGATCCAAACTAAGGTTTGTCAAAGAGCTTTGAAAAGGAGAGCAAAAAAAAGGTTGGTTTATTTTTGAGTTCATTATAGAATTTTATAATACGGTTGACATTGAACAGAACTCCGGAACATTAGCACGAAAGCTTTATTCCTATCATAACAATAAACAGACTTGCTTCTAAAATGGCGGCTCGAGAACTTAATGGCACCTTCTAATGGGATAAGTGAGGCTGCTGTACTTTTATATTTAAGGAAAGAAATGCACTTGATTTCTATTATTCATTGTAAAAGCTAGAGAAAACGTAACACTGGTATATAAGAATTGAAAAAAACGAGTCGACTTTAACTAAATTAAGGGTCCACTTACTGCCACTTAGCCAAAATACCACAATATTGGACAGCTTATGCACTTGTGTTATGGAAATCGGACACAACGGTGGTACCACAATATATGTTGATAGTAAAGATAACTTTGTTATTTAGTATTTGTATGAAGGACAAATTTATATTTACGGTTGTTGAAAATGTGCTATATCTAATATTTAAAAAACTACTACTTCGATCTCAATCAAACTATTTTCTGTTCAAAGTATTTGTTAGAATCTTTATTGTGTATTTTTTTCAAAATTTTCAGTAGTTTAGTTACAAAGTTAGAGGGTCTACATGTACTAATAGAATCAAAATTAAGTCGGTGTGACATGTCACAATGGACGAACAGACAGACAGACAGACTTGACGAAACTATAAAGGTTCCGTTTTTTCCCATTCAGCCACGAAACCTATGGACAGAATGACATAGCATGTGTAAATGTAACATGTCGCATTATAATGAATAGTCCAATGAAATTTAAAATCAAGATCAGTGTCGGAAGTCTCGACATAGTTCCCTATAAAACCACCAGGTGACGCTCGAAAAATGCCGTAACAAAATTAGTGTTTTCGTGTATTTATTCATCGAGAAGAATTTTCGAATGAAGCTTAAAAATTACAAATATTTTTTAAGATTTATTAAACATAAAAGCTACATAAGTTCATCAAAATTCGCCCGCAGGCTGTATGTATTCTACTGCCTTTTCCATACAAATGGAATGCATTTTAATACAACATGCGAATGCGTCTGTGTACTAACGGCGTAATAGGCACGCCGAGTGGTCATCTATACTAATATTATAAAGTATACTGGACCTTTTTTTTTGGATAGCTATTTTACAAAGAAGGCTTAAGCTATAAAACATCACTGTTGCAAAAACGGAGAGAAAATATTTCTTTTAAGAGCTGCCGTTCCATTCGCAGCGTTAACCATTTAACGTACATAAAAATTATGTATGACGAGATTGTTAAAGTCTTTGATAGCATATGACTATGTGATATGGTTTTCATTACAAACCTTTTTATGTTCATTAATTTGGTAAAAAATTAATATACTATTTTAAAAGGTCTTTTGATGCACACGGGTATTTATTTTTATCACGAGCATTTTATTTTGAACAAAATTGTCCTGTAGGTATATCATTTGGTTTCAATAAATTTCTTAGAAACTACCACAGTTTTAAAATAACTCCGCTCCAAAATAATGCTTGCAACTTAAGAACAACATGCACTTGCGCTAACCGCTATGGTTTCTGGCCTTTTACTTCCAATGAAAATATGTGTTTGCATTAAAATATATTACGGGAAATCCAAGATTTATCATAATTTTGTTATAGGTAGGTACTAAGTAATGTATTATACAAATAAATCATTTTTTTAAGTCACAATTAAATTATTGTGGGCATAGTTTTGTTTACTATTTACCTACAATTGATTCAACCAAAACGGTATCTAGTTGCAACATAATATAATATTGTATAAGATACTGCATCTTTAATGCTTAACCGCAACGCAACACAGGGTAGTGACGCAGATTTTGCCGACGTACGCCAGAATGCGCTAGTTTAGGAGCCTGATACATTATTTTTAAACAAAAGAAAGAAAGAAAAATAATTGATTTGATAAAATAAATAATTAACATTTAACGTTGTGACCAATTAATGAATTAATAAGACTAAGACTAATTGACTAAAATAAGGTACGTATACTTGCTGAAAAGGGGTGCCTTTACGGCTCAGCATTGGTCGTGGCAGTAGCAGAACGCATACCACGACGCTGATTTTCGGCGAGTGCCTTTGTAAATACGAATATTGTCACATGTTTATTTTATTCCCTTTGCAGACTCATCATATTTGATTGAATAATTAGGTACCTTTTACTTTCTGTCTCCACTTTCTCCGTAACCAACTCCCATACGTTTGTCGGCCGTCGTGGAGTAGTGGCTAAACACGCTGGGTTTCAAACCGTCTCCGCTCCGATGTTCCGGGTTCGATTCCCGATCGGGTCAATGTAAAAATCATTATTACATTATTACTTTCTATATTTTCTTGGGTCTGGGTGTTGTAGTGCCAACGTTTTCACTGATTTTCATATCACAAGTACTATAGCTACTAACTTAGAGATCAGAACAATGTCTGTGATCGGTGTCCAAAATTACAGCAAAAAAACTAAGCGGTAGCCCGGTTTATGGCCAGGGTAGCGGGTAAGCTACCCCGGAACTCTGATTCGATCATATACCTAAAGTTACTATCAAATTTATTACTTTAAAAAATCGTTACATGTTTATAAAGATGAAAAAAGAAACCAAAAATTGCGCACGGGCGGGACATGAACCAGTAACTTTTTTTTTGTTT
Source organism: Pyrausta purpuralis (assembly GCA_963924145.1). NCBI lineage: Eukaryota > Metazoa > Arthropoda > Insecta > Lepidoptera > Crambidae > Pyrausta > Pyrausta purpuralis. Next base: position 2,707,124 of record OZ001652.1, on the reverse strand, counting down.
TTTTTAATAAATAAATAAATAAATATCCTTTGGACATTCCCACACATCGCCATCTAGCCCCAAAGTAAGCTACTCAAAGCTTGTGTTATGGGTGCCAGACAACGGATATAATACTTAAATACTTTTTTTTTGTAAACATACATACATGATATACATAGAAAACACCCAGACCAATACAAACAGACATGTTCATGCACACAAATGTTTGTATTGTGCGGGGATCGAACCCGCACCCGCTGCGTAGTAGGCGATTTCTCGACTACTACACCAGACGGGTCGTCACTTTCTGGCTAAACAGACCAAATGCTCTTCCAATTGAACTACCATGTTGTCGCTCCGACCCGGTTCTATTCTTCTACACACCACTGCACTAAGAGCACCTTAAAATAGTGCTATTCAATAAATAATTCAAATATTAGTTCCAATCCAATAGTCATTTCGTATAATAGTAGTGGACTGATAATTCTGACGTTGAAAAAAAATTGACCTCAAAGAGATCCTCAAATTCATTTGGAGTCGGTGCATAATGAGTGTGGACTGTTGGTGTAAGGAAGCTTGACATCATGCACCGACTCCAAATGAACTGGTTTCTTTTTAAACATACTCTTACCAAATTTAGCTTGTTACGTTTTGGATGCCTTTATAGATCAACAAACTCGAATATTATAAAATTTAAACAATATCCCATACATACACATTGATTGATTAACTCCTGTTTTTAAGTCGGTAAAAAGCCTTAAGAGTTACAAAAAATCATTGTTTTTTGAACCAGATCTGTTTCAGATTTTGTGGCAAGGGATCTGGAGTATTTACCGCCAGTGTTTCGACCACCTCGATTGTACGAAGCTACTCAAAGACCTGCTTCGAGTACAAAACGATGTAAAAGACGTGAAGGAAACATACGTTACGCAGGCACAGCTGAGTGACCTGAGAACAGAGATGTTAAAGATGCGATATGACTCATTAGTACAGGCTTCAGTTTGCAAAGTCAATATGAAGCGATGTGCATGGCTGATGGACAGCGGCCCTAAGGGTTATCACACGAAATTATTTCATCAATAGATGTATGTAATAGAAGTGTAGAAGAAACGCCATTGCTTGGCTCTTAATAATCAACCACTGACCACTCCAAACAATTTAACGAACAAAGATGGAACACTGTCCCCGGCCCTTAAAGCAGGAGTGAAAAATCCTATCGAGGGGGCACTCGAACAGCTTTCAAATATCGGCAGTGCGCTCGGCACGTTTCGCTGACGCGGCCTCTCCGCGCCGTGTAAGGGAGTCTTTGAGGGGTTGAAAATTGGCACAAGAACCTACAAGACTGCGGACTAATCGCTTGACACGGCGGTTTTGAAGATGCGTTTGTGTTTTTTTTATAACGCAACGTTTTGTTGCGTGTTCATCATGTTTTAATAAAAAAGTTTTTTTAAAAAATAGAAAATATTAACTGACGGAAATGATTTCATTTCGTTTCTATTGCAAAACACAATAATGAGATCTTTAACTTATCTATCTGAATCATCTTTATCAGCCAAAGGACGTCCACTGCTGAACATAGGCCTCCCCCACGGCTTTCCACAGCAACCGATCACTAGGCTGCATCCAGTTTGATCCTGCGATCTTTATAAGGTCGTCTGTCCATCTTCTTGGTGGACACTCTATCTGAATAACACACACATAAATATTAAGTTTGTGATGTTTTATTCTAACAAATTGTGCTGAGTTAATAATTAAAACGAACTACTTTAGAATTATCTGCATAATCCTACTGTAGGTAATTTTATTTCAGGTTAATTAACCAATCATTAAAATCAAAATAAATCTACGCAAGAAATGTTTCATATATATTGTTTTAAATCATAAAATCATCCTATAATCCAGAACGTTTTCGAACAGAATGACGCAAATGCAGCTTACCAAAATTGCACGTGCGCCGTGCACCCCGCAAATTCACAGCTTATGTAATACTATAATAATATAAAGGCATATTGGTGCTACCCGTAATTCATAAGGGTGATGTAGATTTAGATTTACTCTGAACTAACATTTTAAGTTATCAAAATCACTATACGGCTATGACATCACAAAGCATTTGCTCTTTGCACTTCTCTGGTACCTTTATTTAAAAAAATATAAGTCCTACTACAGCAGTGTTGCGCAGCTAATATGTCGTCAATAGGCTAGATGACAAAATTTCAAAAACTAGGTAATAATCATAAAATTAATATTCCTATCGGAATAGAAGGACAAGTAAAAGCTGTCAAACGAAACCGATTTAAGATTTCAGTAACTAACATAAGTAAGTAACATTTGTAGCTTTAAATAAGATAACCTTTCGATCAGGTGATTTTTAACAATGTTCCTAAGTTAAATATAGTAGTTTACTGCATGATAAACAGTCGACACAAAATATTGAACATGCAGCTCTAGTGTAAAACTAAATGTTATTTCATTATACAAAATATTCGACGATATACATTCCCTGTGTTATTCTGTCTTTATTTTTTACGTAAATTAACGTTTGTAGAATAGAATAATCAAACTGCGTACTTTAAATTTGAAGCGCATTGGTAAATATAAGTCGTATATTAAGAGGCTTCGATTTGGACTAATCTACCTGTTAAATGATTATTTGTTGGGGTTATGCCGCTGTAATGCATAACAATCAATCACCGATCATGTCACCATGTTTCAGGCGCGTTATTTCTCCAAAATATACACAATTTCACTTTTAAATATAAAAAATCAAATGCACGTAATTTTCAGCGAGCTTCTGCAGGGCGGTCAACTGTTTGACATCTGACAAAAATGGTTCTGCTACCCATCTCTTTTTATCACACAGTTTGCTGCTAGTGACATCTCGCTTTTGTCGTTCTATTCCAAAGGGATAATAATTTTATGGTAATAATTTACATTTGTAAATATACTCAACAAATACCTTGATATTTATTAAAAAAAAATCAACATTTACATGCTTTAATGATCATTAAAAATCAATTTCTCGGCACTAAACGTTTCGTGCCGAGCACTCGGGCCCGAGTGGTTACGGCTACGTCTTTTTCTGATGTCTTTTTATTTATAGCACTCGGACCCGAGTCCTTGGCCACCAGCATGCTGTGTGCAGACTACTTGGGTCCGAGTGCGTATGTTTTTTAAAATTATAATAGCGCAAATATTTTTTAATGATTCTTTCATTAAATAACGCGTAAATTTTGTAGTTTTCTGGGATGTTCTTCATAAATTTAAAGGCAGTCAAAGTGTAAAGTCAGAGTCACTAAGTCTTCTTGACAGCAAAATACTATGAAGAGTTGTCTGTGACAACAAAAAAAACATCATGCAAGGTCACAGAGGCCACATGACCTAATCTGTGTAATGGCAAACTTAATCATGTAGAATATTAATTAATAAAATTAATAAAATATATCCTAATAAAATAAAATAAAAAAACATTAATGAATGAAAAATGAAAATCCGTTTTTTGATAACTCTCATCATTAGAAATGGCGTTCGAAATGACGTCACTGCTTAAGTCGAAAGCTTTCGACTTAACTGTATCTTATATAATCACTAGACACCAACAGAATTGTGATTAGTTCGTAGTCGAAACTAGCATATTTTTTATAATTTTTCGTCGTTGCTCCTCATAATAATAAGTTGGTGTATTTTATTTCTATGTGTGTCAAATAAATAATAATTCTCATCTATTCTATTCCAGGAGGCCGATTCTCGCATAATCGAAAAAAGTTCACACACGTAAAAAAGTTCACCACTCGAATTTTTTTCGAAGGAAACAAGGCTTGTGTATTCTCAGACCTTCACAGTCGAACTAATTCCATGGAACGTCACACGAACATTTCGATTGCTGGAGACCAATAGATTTCAAAATTCGTATACGAACTATTGAGGTTCTAATCGGGCAAAATGATAACCTAACCTAAGATTGAGAAAATTTACATTGACTTTGAAGGATTTTTAGCCGACTTCAAATAAAGAAGGTTTTCTGTGTGTCCAATATATAATGATTTATTTGCCCTCTATTATATCATGTTTGGCTAAAATGATTTTGATGCGGTTTTCAGAAGAGTACTTCTACGATTTAGAGAAGTTTCTAGTATATGAATTGACTTACAAAAAACAGGATCTCCGTTTGTCCGGCATGCCTTGGCCGTGGTCACTCCCGACTTACCACTTTCAAAGGAAAATCGCTTGCACACAAGACACGAAACAGGCGTCGGTTCAAACAAAAGTCTACACAAGGTGCAAGCGATTTCAGCTCTTAAGATGGTTAGGCAGCGGTGACCTCGATAGGACTTAATATTATGTTAAGAGCTATCCAACCCTGGATACTCTAGAGACAAAGTAAGTAGTTTACAAGTCGAATCTTACGAGTCCAACTCGATTAGGTTTTGTTGTCTTATTACGGAGTACCTTTGTTCACCTTCAGCTTCATTCTCAGACCCTGGTTTTATATTTTGACTCTGTTTCAAGCTCATGAACATGGATTGCCCCTATGTACTTAAAACAATCCTGATTTTAAATTTCTTAATGTCAATGACTAAGGAAGATTAAACAGTATACTTCATTAAATAAATAACATACAAATAAAAAATACCAATTTAGCAAGTGGTTTTATTTTCTTCATACATCAGTCAAAACACAAAACATTTAAGAAGCAGTAATGTTATTGTTAAAAAAAAAAAAACAATTTAAAGCCATTGGTCATATCAGGAAAGTTTCCATCCTTTAATCCAACGCGCTTACATTTCTAACTAATCATTTATTTTGTTGTGAAATGCATGCGGTTGTGTCCCCAGGAGTATTTAAAATCCCTTCATTTGGCGCTCCTTCCTTTTGGATTATTATAATTTGTTCTACTGCTTGCGTAAAAAACAATAACCAACATAAATATCACAGAAAGTTACCTACTACACACAAAATAAAAACAAAACTTGAACACTATCATGTTTTTAGCTTAGTATCTCTTTTCTGGGATAATAATGATTATTGTAGATATTTGTAGGTGGAATTCATAAACTATGTTTGAACATATTCAAGCACGCATAGAACAGATTGCTAATGTACTATTTGTTTATAATAAGGCAACTACAGGCAATACTATAACACACATAGATTTAGATTATAAATGGAAAATCTGATGGTTTGATTTATAAATTGTGAAAATAAAACTATCATTATGTATGTGTCTAGTTAATTAGGTGCTTACCTAGATAACAGAGAATTAAGGTATTCAAATAATCCTATGTATTTTATTTTGTCGAATTAGATTGGCAACTAAATATTCTCTCTGCTACAACATAATCCAGACTATCTGTAAATAAAAATAGTTTGTTTTGTAAGAACAGTACATATCTACAAATGATATTAAAAACTTTATCCAGGCTACACAATAAGAAGGTGCACTAATATCTGTGATGTTAGTTAACTGAACCTATTACTACTAAAGAATAATTAAATGCTTGTTTCTTGTAGTTAAGTAAATAAAAAAAGCATATAATTAAACAAACAGCGTCATACCAACCTTAGAAAATATCTACATTTAGTTTGTATTTAGCATTGTAATTCTTTCTTATTCTTATTTCAGGCAAAATTTGAGAAAACAAATAAATTTTGTCAGTCACTGAAAAAACGATATTTGGAACAATTTTGACACACACATTGACATTTAGGGCCATAGAGAAAGGTAATATGGCGCGTCGCTGCGTTTCATTTCATGCTATGCATGAATAATGAAATTTTAATAATTGATCTACCGTTATTATATTTTTAACAATATGTATAGTTTTGTGAATATATACACCAAATTAAACAAACAAATAGATTTATTGTCTAATTTCACCAAAATTAAAATTTTTAGATGGACTTAAATATTCTTTATTTCGGCGTTTTTAAAAACGCCCGTACGATCTCTGCAATGGAACGTTGTAATGAAATTCGAACGTGAATTGTTCTATCGGTGCATGAGAATAGCAGTTTTATGTATCACTCGAACTTTTACAGTAGAATTGTGAACTTTGTATACGAATTACCACACGGAAAAAGTACTACTTCACGAGAATTGGCCCCCAGGTTATCATTTCCACGGATTCTTGTATTTTTAATAACATTATGTTACTAAATTTTATTATTATTTTATTACATAAAGGTTGAAGCATATCTATCCACTCGTAAAGGGAACAGAACCGTATTGACATCAAACAGGCATCAAGCATACGGAAGCACGTGATGTAAAGGGATAAGCAACGCCGCGGCACCGGATCGCTACGGATAGCAGACGCCTCTTTTTAGGGTTCCGTAGCCGAATGGCAAAAAACGGAACCCTTATAGTTTCGTCAAGTCTGTCTGTCTGTCTGTCTGTCCGTCCGTATGTCACAACCATTTTATTGTGTAACTATAAGCATCGCACAGTTGAAATTTAGTAGGAGTATGTATTCTGTTTAACGCTTTACGATTCTCATACAAAAATTAAAAAAATATGTATGACATTTAAGGAGGGGAGGGGGTCCCATACATGAAACTAAAGCCGAAATTTTTTAGTCAGACCTATACGTGTGGGGTGTCTATAGATAGGTCTTTTAAAATGACACCAAGGTTCCTAAAATCATTTTCTTTTAAAGTCCAACGTTTCATAGCTAGACGCTTCCAAAGTGGTAAAATGGGCGTTCCCCATCTAACTTCTAAACTAAACGAGTGTAAATTTTGAAAAAAATATTTAATGTAGATCTTAACAAATACTTTCAACGAAAATTGGTTCGGACGGAATCGAACGAGAAGTTTTTGAGATACAGCACATTTTCAACAACCGCAAACATAACTCTGTACTTCATACAAACACTATGAAAAACAAAGTCATACTTGCTGTCCACAAAATATTGTGGATTTTACTAAGTGGAAGTAAGTGGATTCCCAAATTCAGTTAAAGTTGGCACGGAACCCTCAGTGCGCGAGTACGACTCGCACTTGGCCGTTTTTTTATGTGGTTGTCATGCGGCAAGCGCACATATCGTATCCGTCCACAGGGGACAGTCCGATAATCAGACGCCTCGATGGATCGCGTTTACTGCAACTTATGACAGTTCTTGTAAATGACAGCACGTTTGGCAGGGTGTACGTATTCATCGATATTTTGTCAATAGTCGACGAATATCAGATGACTATCCGTAGTGCCGTAAGGGCGTGGCAACACATCCCGAGTTGATCTCGGTCCAAGGTGGTAAAACTAAAAATGTATGGAGTTTTATACGAAGAATGCTGAACGCCTCGAGTTGAAACAGTGCAGTTCCCTAATGGGTGATTAGATTTGCTTCACCCTAAAAACAGCACTGTTTTAATTTTTTTCTGTAACAAGGAAATAGGTTTTTTAAACTTCCAACTCTTGGAAGCCGACAGTTCAATCGGGGTAGTTTAGGGTTATACTCAAAATATTAGCCCTTTTTTAAATGAAAATCATAATTTGATTTGTTAATCACTAAGGACATATTTATTCTATTTTTCTCAGTTAAGAAAAGTTTTTACGATTAGAACTGAAAAAAAAGCAAATAAGACAAGTATTGTTGCTGAATGACAAGGAGGTACATATTAATATCCCAATTAAAAAAGAAGATAGCATTATAAACAGTGGGAATGGTGTTTTTATCTCGTAAACGAAAAAACAGCATATTTCCGTTTTCCAGTGTTATTATAGCGTAGATCTTGTGACTTTGTAGTCCTAAACTACACGAGGACTAAATTTTTACAGACAATTAATGAAAGAAGAGTTGACTGAAAAAGCTTTTGAAACGATATATTGTCATTTTCATGAATGAATCTTTCATTTAACATTTATGTACAGAATTATCAGATGATTTAATGAAAATGGTGTAAGATAAACCAAAATTAGGCATTTGGAAGGCTCCGTTTGAAGAAAAAAAACTTAAATTCAGCCTTTAGACCCTATACACACAGCGACTTTTAGCAGCGATGCAGTTGCGATGCTAACGCGTGTTAGTATCGATGCAGTCGCCAAAATTTAGTACTTATATTGACAGAAGAAGAGAAGAATAAGACAGAATAAATGCAGATTTTTATGCAGTCGCGCTTCTGCATCGATGCCATCGCGCGACTGCATCAAAGCTAAAAGTCGCTGTGTAAGGGGTCTTAGATACAACGTACCTAAATGGATGAACTCTTGAATGAATCTTAGATACAACGTAACTAAACTTAATGTGTGATGATAAAAGTAATAGACAAAATCCAATGGCATAAAAACGATAATAATACATCGATATCGACAATCGATATTCGGATATCGATAATCTTGTCCCGCCATCACCAATTATTTCCCGCTCACACGCGATCGCTCAGTGTGTTTGTTCGAAGGAAACAAAGGTCGCCGGACTTGACGTAATATTGATTGAAAAGCGAGAAAATGCTTTCACGAATCAATATTTGCTGGGGAAATTGATGGAAAATACAATACCTAGTGTTATTCATCTAAGAAAGCGTTTTCACATCAACTGTTACAGGAAGTGGTAGTGTTTAACCATAGTCTTATAATGTACTTTATACTACATTTTATTTTTTGTTTTATAGTGTTTTGTCATCATACAAACTTAATTATATTAATTGCAATTTAAAAAAGCAATTGTAAATTGGCTTTTTCATCTTAACCAATGGTTAAATATTTGTATTTATACTACATTTGTAAACATGATGTTAAAATAATAAGCCTGGCAATAGGATATAGTATTTATTCAAATATTCTTAGTAAATACAACATTGATTTATTTTAAACCAAGCTAAAATCTAAGCATATAGTATTCATGCACTCTAGTTACATACATTAATATTTGAAGTTGGACAGCAAAACGGTATAAAATAAAATAGATAGTACTTACAGTAAATTCGCTCACAATAATTCCGAGTATTCTTGAGCTGTGATCCGTTCGACGGTCAGCACAAGAATGCCCGGAGGCGGAACGACAACGGCTTATAAGGGCTCAAACTTTAGCAACTAGATGGCGCCACCTCACCGGAATCGATCAATACACTTTCCAATATTGGTTTGTGTGGTTTAGCGGCTAGGTGGCGCCACTATAACGGAAATGATAAATTAATGTTTCTAATAATTAAATTGTTACTGTCGAACATCTTAAATTATTAATAAATTCATATTTACTAAATAACAGACTTAATATTTAATTAATAATAATATTTTGTATAAATAGTAAATTATATGCATAATACTACTATAGACAGAGGGTAGGCGCTGCTGTGCGCAAGCAAACACGGATCTGAGTAAATAAATAATTTAAAATGTTTCCAAGTAGCTGCAAGTGCTTTTGTCGCAGTCTTGGGATGCGTGATACTAAGATTGCTTGGTGCGAGTAAAGGTGTCAACGAATTTGTCGAATAATCAGTGAAATGGTGAAGATTAATATTAGTGCACAAGTGAACAGTATAAGGACATTTTAGACGTAATCGTTCGGACACAGGCACATCTATTGAGGACGAATCGCCTTCACCTTACATTGGAACTACCAAGTGATATGACTAATGAACATTATTTTCAAAAGTGATTGTCTAAATTACCTCTCAAATATGTGTGTATAGTGACCCAATGGAAAGATAGAAAACATAGAATCACACTCAATCGATATACGGTTGCGCCATCTATCGGGCCCCGACAGAACCGATACGCTCTTCACGTGATCTTGCTTTAGGTGCGCTGTCACTCGTGAGCACCTGATCTGTTGTGCTTTCGTACCCACGTAAATGTGCAACTCTTCAACAGAGGGCGTTACTTGTCGTTTACATCGAGCTTTTTAGTATTTATTTTTACTTTCATTATTGCACGACAATGGCAATGAATCAACAAAACATCAGTAAGATGCAGATGCAAAACGCACCTCAGCCACTGCACAATAGTAAATGCGCGGGCTGTCAGAGATTGTTGCCAAAGAGAGAGTATTTGCGATGTTTGGCTTGCAGGGCGGCTTACGATTTAGACTGTGCCAATATCACATACAAACTTTTTAATCTGATGTCCAAAAGAGACCAATGGAAATGCCCGGAATGCAAGAGTAGAATGCCAAAAACAGGAAATTTGAACACCCCTGTGCGTCCAGTCTTGCCAACAGATGATATTGTACAACAACCTTGCCATTCTATCACGACTTCACCGGCATCGCAAACTACAGATGAAGGAGAAAAAAACGTTACACATCGTAGGAAGTTATCGCGACCTAATGACGACACCGCTTCCCATGAACAGGAAACACTAGACCCAGAAACAACTGCTGATGGTGAAATCCAAAGAGACACAGTTACTGAACTGAAGTTATATATGAGTGGGTTGATTCAAAGCCAAACAAACAACTTACGTGCCGCTATCACGGAGCTGACGGATACTATTAGAGCACAGAATAATCGCATTGAGCAACTGGAAATGAGAGTGCAAGAATTAGAGATTCAAGCTAGTAACAAGCCAGATTTGTCGTCCCTGATGACTACAATATCGGATCTTCAAGCTGATGTCTATGAACGGGACCAGGCATTACTATCGAACGATATAGAAGTAGCCGGAATTCCTGAAGAGGCCAATGAGAACAACACTCATATCGTGCTCGCAGTTGCGAAAAAAATGGGCGTTGATCTCGATGAAAGGGACATAGTGAATGCTGAAAGAGCTGGACCCCCTCGACCAGTAGGACGTGACGGCGCCCCTGCCCGCCCTCGCCCGATTGCCGTGCGACTTACCCGTCGTGCCATTCGCGACGCTCTTCTTCGGGCTGCGCGCGTGCGGCGTACTATGACGACTGAGGACCTGCCTGTGTCGGGCCCGGCGCGACCTCTCTACGTAAACGAGCGTCTTACCAAATACTATCGCCAGCTGTTTCAAAAAGCGAGGGAGCTCTCCCGCTCCTGCAAATATAAATATGTTTGGACACGCGAAGGAAAAATTTTCGTCCGCCAGGATGACGGCAAGCCACGCCACAGAATGCGCTCTGAGGTAGACATCGAAAGGGTTTTTTCGAAAACCTAAGATTTGAACTTCTGTATCCATTCTGGCCTCGCTTTTATTTATATTTATTGATTCTGTATCTGAAATATTTTTGTTACTTTTTTATGGGCACTCACACTCACACTAAGCTTGAATATATTGTTTTGTTTATTTACATACAAAATATCATGACAACCCAACCACGCACACAAAGTACATACGCCAACGATATAAACATTAACACACAAAATAGCATTAGCATTAGTACACATACATTCACACACTTACACTACACATTACATTTTTTTGACCAACTTGTTCATATCTACTTAACTTGTTTGTACATATATCTTTATATTAATGGCTAATAAAAGAGAAAAATATTTGAGATTGGGGCTACTAAATGCAGGATCCTTGAACACAGGACAGGACGAATTTGTGGTTACTCTTCTGAGGAACGGGTTCGATATTCTAGCTATTAATGAAACTTGGATTCGGGATGAAGAGGAGATACTCGCCCCATCAGTGCCTAACTACAGATTTATTAACAGAGCTCGTAAAGGTCGGAAAGGTGGAGGCGTTGGTTTTTATATAAGAAAAGGTATTACTGCTAGAGTACGAGAGCACCCGAAATCACAGCTAGAGCAACTGTGGCTTGAAGTGCGACTTCCTCGCGGGACCCTAGCCCTAGGCACAGCTTATAGAACGGAGGCCACATCCGTCCAGGATACTTTAGACTCTCTGAGCGAATCAATTAACGTTATGTCACGATGCGACTTTACATGCGTTCTAGGTGACTTAAACGTCAATCTTCTATTAAGTGAATTGGTCCGACAGAACGACATCAGGCAGGCGAACGAACTGCTTTCCTTTTGTACCCAGCACAATCTAGAGCAAATGGTGAGTGAACCGACTCGCATAACCGATAACACGAAATCACTTATAGACATTGTGATCACTGCAGATCCTTCTCGATGCAAAAACGTCAAGGTGATGCATAATCGTTGTCTGAGTGACCATGCAACAATATTGGTGGATTTTAATATCAAAGTACCTAAATTGACTAATCAGATAATTTATAAAAGACCCTTACATAATATAACGGAACAGCAGTTCAACACGGATTTGAATTCTATGCCTTGGGAATCTATTCTAGAAGCACAAAGTGTAGATGAAATGGTTAATATGTTTAATGACTATATTCTAGCTCTATTTGACTTACATGCACCGATCAGGAAAATAACCATCAAAGATAAACATAAGCCCTGGATCACCGATACAATTAAATTCATGATGCACTTAAGAGATGAGGCCTTAACTAAATACTATAAAGTCAAGACGGATACAGCAAAGCAGTATTATCGTAACCTTAAAAACTACGTAACAACCGCCATAAAAAATGAAAAAAAGGCTTACTATAATCATCACATCAATAGTAACCTAAAAAACCCTAAGATTTTATGGAAAAGTATAAAAAATACAACTTTACTTGGTAACCAGAGAGCAGAATGTATACCTGATCATATTAATGATCCAAATATTATTAATAAACATTTTCTTACGCTGCCATCTAGTAAAAAAGTCGATTTTGATTTAAACGACATAAAAAATCATAAAGTACAAAATACCTTCGATCTAAAACCAACAACAGAGGCAGATGTGTTTAAAATCATAAGCAACATTACAACCACCTCCTCAGGACAAGATGGGTTAAATATAAAAATGATTATGCTTACCCTGCCAAAGACACTTTCGATCATCACAGCGATCATCAACAAGTCAATCTCATCTCATACTTTTCCAACACAATGGAAAAAGGCATTAGTCAGGCCAATACCTAAAAAAACAACAGTAGATGATCTTAAAGACTTACGTCCGATCTCTATCCTACCGATATTGTCAAAAGTACTTGAGAAGGTGGTACTCAAACAGATAACTGATCATTTAGATACAAATAAAATCATACCAAAATATCAATCAGGGTTCCGTAGAGGTCACGGCACGGAAACAGCTTTACTACATGTAACAGACGACCTCACAGAGGCATCGGACATAGGTCTGAGTAGTATATTGGTATTACTGGACTATACACGAGCGTTTGATTGTTTGCATCCACAGCTTTTGTTAGCAAAACTAAATCACTACGGATTCTCAGCAAACACCTGCAAGTGGTTTGAAACATATTTAACTAATAGAGAACAAACAGTGGTAATCTACGCTAATGATGGTGAAAAAAAGCTCTCATCTTCTAAAATAATATCTCGAGGGGTCCCACAGGGATCTATATTGAGCCCTGTACTATTTACCATCTATACAGCAGACCTCCCACAGTGTCTGGAAACGTGTAAATATCATATGTACGCGGACGACACCCAACTGTACTATTCATTTGAAGCCACAGACACCGAGAAAGCCATAAAAAAAATCAACAAAGATCTGCAAAACATAAACGAATGGTCTGAGAAAAATTCCCTGGTGCTTAATCCTGCAAAATCACATGTTTTAATACTAGGAACAACGCAACAAATCAAAACTGTATCTGATTGTAGTAAGGAAGTAACCATCAACAATGTTGCTCTTGACAAGGTAGAGTCGGCTCGTAACCTCGGCTTAATACTCGATGGGAAACAAAAGTACCTGAATCATGTTAATGAGAAAATCAGAAACGCCTTTTTCAAGTTGAAAATTCTCTACAAAATGAGACAATATCTGAAAGAAGAATTACGATATGCTCTGGCTGACTCACTCGTTCTCTCACCTTTCAATTATTGTAACCCAATAATCAGCCCTAGATTGAATGCCGGCACAGAAAAAGCCATACAGCGTGTACAAAATGCATGTATTCGTTTTTGTTACAATGTGCCGAAAAGGGAATTCATAACTCCATACCTGAATAGGAAGGGTATTTTAAACATGAAGGCTAGAGGGGAACTGCAGTATGCCTGTACTATTCACAGGGTTATCTGGAGCAAAAGACCGGAATATTTATTTGAAAAACTTACCTGGGTAAAGGACAACTCTCAGAGAAGTCTTAGGATGATAATCAGAAACAGATTAATAATACCCAAACACAAGACGACGCGATATCAAGGATCTTTTAAATTCCGCGCAGCGAGCATATGGAATGATCTTCCCCCGCCTATGCAAGAAAAAATGAGTGTTGATTGTTTTAAAAATAAATACAAAGCCGCCTTATTAAAGAAACAACTTGCTGCGGAAGATATTGTTCGCGAACACTGGAAGTCACTACCCCTAAATGTTTATTTTAAATAGTAGTCACACACACACACACACACACACACACACACGCACACGCACACGCACACGCACACACACACACACACACACACACACACACACACACACACACACACACAGATATTAGAGTGCTCCTCAACTATTCATTTGTCACCTTTGCTCGCATACTGTAATATTGTTTTTTTTTTTTTACTCATTTTTTTTGTGAAATTTGTATTTTTTACCTAGAACTGTAAGCCCTCATGACCTAACTCTCACCTACTACCTATGGAGAGATGGAAGTGGCTGAAAACCAGCGCTGAGTGGGATCACATCCCATATCAGCACAAGCTGAGCCACTGACCATTTGCTTTCCTTTTTTACTAAGCTTTAATTCCTCATGTTTTTGTACTATTTCTTTATGAAGGCAATAAACGTTTTTCTATTCTATTCTATTCTATTCTATTAAATGACAATCGGAACCGGATGTTTATAAAGTTACTGCGATTTTGTAAATAACATACAGATTTCTTTAAAACATATAGAAAGTACTTGTTTTCCTTAATAATTTTCCAATAATATTTAACAATATTAAGATAGCAATCTCGTAACTTTCATGAGGTCACCTACGCGTTAAAGAAATTAACGCGTAGACTGCACTTGCAAAACTTTTTACAGGTGGAATTTATTTTATTACGTTTGTGTAGTGACAAAACACTTTAAAAAAAATGAAATTATAAATTGGCTTTCTTTATCTTACCCGAAATTAAATTTATTTAAAATATTTCCTTTGGGTGTTAAGAGAGCAATCTCGCAACATTGATGACGTCACAAAGCATACGCGTTAAATAAAGCACTTGCAAAATTCAACAGGCTTGCCAATGTTTCGGTGGCCGCGTGGTTATAGGCATGCGCCCGGATAGCGTAAGACACAGGGTTCGATTCCTTGTCGGTCACAGTTGATTTTAAGAAGTGCAATTTATGTAAAATCCTATGTCTGAAGCCGGTCTGGTTTTCGAGAAATCTGTGGACAGACACACAATTATGCATACACTTACGAAATTTTGCACACGTGTTCGGAATCTTTACTAGATCAATATATTTAAATATTCTAAAATTGCAAAAATCACACACACATTGAATTGATTAACTCCTTTTATGAAGTCGGTAAAAAGTTTTTACTGTGCTTGCAAGTTTTATTCACTGTGAAGTAGCGTTCAGTTTGATTATTTTTGGCCAAATGATAAGTCGTCTTTGTTGTTGTAAGCAACTTCATCACATCACAAGCCATTGAATTCGCTCCACCCTACATTGCTTACATGTTCACAGATGTAGAAATTATCGATTCTCATAGCACAAAGAAAAATAAACGCTCATGTAAGAATGGTAAAGCTCGTTTTGTACTGGCAAAAGAAAAAGTAAATCAAGTAAAGAAATAAGGCTGAAACGACGAAAATTCGGAATACAATACCACTGGAGAAACAAAAGATTTGATTTCCGTAGCGAATAAATTGTCTAATGCTTTTTTTAGCATTGCTAGCTTTGATACATTATCAAAAAATTATCAAAGGACGTCTTTCGGTTTACTGATCGGAACTTTTTAGAAATAGAATTTCACAAAAAAAAACCTGCTGTAAAATCCACACGAATAGGTATAATATTTTCTATTCAGTATGAATTCAAACAATGTATTGTATTAAACTTTTTATGGTCACTAACACTTGCCTTTCTATCAATGACCTTCTGATATTTCGGCACCGTTGCAAACGCCATGATCACGAAGTACAAAAGGCCACTATTTTCGCATCACTCGCGTCTAGATGGCGTGTGATAATAATTGATTGATGTCCCATTTTTTTATGAAAATTAGTATACTTCCATACACAAGAGATTAAAAAATACAACAGATTTTTGGAGATACGTAGCCGAATGGCAAAAAACGGAACCCTTATAGTTTCGTCAAGTCTGTCTGTCTGTCTATCTATCCGTTCGTATGTCACAGCCAATTTGTTCTGAAACTATTAGTGTAACACAGTTCAAAATTAGGATGTAGATGTATCATGTTAATAATAATAGTCCCCCTAGCCGATTTCGACTACGGTGGCCAGTCACAATGACAAACCGACTGCGCGGGATATTATAGTGCACAAGTGTGTGCGCAAACACAGGTGCACTCTCTATTCCTTTCACTCTCATAGCCCGATGGGACAGCAATCTGACACGACCGGAGAGAGTTTAGGCGCAGGACCAACGGCTTTACGTGCTTTTCTGAGGCACGGGGGTTAAACACCGCCAACTTCACTCCGGGCTACCCTAAGAATTTCTGAACAGAAAAACTCAGATATATATTTTTGGCCCGACCGGGGGATTGAACCCGGGACCTCTGGCGCAGCCGTCGCTTTAAAGTGCGACCCTTCTACCGCTGCGCCAACGAGGCAGTTAACTCATGTTAACCGCTTTACGATTCTCATAAAGAAAATAATGATATTTAAGGGGGCTCCCATCCATTAAACTAAAACCTAATTTAGGTATTTTTAGGGTCCCGTAGCCAAATGGCAAAAAACGGAACCCTTATAGTTTCGTCAAGTCTGTTTTAAAATGACATCGAGGTTCCTACAACCATTTTTTCTGAAAGTCTTAAATTTGTGAGATAGACGCTTCCAAAGTGGTAAAATGGGCGCGACTTAATTGAACGATATCTATTAATCTTTTGTTCAACAATATTTCTGGGTGTATTTGAAAAAAAAGATTAACATAATATAGCATCAACCATTGTGAACTACATATTTTAGAAAATAAACAAACGAAACGCAAGATAAAGCATAATTTAAATTTTCATTTGCAACACGGAACTCCATGGCATTGTGCGCTGCAGATTGTTTCAAGACAATAGCGGCCAATTTGTTGCATGCAGGCTTTGAACTACCAACTAGGAGTTCTTGTTCCTTGCTTGCACACATTTGTATTGTTTTTTTTTTAGAATTCAGAAAAAATCTTGCGGTGAAAAGTTTACTTTAGTTCGCAAAACTGCTGAGATTGAGGATTGCAGGTTGTTGTTGTAAGCCCTTGTCATTTATGATTAAGATTTATATAATATATTACCTTTATTCCTTTTAACAGAAAGTTGAGATTAGGTTTTCATTTTTTTTGATAGATCTCATCACTGTTGATTATTGGGGTAAGCTTTCGGTACTAGCTATACTGTTTTATCGTTAGGCACATTAAAAAATATATAGATTGATATGTATGTATTTTGTGTAACTACAACTTACGATACTGCTCAGATAAACGCAGAGTAATCAGTACAGACAGTGTGTTAAATTTCAATAATATACACATATATTATAGGTATTTTGGACACCAATCACATACATTACTCTGATCCCAAAGTAAGTAGATAATGCACTTGTGTTATGGAAATCAGACACAACAGTGGTACCACAACACCCATACCCGAGACAATATAGAAAATTTTGATTTCTATATTGACCCGACCGGGAATCAAACTCGGGACCTCAGAGTGACGACGCCTTGAAACCAGCGTGCCTAACCACTACACCACGGAGGTCGTCAAATAAAACATGAAAGTTAACAGAACGAAAATATTTTGCCCTGTTTATTTCTGAAAATATATTTGAAATTATGTTGACCTACCCCGGTAGTGATTGTAATTACTCAATGATTAAATATATAACTGCTGTTGGTATTATTGTTTATTTACGCTCTACATCAAATTTTACTGGAATTGGCTTAATGTAATGAACAGTATAATAGTTATTGCTAGCAAATAATTATGTTAACTGTAAATTGATAGTCTCATTTCATTCATCAATCTCCCAAACTTGATATGAGTAATTTATCAAAATACATTAGATCCCAGATAGTAAGTCTCTGCTTAATACAATTTCCCGCGTGTAAAGTTCTAAAGTATGTTTTCATACATCGCAATATGATTCGTATTCCCGCTTAGTATGCTCTTTTTGGACGAATCTTGACACGAATGATGAAAAAAACGGTCAAAAAAGACTGTCTGATGACCAATTTAAGGTACAAAATAAAGTCCATATTTCCATTTAATTCAATATTGCTACTGATATCGTGTGCTTTTGTTCATTTTGTTAATTCATCTGTACTTATATTGAGGTTAATGGAAAATTTTGAGTATGCTTGAAGACTGGAAAGGCGAAAAGTTAGTCTCCGATACAACTTACTTTTTAAGTATTTTTTTTATTACAGCTGCTATAATGAGTTCAAAAAGAAACAAGGTTGAAGCAAATTTATTCACCCGGCACGAGAACAGCACCAACCAGGCGTCAACCATATGGAAGCACGTTACGTAAAGGGAACAGCAACGCCTCGAATGGGATCAGCACCGGATAGCGACAGAATTTTACTATCAGGGTTTGACTGTAACATTTATTCCAGATGCAATATATACGAGTTTTGACCAAAACAACACATTTAAAAATGTTTTGCGCTCGAAATCGTACTATGTTTTGTTATTTAAATGGATGAATCATGTACAAAGGCTGATTAGAGTTTATCATTGTCCTAAACAGTCCGTTTTGGTTTCAGTACTGTATATCTGTATCTCTTTTCTACCTTTAGTTCTACCAAGGCAGAAAAAAAATACAAATATGTATACACAAACTTACAGAGTAAGCCACTTAGCCCAAACCTGATTTAAGTACGGCCTTAGTTAGTATTAATATTCCTATCGGAATAGAAGGACAAGTAAAAGCTGTCAAACGAAACCGATTTAAGATGTCAGTAACTAACATAAGTAAGTAACATTTGTAGCTTTAAATGAGATAACCTTTAGATCAGGTGATTTATAACAATGTTCCTAAGTTAAATATAGTAGTTTACTCCATGATAAACAGTCGACACAAAATATTGAACATGCAGCTCTAGTGTAAAACAAAATATTATTTCATTATAGACAATATTCGTCGATATACATTCCCTGTGTTATTCTGTCTTTATTTTTTACGTAAATTAACGTTTGTAGAATAGAATAATCAAACTGCGTAATTTAAATTTGAAGCGCATTGGTAAATAAGTCGTATATTAAGAGGCTTCCATTTGGACTAATTTACCTGTTGAATGATTATTTGTTGGGGTTATGCAGCTGTAATGAATAACAATCAATCACCGATTAAGTCACCATGTTTCAGACGCATTATTTCTCCAAAGTATACACAATTTCACTTTTAAATATAAACAATCAAATGCACGTAATTTTCAGCGAGCTTCTGCGGGGCGGTCAACTGTTTGACATCTGCCAAAAATGGTTCTGCTACTTCGTATCTCCCATCTCTTTTTATCACACAGTTTGCTGCTAGTGAAATCTCGCTTTTGTCGTTCTATTTCAAAGGGATAATAATTTTATGGTTAGTACCAAAGAACGGCCTTAGTTTTTCTCTTTCATAAAATCCCATGCAAGTTAATGGACTCTTTTACTGAGTTCACGCACGCTCATGTGGGCCACATGTGCCTGTTTTGCATACTCGCTCTGAGCTTTGTGTGGATCCAAATTACGCAGAGTATTTATAGTATTGGTTGTTTAGTACGAATACATTTAACTCTGAAACTGTTTACATATTTGGGCTTATTAAGTTTTGATACACCACTGTTACTTGCGTTTAAATGACCCAAATATGTTCGTTACTTTAAAGTATCGAAGAAATGTAAGTCGTGTTTTTCAATTTGTGTCCTAATTATTTGAATCCATTTTTTGAAGATGATGTACCCAGCTATTTATTTATTTTTTCTTTAGTTTTTAACTGTCAGGTTTAATCATTCAAACTAAAAAATGTAAGAAACATATTCTTTTTAAGTTCACATTTAACAGAAACTCTCCAAACTAAATTCAATATTCAATAAAGGGTGTGGTCTGTGATAGGAGCAACAATTTTAAAATTAACAATAAGTCCCCTAACACATGGCGACTTTTAACATCGATGTAGTCGCGCGTTTTGAGGACGCGTTTCAGCATCGCAACTCACGCAATAAACAGATCTAATATAGCATCGATGCATTTGCCAAAATTCAGTACATAATTTGTCAATTTCCAGCTTCTGCATCGTGACTGTATCGATGCTAACGCGCATTGGCATCGCGACTATCGATGCTAAAAGTAGCGCAATACATAAAGGTGTACATTTTGCGACTGCATCGATACTAACACGCGTTAGCTTCGCGACTGCATCGCTGCTTAAATTCTCAGTCTGTAAAGGGTCTTAATCGAACCAGCAATGTATTGCCATCAAATATGTCAGGCTTGACATTGTCATTTACTAACAATGTTTTAGCGATTTTGGTGTACACTGACTATGGGTTATAACTTTAGATTACTATATCTCTGAGTTAAAGCATTTTTTGAGCTCTAGTTTCATTAAAAAATCTATTGAAAATAACCGAAAATCACGCTAAATGTAGTAACAAAAAAACTTTTTATCATTGCTGTAGGGATTTCAATTGATTCACGAGAGTGATTTAAAAAAAGCGCTTTAGGTTAATATTACTACGTATACTCTGTGAAATCATTGATTAAATTTTTTGTTCTTATTACAGGCTACAAGCTGTATTTCAATAGCACTTTATTCATTGCTTTGTTCAATTTTGAACCCTTCATTTGACAGAATATCTAAATAACGTCTATTTATATGCTTTGAACACAAATAATAACTGGCCCCGAGGGACAGTTTAGTGTAAGCTATGTGAACACAGATTTAAGTTTGAGTGATGGTCGTTTTGGGGGTTACTGTGTATAAATAAAAACCGGCCAATTGCGAGTCGGACTCGAACACTGAGGGTTCCGTGACAACTTTCACTGAATTTGGGAATCCACTTACTTCCACTTATATAATACCGCAATATTTTGTTGACAGCAAACATAACTTAGTTTTTCATAGTGTTTGTATGAAGAACAAAGTTACTTTTACAGTTGTTGAAAATGTGCTACACCTCAAAACTTACTAGTTTAATCCCGTCCAAAACAATTTTCGTTGAAAGTATTTTAAATGATCTACATCATATATCTTTTCCAAAATTTACACTCGCTTAATTTAGAAGTTGGAGGAGGGAACGGGGGGTCGCCCATTTTACCACTTTGGAAGGGTCTATTAATCAAACATTAGATTTTAAAAGAAAATGGTTTTAGGAACCTCATGTCATTTTAAAAGACCTATCTATAAATACCTTAAACGTATAGGTTTGACTAAAAAAATATTTCGGGTTTAGTTTCATGTACGGGAAAATCCCTTATTTTTTTTGTAAAAGCGGTTTTTGTTATCGTAAAGCGGTTAACAGGATACATCTTCCTACCAAAATTCAACAATGTGATGCTTATAGTTACAGAATAAAGTGGCTGTGACATACGGATGGACAGACAGACTTGACGAAACTATAAGGGTTCCGTTTATTGCCATTCGGCTACGGAACCTTAAAAACGTCATTTCTCATACTTTCTCGTCAAACGTCAATGTTGTATTTGCGTTCCATCCTTTAATTATCCGTGAAAATGTTGAGTTTAGGTCTCCCTAGTAAATAAATATCCCATCAAAAACAATACTTGTCAAAAAAACCAAGTCTCGCAACTCAGTTGTTCTGCGGTAAAAAGTTGTGAGATCCATGTAATACCAAGTCGGTTATTAATTTATTCAGTCTCTACTTAAGCGACTTTCTGTCTTAATACGTCCAGCCTCTAAGACCACGATCGTGGTCCATAACAATTGAAAATCAATTGTGTCTGGAATCTCCGTACTCAAAGCATTAAGTTGCATTAAGCACGGCAGTGCCCCCACCAAGTCGAGCGACTTGGTGGGGGCACTGCCGTGCCCCCAGAAAATTAAGCAGCTTAAGACACTGAGAAATTGCTTCACTTTAGATCTATGAAATTAAATTCGTAAGCTTAAGTTGTGTCATTTGTTATATTTATAGGCAGAGAGAATTGCAAATCAGAAGGCCAATATAAGTTAAAGTGTGGATATACAGAAGAAGAAGAAGCAATTTTTTTTTCAAGTAAAATACTTTTTTTCTTTATTCGATGTACAAGGTGCTTCAAAACAGCCCGTAAAATTGAAGATTAGCTACTCAGAATCAATAATTTAATAATTTTATCCTAGAAACATGCCAAAAAATTCGACTCTTCATAGAAATCACAAGACGGGTTACGTGACCGATGTATTATGGAATTTTAGCGTTATTCGACTATGTTTCTAGAAGAAAGTTGTTAAGTTACTGATTCAGAGTAGTTTTCTACTTTTAAGGGTTGTTTTGAAACACCTTTTAAACCAACTTGGTGGTTCATGCGTTACGTCACCCCATATTAGGATGAATTAGTTAACGTTACGGTACGGGACGTAAGGGAGCTTAACCACGAGGGACGTAAGGGAGCTTAACCAAGACCCAAAGCTCCAAGCCAACCTCACCTTCACGCGGTGCGTCCTGTTTCAACAGACGAGGCTCTGGCGACCGACCGATGGCGGGATAACCATCCAACAAAAGGCGCAGTAGAATGTTGAGCTGTGATGGGCAGCAGCGTCACACTTAAAAGATACTGCGCCTCTGCGCTCGCCAACCCGCCTGCCAAGCGTGGCGAGTACTGGCAAATACCCCCCTATATGGTAGGACACAAAAAAACCAGGCCCCCAGTCTCCGGCAGCCCCGCTATTCCTGATTCCGGTAGCGGTCACGGTAACGGCGGGACAGGGGGTGCTAAAAATCCCCGGAGGCGATCTCGCTACCACCCCCAACGACAACTGGCCCTGGTAACTTATAACGCGTGCACACTGAGGACAGACGAGAAGTTGCTCGAGCTGGAGGAAGAATTGAGCAGGTTACACTGGGACATAGTGGGTTTATCAGAAGTCCGTAGAGAGGGCGAGGACACGATAACTCTGAAGTCTGGCAACCTGCTCTTCTACCGGGAGGGTGACCAAAAGTCCCAATGTGGTGTTGGGTTTCTTGTCCACAGGTCCCTCGTAAACAACATCGTAACCATCGAGAGTGTGTCGAACAGGGTGATATACCTTATACTCAGAATAACCGAAAGGTATTCGCTGAAGGTCATACAGGTATATGCACCGACCTCGAACCACCCGGATGAAGAGGTGGAGGAAATGTATGAGGACGTAAGTAGAGCCATACACACTTCCAAAACCTATTTCACTGTTGTTATGGGGGACTTCAACGCAAAACTCGGCAAGCGAGGCGAGGGTGAGTTGAAAGTGGGACCTTTTGGATATGGTCAAAGGAACGCCAGGGGAAATAGGCGGGCCGACTTTCTGGAGAAGGAGGGACTCTTTGCGATGAACTCTTTCTTCCAGAAGCCGCCTCAAAGGAAATGGACCTGGCTGAGTCCGGATGATGACGAGAAATGAGATAGACTTCATCATGACCACCAAGAGACGGTTATTCAATGATGTCTCCGTGATCAACAGGGTAAAAACCGGTAGTGATCACCGTATGGTCCGAGGCATATTGAATATAAATGTCAAATTGGAAAGGTCCCGCTTGATGAAGTCCACGCTCCGACCTACTCGTGCCCATATCCAAAATCCCGAGAGCTTTCAACTCGAGTTGTCAAACCGCTTTGATTGCCTAGAGAATTGCGTATCAGTGGACGAAATAAACAACGGGTTTGTGGAAACTGTCCAAACGGTCGGATCCAAGTTTTTTAGACCTGGCCGTAAAAATAGACCTCAAAAACTCTCGGTCCACACTCTCGACCTTATGGCAGAACGTCGATCTATGGCACTGCAGACCTCCGTTAATGCTCAAACCTACAGGCAGCTTAATAGACGAATAATGAAATCTCTGCGACATGACATTCGTTCCTTTAACACGAATAGTGTTAAAGAAACAATAGAGCGGAACCAAGGCTCCAAAGTGTTTGCAAGAGACATGTCTATTGGGCAAAGCCTGTTGACGAAGCTTAAGACGGAGGACGGCAGTGTAGCGTCGACGAAAGCAAAGGTTTTGAGGGAGATCGAAAGGTTTTATGGACAGTTGTACACCTCAGTAGCCAAACCCGTTGATAGCTCGACCGGAGACCCACGAGCTATCCTGACCCGACACTACACTGAAGACATCCCGGACATCAGCCTCTACGAGATTAGGATGGCCCTGAAACAGCTTAAAAACAATAAGGCACCTGGCGAGGACGGAATCACAGCAGAGCTCCTGAAAGCGGGTGGAACACCGGTACTTAAAGTCCTTTAGAGACTCTTTAATTCCGTTCTGCTAGAGGGCATCACACCTGAGGCATGGAACAGGAGTGTGGTGGTGTTGTTTTTCAAAAAAGGAGACAAAACCTTATTGAAGAACTATAGACCCATCTCACTCCTGAGCCATGTCTACAAGCTGTTCTCATGCTTTCAGCGGTCATCACGAATCGTCTCGCACGTAGGTTTGATGACTTCCAGCCTCCCGAACAAGCCGGATTCCGAAAAGGCTACAGTACCATAGACCACATTCATACGCTAAGGCAAATTATACAGAAGTCCGAGGAGTATAATATGCCTCTATGTTTAGCTTTTGTGGACTATGAGAAGGCCTTTGATTCGATCGAAACTTGGGCGGTGCTTCGGTCTCTTCAGCGGTGTCACATATACTATAGGTATATAGAGGTGTTAAAGTGTCTATATAACAACGCCACCATGTCGGTCCGAGTACAGGAACAGAATACGAGGGCGATTCCATTGCGAAGAGGTGTAAGACAGGGCGATGTTATATCTCCGAAACTGTTTACAGCGGCATTGGAAGACGCCTTCAAGCTCCTGGAATGGGAAGGATTCGGCATCTCCGTCAATGGCGAAAACATAACACACCTTCGGTTTGCCGATGACATAGTCGTTGTGGCAAAGACGCTGGATGATCTAGGCACTATGCTCGAAGACCTCGACCGAGTATCCCAACAAGTGGGTCTTAAAATGAACATGGAGAAGACGAAAATTATGTCGAGTTCCCTTGTTGTACCCACTCCAGTATCCATTGGGAACTCAACTCTCGAAGTTGTCGACGAGTACGTCTACCTGGGACAAGTGATCCAATTGGGTAGGTCCAACTTCGAGAAAGAGGTCAATCGACGAATCCAACTCGGCTGGGCAGCGTTCGGGAAACTGCGCAAGAGCGTCTTCTCGTCTCAATTACCTCAGTGTCTGAAGACGAAAGTCTTCAATCAGTGTGTGTTACCAGTGATGACATACGGATCCGAAACGTGGTCTCTTACTATGGGCCTTATAATGAAGCTCAAAATTACACAACGAGCGATGGAGCGGGCTATGCTCGGTGTTTCTCTACGAGATCGAATCAGAAACGAAGAGATACGTAGAAGAACCAAGGTAACGGACATAGCCTTGAGAATCAGTAAGCTTAAGTGGCAGTGGGCAGGGCACATAGCGCGAAGAACTGATGGCCGTTGGGGCAGGAAAGTTCTAGATTGGAGACCCTTCGACCAAAGACGCAGCGTAGGACGTCCACCAACAAGATGGACAGACGACCTTAAAAAGATCGCAGGATCAAACTGGATGCAGACCGCTAGTGATCGGTCGCTGTGGAAAGCCGTGGGGGAGGCCTATGTTCAGCAGTGGACGTCCTTTGGCTGATTATGATGATGATGATGATGAGTTAACGTTATAGTTAACTTACGCATGATTATCTTTTTATAAGGATGTTTCTGGTTTTATTTTAACTGTCTCCGTGGCGCAGCGGTTAGAGGGTCGCACTTAATCTTCGGCTGCGCCAGAGGTCCTGGGATCGATCCCCGGAATGGGCCAAAAATATATAACTGGGATTTTCTGTTTACAAATTCTTAGGGTAGCCCGGAGTTTGGTAGTAGGTGGTGTTTCACCCCCGTGCCTCGGAAAAGCCCGTAAAGCCGTTGGTCCTGCGCTTGATCTCTCTCTGGTCGCGTCAGCTCGCTCTCCCATCAGGCTATGAGAGTGAGGGGAATAGAGAGTGGAACTGTGTCTGCGCTCACCTTTGTGTACTATAAATGTCCCGTGCAGTCAGTAAGTCGTTGTGACTGGCCACCATAGTCGAAATCAGCGACTACTAGAGTTTTATAACAGGTTCCAATCAATAGCTTGCTAAAGCATTGTTTTATTGTTCTTCCGAAGTCCCGCGTGCGAAAAAACTGTTTTTGAAGTCTCGAAATAGTTTAACACGTCTTACAAACCTGCTTGTCGACAAAACTACTGTTTTCGTTTTATAATTGAAGTACCCATATGTTTAAAATATAAAAAAAATGGAATCGCTACAATTCTATTTAGATTTTTTTCTCAATGAAATAATGAAGTCTCAGCGTTTTCCGAACGCCATCTTGTGTTCGATAAGCAAAACTGTGTCGAGACTTTCACGCTAGGAAAAACTGACTTCTTTGTTTCCTGTTCCACAGAACATGCCAAATATATTATTTGAAACGACTAATGATTTCGCAAGCAAGGTAAACCCATTAACAGCAAAATAAAAAGGTCGAAATAAGCTATAAACAAAAAAGATAATGATGCATCTTTATCAGGCTGTCGTGTCAGTTTGTCGCGAGCGTGCACGGAAAACATTAATAGTGCAAACTGTGATTTAAGCCAGGCACGAACCATCTGAATAAGGGTGGTGGCAAGCGACCTTTTAAATTAAAGGTAATTTTATTTTTAGTTTAATTAGCCTGCAAGTTGGTTTTGAATAAAACGTCTTTAAAACGTAAGTAAAACGTGTTTTACTTACGTTCTGTTGATATGCCTTGTTTTTTTTATTTCTTTCCTCCTTTGCTCCTGCAATGGACGTTTTTTATTTGATTACGATGATGATGATTAAATTATAAATGTATAATTTATTATATTTGTAAAGGGACAAAACACTAAAAATATATACAGGCTGTTGTTTTGGTCAGCGACGAGCGACTCAGGGGTGGTTGTACAAAGGAAAGAAAAAAATATAACAAATAATATTTTTTTAATGGAAAAATCCCACAAAATCATTTTATTATTGCGATACTAGTAAGAGAGTCAACTAACCAACGCCAGGTCGCCTCTTCGTAATTACTAGCTACGGCGTAGTATTTCGTAGATACGAGCGAGTGTGCGAGTTTCCCCATTCGTTTTTTTTTATGCTGTTAAGAGGTTTTCTTTTTTAAAACTTGTATATAATTTATTCATGTTTTTAATATAAATATATCTCATATTATCATCGCTGAGTTGGATGTCACTGACCAAAAAATCAATATTTAATTATGAACATACGACTACGATCATGTAAGAAACATACCAACAACAACGACGAGATACATTAAAACAATCCCACAACAAACTATTGTAGTGGAAAAAATATATATTAAAATAAGTGAAAGAAAGTCTGAAATCGACAACAATATAGCTTAAAATCTTTTAAAAATGATAACCTACTAGAGTAACTTAGTAGTTAAGAACCAAAGCATTTAGGTCGAACGTGTTCAAATAAAATTTTCAAGCACCATTAGTAAATGCAACAACACTAACACTGAGGAACTTTAAGCTGCACTAAATTGCGCCAGAAGAAATTGCGGGGAGATGGAACGAACGATTAAGCCTAACAGACATTAAATACCAACACACTAGGGCCCCTATTTTCAAATCACTCGCGTCAAGATGTCGTGTTATATTAATTTATTAATGTCCGATTTGCCAATAAAAATTAGTTTAATTCCTCAAGGAAATGGAAAAAAAGATGACTGAACTTTTTAGGGTATCAACGTCTATATTCGCGTGTTTTTCATTGATTTTTAATTCGTTTTCGAATGAAAATCACATGCCGTATTCAAGCAAATGATTCCAAAATAGGGCCCCTGATAGCCGACAAAATAAACGAACTGGATGAAAAATCTTCAAGATAAGTAAAAAGTCGTTTTTATTTTTGGTTTTTCTGAGCTTCTATTCATTCTTCTTACATTAAATTCAATTATATTTTATAACTTAACCAGAGAAAACCTATTTCAAAGGCAGTGTGTAAATATAATGATGTTAATATTGTACGTTATCAATTATTGCTGTAAATAATACTTAACTAATATTTTATTAGGTTTTTATTTACAGTCCACATTATTGTCATAAAACATCGTTGTCAAAGTATTTCTTTAATTAATTGCTTTATACCAACTTAAGGAGTAACATAAAATAAAAATAAAAAGTGTTTTTTAAAACATATTGTGCCATTTTTGTACAAGTTTTAATTGAAAAAAGAACGCAGTTTACAGTCAGCCTAACGAATTTTAATGTATCGTGCAATAATTTTCGAATATCCCCCATATTTTACGTGGATTCATCGTTAATCGGCTGAAAAAAATATCGATTTCAATACTCTACGCTAAGTGTCAGAAGGAAATTGTGTGTCCAGTCAAATGGAAACACACTAGCTGTTGAAAGCTATTTATTTTGATTGCTACTGAATGGTTCTGAATAAAAATATGATTCAAAAGAACATGATTCATCCGGTTCGCTTTAAGTTGCATAATTTCGTTTAAGCTTTTAAGTGCTTTTGCATACTTTGATGAAAACCAGCCCGTTTTTTTTTAAATTGATCAATTTTGCCTACTTACTTCATTTGTTATGGATATAATTTGGGCTCATTTGGCACATTAACAAATCTTCACCACGCATGTGTTCAATAAAATTGATAATTGTCATCTAATATAATGACAGTGCAATGCTGACGCGTCGTAAGATATGGTGTTTCCACACCACCCGGCGGCATAGGCCGGCGGCCATGCCTTTCATGCCGCAGCAGCTTTTTTCATAGTACGTGACTGAATATGCCGCCGGCAAAGCCACCACTATAGTTAGTCGGCGTGTTTTTCAATCAAATCCTGTCAGTGTATTGTTTATATCACTTGTACACTACCAACCGATAAAGCAGCGGGTTGTTTAATCAATCATCAAATCAATCAAAACATTTATTTTCAGGTATCAGACACAGAACAGTATACAGATCTATAATTGTGTCAGTAAAAAATAAAAATAATTAAAAGTTAGCAAAATTTTCATCACTTTGGCGGCTTGGAATAAGTTTTGATGGAAGCTCGCTTCTAGATATTTCCAATCTTGTCAGTGACCCCCTTTAAGTAAGGTACATCAGGTGGGCGTCCAACTGTCATGGGCTTGGCACTGGCACGGGGTCTGCAACGACGTGGTACTGGAAGCTGGTTGTCCCGTAGTATCTTCCTTACATGCTGAAGTTCAGCAGCCAGGTGCTGGTCGTTACAGATGCCCAACGCTCTCTGAAACGAAGTTTTGCCCACGGTAGCTAACTGTGAAGGATGATGGTGAGATGCACCATTATAGTACATTATGATACAATTGTGCTAAGTTGAGCAATACATAGGTACTAGGTGATATTGTGTGCTATATTATGGTCACAGGCACACGTGTTTCATACGAAGTTTTTCAACACACTTGCGAGAAAAAAACAAGACTCTTCATTTAATAAGTTTTTAATTATTAAAACAGTT
Organism: Pyrausta purpuralis; assembly: GCA_963924145.1. Taxonomy (NCBI): domain Eukaryota; kingdom Metazoa; phylum Arthropoda; class Insecta; order Lepidoptera; family Crambidae; genus Pyrausta; species Pyrausta purpuralis. Next base: position 2,677,404 of record OZ001652.1, on the reverse strand, counting down.
AGTAAAATACATTTCACTCGATTTTGATGGCAAAAGACTATCGCACGCGTTTTTCGCCTCGTTACGTATGTCCGGCGGAGTTAATAATAGGTTTTCTTCATTTTCTTCACTTGAAGTAGACATTTTCTTCATCACAGCCGAATTGCTTACGAAAAATGGCGCGTTGTTTTTTTTTCTGGCTGCGATACCGATGCGCGCGCAAGGTTTTAAGGCGCGAACTATATCGCCCAAAAGCTAAGATTAAAAATGTAATAATTCGTGTTTAAAACACAAATCACAGAAAATGTTACATGAATTTGAGCAATTTCTTAACAAAGCTGGATTTACCATTTCTTGAAATAATTATGTAGACACTGTTAGTTTTCGCATAAATACTGTTTGTTTCTGAAATAAAAGTTACAACCCGACTAAATTATATCGCTTCTTCTTCTTCTTACTTACGACTTGGTACTAGGGTACAAATGTAAATTGGTCGAGTTAATAAACTAAAGGCATTAGTGCAATAATATACTGAAAAAGCACGCGTGTTTAATATCTATGACTGTGAGCCAAAAATCGGTGGAATAAAAGCGTCGTTTTGAGCAAGTGTGTTCAAAAGATATTTATCTGTATGGGTGGTCTTTCTAAAAACTGTGTTGCTAAGAGTATTTTTAGAATTCCTAGGGCCTAAAGACTCAGAAGCCAACGCGCTGACTCTACAAATAGTATAGTCAGGACTAACAGATTACCATGCCTTCCGGAACACAGAAATGCTTGTGGTATACGTCACTAATATGGCTGGAATGGTCACCCATCCAAACACGACCGCGCCATTAGTTGCTTATGCAATGCGAACCTCTTGCAACGTTGCAAAGTTTCTCGCCATTTCGCTTGCTAATCGCATGGTGTCAGAGCACTAATCTTCCTAAATCCTTTAACCAACTCTCAGTTTGAGCTGTATGTTTGTATGTTTGTTTGTCCACGAATATCTCGCGTTCGGGTGGACCCATCCTGATGCGGTTTTCACTATAGTGTTTGTTACGCTAAGGAGAAGGTTTAAGTAGTACTATTTTTGTCCAATCAAGTACATTGTAACTAAAACAATAACTAAAAACGAAAAAAAAACATAAAAATTGAACTGCCTTCTAAAATAAACACCAAAAGGACTAAAATAAAAGCTAATAGTAGAAAAAAACATTTGAAGTCGGTGCATGATATCAACCTTAATGAACTGCAACGGTCTACGTACGCAAATCATGCACCGACTTCAAATGAGTTTGTTTCTCCTATTAGAGTTATTGCAGCTCTTTAACTTATAGTGTTTCTTTTAGAAGGCGGTTAAATTTTTATGAAAATAAAGTTATGCTAAAAAGAATACACTGTTCGTTCATTTTGTACCCGTCATGTAAAATTAATCGCTCGCCCGCGGAAAAGCAAAAAGTAATAAACACACGTCACTTTGGTTCTTTACTTTTGTTTCCAAACTTTCAGAGTTGAAGGTAACAAATTATTGTTTGTTTCGGAACAACAACTGAATAAAGGTAGTGCTACACAACAAGGGGTTACCTTTCATATAATAAGTGTTTAAAAGTTAAAGTAAAAATATAATATTAATAAAACTATTCTCTAAATGTCTATATAAAAATGAAATTTCCCTTAGTCATGGCATCACGGCTGGACCGACTTCGCAATTTTTTGGTGTGTTTTCATCGTCAGGAGAAGGTTTTTATGAAAGAAAAAAAATAGCGAGTGGATTTTCATGATTTTTACTTTGTCATATGCGCCACCGACCGGAGTAAGATAATAATTATTAAAATTACGGGGTCGGGACGGGTCAGGGCCAGAGGCGAAACAAAAATTTCGCTGAGTCCACTGTATTTTTAAATAAATATGATCGTGTCTAATAGCAACTATTACGTCATTGACCAAAAACCCGATGCTATTGAAATAAATAGAATTCTTTTTATATTTTTATGCACTTTTAATATTATTGTACAGCGTACTGTTAAATGTGGAACAAAAACATCAAAAAATATTATCTTAGTGTGGCTCAGCCCTAACTGCATAGTGTTTTGATACGAACCTAAGTTTCTCTGGATAGTTTATCGAGGTGATGTTTTGACAGTAGCTGTAAACAGCTGACTGTAGGAGAAGAAGTATTGCTTAGACCCTTTACACACTGAGACTTTTAGCAGCGATGCAGTCGCAGCTAACGTGTGATAGCATCGATGCAATCGCAAAATGTCAACCTTTACACTCAGCACTACATTAAGCATCGATACAGTCGCGATGCAGAAGCTGGAAATTGACAAATTATGTACTGAATTTTGGTTACTGCATCGATACTAACGCGCGTAAGCATCGATGCAGTCGCGCTTCTGCATCAATGCTAATGCACGACTGCTTCAATGCTAAATTAAATCGGTTTATTGTGTGAGTGGCGATGCATTTTGAAAACGCTGAAGCGCATTTTCAATGCGACTGCATTGATGCTAAAAGTCGTAGAGTGCCAGGGGTCTTATACCTTTATTTTTTAATATTTTGTACTCCACCTATTTTTACCGATTTTAAAAAAAAGAAGTTTAAAATTAAATGTGTATGTATGTGAATATTGTTGGAATAAGACAAAATTTGAGTATATTTATTTATTAAGGCTTCCAAACACGTGTGTTAAATTTCGTTAGTGTATGTTTGTATATTTATTTAACTACGAATTTCTCGAAAACGAGTAGTCATAGCGAAATGATTCTTCAATGAGTGTATAGTGAAGTTCAATCAGGTTTATTTCAACTTAGGGTACAGTGAAAGTTTCATCAAAATCAGTCCAGTAGTTTTGAAGATATTGGCAATAACGAAAAATCGTTAAATCAGTGATTATCTGAAATTTGGTTAACTTCTGACTTTATTTTGAAAGTTGTGGTTTTCGTTAAAAATCAGGACAGTTTATCTTCTATGATGTGTGTATATCATCTACTTTGCAGCATCTAAAAGGGCCAGTCACTTTGTTTGATATTTTTAGAAATATAAATGATTTTGTAAAATCAGTGTTCTAGGGACTGACGAGATGTGATAGGGACTGACGCACAAACACGGTCATTATGTCAATTCACATTTTTTATAGCAAAATTAACTGAAAAAAACAAATTATCATTTAAGTTTACATATTCAATGAACTAAAATAACAGGATCTATTTATATTTATGCGCATGACAATAATAATTCCACATTTCTTAACAATTCATTTTTTTTCTTTCAGTTTAATACTTACAAACTAATAGTCTTTAAGTTATTAACGTTTTTTTAAACTATTAGCCTTCTTAAGTTCTAAGTAACCAAATGAACACAAAATTCAGACTTCTTCTTATTATTAAGAAATATTAACGGCTATAGTAAGAGACCATGTTTCGGATCCGTATGTCATCACTGGTAACACACACTGGTTAGACTTTCGTCTTTGGATAGGTCTTTTAAAATGACATAGAGCTTCCTTAAACTATTTTCTCCAAAAGTCTTACGTTTGAGAGATAGACGCTTCCAAAATGGTATAATGGGCGTCCCCACCCATCTAACTTTTAAACTAAGCAAGTGTAAATTTTGAAAAAAATTCATGATGTAGATGTTGACAAAGGCTTTCCAGGAAAATTATTTTGAAACGAGATCGAAGTAGTAGTTATTGATATAGAGCTCATTTTCAATAACCGCAAATACTCTGCGAGTAAAACAGTGTCTTTTTTTACTTGCATCTTTACCTGTTCAGACTTTTTCTTGCAATTTCCTCGTTAAACAATGTGTTTTTCTTTCTAGGCGCCATATTCCACAACAAATTCATTGGTATTATGTTTGAAACTACGCATTACAAAGTATGTCCATCAGTCCCTAGATGTAGCGTCAGGCCCTAGTCACTATTACGACTAGGGCCTGACGGTCTAGGGACTGACGAAACGAAACAAAATTAAATGAAACTTTTTATTTAAAATCAACATCAAAATCAATAGGCGGTCCAAACAACAAGGCAGACCTAACTCATATTTACAATCAGTAAAAAGATCGATTAGTAATTTACTGTATTTTAAAATACTGACCTAGGGCCTGAGACTTTGACTGGCACAACACGTGTTTCCGCAGCAAAGTCAGCGACAGCACTAATAACACAATCTTGGCCGCGGCTACGGTCGTGTTTGCAACTAACTTCGAACCGATGCTTTCGTATTGAGTGATAACTGAAAAAGCCATATGCTTGGATCGCGCGTATTTTTGAATTTCGTAAATGACTAGGGCCTGATAATATTTATCGCTTACACTTTTTAACTTGAAATAATGTTATATAAAATATTGTTATTTTAAATAAAATCGAAATGACAATGTTTGTCAAGTAATAGAAAATGAATTTAGATAGGGCCTAATCAAAATATTCTTGTGAAATTATTTTTACAGTGAAATGAATACTAAAATCGGGAGACCTTACACGGCTAGGGCCTGATATTTGGAGTAAGAAATGTAAATTTTTAGATATAAATAATTGTATGATAGATATAAAAAAATGTGACCGAACCAAATGAACTTTATAACAACGTTTAGTAGTTTCAAATCTGGGATATTTTTAATAAATATTTTAAAAATTGATGCTAACACGAAGTTAACCAAATTTCTGATAATCACCCAAATAAGAAAATTATTCGAAAAATTCTACCACCTTCAAATAACTGCCTAAAAAGCTCCAAGTCACATTTGCCTTCTTTTAAGGAGAAATAATTTGTTTTGGAGTTTCTGATCTGAAGCATATATTAATAGTCTATGGACATCATGCACCGACTCCGAATGAATTTAGAGGGCAAATGCGTTATTTAACCTTTTTTTGAAGGTGGTTTAGTTTTTAATTTAATCATATTTCTAAACATACGGTCTGCTGTTTTGGTCAGTGACATCCAACTCAAGGATGATAATATGAGTTACGTTTTTTTTTTATATTTTCTTAAAGCTTCATGCAAGTTCACAATGAATAGGGAAACTCACACCCTCGCGCCTAGCTTGCGCGTATCTACGAAATACTACGCCGTAGCTAGTAAGCTATGAAGAGGCGCATTGGTAGTTCTGCCTCACTCACTTGTATCCCAATAATAACTTGATTTTGTGGGCTTTTTCAACATTTTTTTTGCGTCACTGACCTAAACAACATCCTGTATTTCTCTTGGCCACTGCATCACGCATGAACGGCTGGACTGATTTCGCTAATTCTTTTTTGATGTGTTTGTTATTGTCAGAAGAATGTTACGAAAGGTTGACGCCTCGTTAATGGGTTGGCGACAACGCTGTCAACGGTAGTTGGGGTCTCCTAGCGTTGGCAAACTGCTGTCAGTTAAAATATCCCTCAAGCGAGTAATGTTTACAGACAGACCGACAGAAATACTTTCTTTCGTGTTTATTATAGGCAGGGCAATATGTACACTGTGGTCGGAGCCATCATATTATTACGAGCGCTAATCTGCTTTTCGCGGAAACGTTACATGTTTGCAGATGGGCATTCATATCAAAGCTTATGAAAACAGAAGTGTCACAAATAAAAACATTTAAATTTACGTCGATCTACACAAAAACAGCATTCAATGATGGTTGTGCTGGTCGACTTGTTGACGGAAACTTTTGGGTGTTCCTTAGGTCCTATTTTTAAAATGAATTGACCAAAGTCGAATTTTTGAATGGATATCAGGTGAAATTTACATGGAAGGGGTTTGAGAAGAGATATTACAATTTTGTGAGTACTAACGTCAATAATTCGCGTGTGATTTTCGTTGTTTTTTAATTGGTTTTCAAACGAATATCACACGCCATATTAATGACATTGATTTAAATAAAGATACCCTGGGAAGCTTAGTTTTGATAACAGCTTTTATTAATATTACCAGCAAAAGAACTCAAACCCAGAAAACACCCCTTTCCCTTTTTTTCTATGCTAGCATCTCAACAGCTAACTTTTATTTTATGTGAATTAGTTAAGGCTGCCCTTTATTTCCTTTGTATTTGCTTCTGACTTTCGTCATTTTATTTCAAGACATTTATATTAATTTTAATTTATTCACTTTATAATAAATATTAAATAAGTTTATACGTATAGGCAAAGGAAAGTTATTAAGTTACATTATGACCCCAATAAGGTAGTGATTAAATTCAGTAAATAAAAATCAAATAAATTCTTCATTAAAAGCAAAATGAAGTCATTTCATTTTAGGTATTATGTCAAATTAAAGTCAAATATAGAATCATTAGATAACTACACCCTTGTAAATATTCATTCATGCGATAATAATTAATTGTGTCCTTCTATTGGATAAGTTATCCATACTTTTTAGGTTATCGAGATTTAACAAGTGAGTTTATGAATTTAAAGTATATCGCCGCTTCATTATCAGTTGGAAAAATAACGTACATGGGAATCTGCGATTTTTTTTTGTTCGTACTTTATGTACCTAATAGTATGAAGTACGAGTATATACAATAAAAAAATGTATACTCCCTGCGTTTATTTATTCACTGCTACAAATTAGGAGCGTTTGATGGGTGCACGTGAATAAACCTCATTGGACGGACGCATTTCATCGAAATCATGAATTCGCCTATAGTTGGTGACGGAAATCTCTTGAACATTCTATTGTTTCACGTATTACGTGAAACAAACATTCGATGATTGCGGTGCGCGTACTTTAGGAGTGATCAAAGCGTGTAACTAAATACGGTTTGGTGAAATATAATAATGTAATATTGGACACTAATCACATAGATTGCTCTGATCCCAAAGTAAGTAGCTATAGCACTCATGTAATGGAAATTAGAAGCAACAGTGGTACTACAACACCCAGACCCGATACAATGTAGAAAGTTCTGATTTCTACATTGACCTGACCAGGAATTGAACCCGGGACCTCGGAGTAGCAACTTCTGTGTTTGACCAACACACCATGGAACTCGTGGGACAATACTACTGTACTACAACAGTTACCTTTGAACGTTATTTAAATGTAATAGGAGGTAACTACAACTAAATGAGTTGAAAAAGTTGCTTATGAGGAATTATTTACCACGGCATTCCATTAGTATGCACTTTGTTGTTTTTATACGTTTAAGGTTTGTTTTACACTATCGAGAAATAAACACTTATGTACTGACGATTTATTTAATGTATTTATTTCTTTTATTCTTTTTTGCACATACAAAGAAAGTACAAATGGCGAAATTAATGCTAAGGCATTCTCTACCTTACCGTGCTTAAAATAGGAACGTCATTTCATACAAAGTATTGGTCATAACGCTTACTATAACTTACAAATATTATCAAACTGGCCATTTAATTAGGCCATTAAAAAAAAAAGACTTTACTGCACAAATCATAGTGTACAAAGGTGGATTTAATGCTAAAAGCATTCTCTTCCAGTCAAATCTTTAGGTCATGCAGAGAGATGGCAACGGGTGCAGGGAAAAGTAATTAAGAGAATATCAACAAAAAAAGTAATAATTAGCTAATATTTATAGTATCAAATAAACCTACTTAAATTACTGCAACAACGTATTTAATATTCAATAAATATACTTAAACTTACACAAAATAAATACGTCTATATAAAAAATATACATAAATAATACACATAAAAAATAAATATTGTTTTGCAATTATCTATTCTTTAAGAAAATGTCGGACTTTTCTCTTGAACGATACCTTCGACTCGGCCCTCCTGGATGCCATCCACAGTCGTGTTGCCGTGACTGAAAATGACTTGGAGACGTGCGTGGAGCGTTGTGCCAGCGTGCCCAGCCGGAGATTGTCGGAGTAACGGAGATACCGATCGTGAGTTTGGCATAAAAACGGGAACATATCTTTAAGATAAGAAGGCGACGAGGGGTTATTAGGAATAGCATGTAGAATGCAAAAAAATCGAGAGTCTCTACGTTGACGGATAGGGAGCCAGTTAAGCTGTGCTCTAAAACTGGAGACATGGTCATATTTACGGTGGCCGAAGATGAATCTGATGCAATTGTTGAGGAGACGTTCAAGCTTGTCGATAAGGGCTTCAGTGAGATTAGTGCAGTCTGCGTAGTCTATGATAGGGATAACAATAATTTGCAGAAGTTTTGTCCTAAAAGGGAGAAATAATTTTTCATAATATGAAAGACTAAAAGTTATTTTCTTTTCCTCAAGAAGTTACCTACTAATTTATGTTTATTACGCAACCGGCAGTGTTGAAGTGCTAGGTGTAATTGTGGATGTATTGTACAAATGGTGCCAGTTGGCAAATCGTTACAGAGACAGCTGAGCGATTTATGATTCAACATCCAAGTACCAGCTATTAAGTGACGTTGTGTAATGTACGAGTATACACGTAAAACATGTATGTTATGACTAGCATAAGCTGATTTAATTTTTTATTATCATTATACAACCCATGTAATAATATCATATTAACAATAATACACATATATATTATTGACTCTAAGAAAAAAGATTTTAATTTTTAAAAGTGATCGCAAACTTTTTTTAATGTGTGTAGGTGTACTATCAAAGTCTTAGTGACATTTTCTTATTATCATCTCATAAATGATAAAAATAAAAAGAACAATTTGAGTGTAAAAAATATTCTAAACCATCCCAGTGACGTATACTCGTATGTTGTGTGCGCCCACCACATGATAAAAACAAGAATCACTTAGGTCAAAAGTTGAAGAACCAACAAAACTAATTGCAATATTACCACGTCTTTCAATCATGAGTAGTTCCAACATAGCGAAGGCAAATTCTTTTGATGCGAACACTGCCGTTCTTTTTAATAGGTAATTTATAATTTTAAGTGAATATTATTCTATTCTTTTATATCCTATACAAGGTGTTTTCTTGATGGGGATGATAATATGAATTATGCTTATTCCAAAAAAATGTTATTTTCAAATTCTGAGCAAGTTTTATACAAGAAAACCTCTTCACAACATTCAAAAAAATTACAAAACGAATGGGAAAACGCGCACCCTAGCGCGTAGCTAGCATTTATCTACGAAATACTACGCCGTAGCTTACTAAGCTACGAAGAGGCTACCTGTGTTGGAAGTTTTGACTCGATCGCTGTACCGCATAAAAAAAATGATTTTGTGGGATTTTAACATTTAAAAAAATATATTTTTTTAAATATTTTTTTTGGCATCAGTATTGTCTGTACAACTGACAAACACCTGAGTCGCTCGTCGCTGACCAAAACAACACTCTGTATAATAAATAATAAAATTTAAATACCAATTACATACGACGCTCTCTCTCGTAGCCAATGCACTTGTGTAATGGAAATCAGACACAAAGGTGGTACCACAACACCCAGATCCAAAACAATTCAGAAAAATTTGATTTCTATATTGACCCAACTGGGAATCGAACCCTGAACCTCGGAGTGGCGACGGCTTGAAACCCAGCGTGCTAAGCCACTACACCACGGAGGTCATCAAATGATTATTTATTTTATTACCAATAGGACCTTAACATTTACCAAGCAAGCTTTATTAAGTCAGCATCATAAGGCATTATCATGTCCCCTTTTTCCAGTTTAAACCAGACGACCTCCGTGGTATAGTGGCTAAGCACGCTGGGTTTCAAGGCGTCGCCGCCCCGTGGCCCCGGGTTGTATTCCCGGTCGGGTCAATGTAGAAATCGTAATTTTCTATACTGTCTTGCGTCTGGGTGTTTTGGTACCACCGTTGTATCTAATTTCCATAACACAGGTGCATTTGCTTCTTACTTTAGGATCAGAGCAATGTATGTGATTGGTGTCCAATATTTATTATTATAATACAAATACAAATATTTATTTGTCAGAATACAATTTCATATAAAATTAACAGAAAAGGTCAAAAATCCGTATTCGTCATTGTATCCAGCCTGCATGTAGGCAAATATTAAGAATTAAAGATTAAATTCCAATACGATTCAACTAAATAAAATAATCATGTCCTTGTTAAATAAATTGAGGTTTGTCATATGCCATAATAATTAAATTGAAGATGTCATATAAATAAAATAAATTATTCTGAATTCAAGTATTCACTTACACTTTAAAAACAATTTCATAAAAGCCAACTATTTAACATTTTTTTAATAGATTACCCTCAAGTGCCTTCAGATCGTCCGGCAATTTTTTAAATATTGCTATTGCCATATTATAGATGTTTTTCTTATAAATATCCTTACAGCATCGAGGTTGGAACAGAATTTTTTTAAACTTTGCTCGCTTTTGACGGGTTATAACGTCTCCTCGTTTTTTAAAGTAAACACGATGAGTCTCGACAAATATGCAAACGTCTTTTATATACATGCAAATATTATCATTATCTGGAGTTGGCGCAGTATGTTTTCCAATTTTCAAGTTTCATTATGAACGTACGATTAAAACAAAATAAATAAATATGCCCAAGAAAACACACCAATTGTCAGGGTGGCGATTCTCGCGTCAATCGAATTTATTTTGGATGGTATGGTTGATTGCAAATTACACCTAAAAGTCAAGTAATAAATCAATCACCACCTAAAAAACTACCGCACAGACGAAAACGAAATGAATAATGCATAGAAATCGTGACCCTGAAAAAAAAAATATTTTTTCTGCGGCAACGAAATTTCGATCGTTGAACTTTTTTCGTATACGATTTGCACGAGAATATGCCCCCTGGTTTCTAAGTAAGAAAGTTTTTTCCTTGTGTTACGAAGTACCCCATAGACAACCATTTTAACGGGGGTATCACCCATATATAATTCATTACATATAACATCCATCGCTTGAGTACAAACTTAACCCAATGTTTTTAATACGAGATGAAAGTTAAGAATAAAAACGTTTAAAAAGCAATATCCTTTGGTCCAATGAAATCTAAAGCAGTGTACAAATACTCGCTACAACTGAAAGATTTATGTGTCACCAATCACGCCAGTCAACTGGCCGGGCTGAAAAAGCTAGTGCTGAAAATATATTGCTTAATAAAAAGTGATACATTTACCGTAAGCAGTAGCCTGTAAATGAGATTCGAAATCTGTTTCGATGAAAAGCCAATTTCTCACATGTTGAATCAAATATAAACACATAAAAAAGTCGAGTGAGTAAGGCTACTTATAACTCGAGACGGGTGGACCGATTTTCATGACTTACTTGTTGGATTTGACTTAACTCGGAATAGGATGATAATTATGAAATGGGGCCGGGGGCTTAACGAAGTAAACTGGGACGGCGGGTAATGAATAATTTGAACAAATCAAGTTTTTAAATTTGTATTATTTTATTGTTTTCAAAGTGTTTTGTCACTATCCAAACTTAAATTGCACTTGTAAAAAGCAACTGTTTCAGATAAGGAATCGAATCCTGTATTGCTATTCGGGCGCATGCCTGAAAACCGTTATCTTTTATACATTTGACTGCCTTAAAAAATACGAAGACTAACCCACGAGACCGCAATTTTTACGCTTCATTTAATAAAAAAACGTTATAAAATACTTGCGCTATTATAATTTAAAAAAAAATGCATACTCGGGCCCGAGTGGACGGCACACAGCGTTCTGGTGGCCAAGCACTCGGGTCCCAGTGTTATGTATATAATGACGTCTGAAATAGACTCCCGGCACCGAATGCTCGGCACTGAACGAATTGAATATGCCTAGATATTTCTTGAAATCTCTGTAATCTTCTACTATGTTGTGCTTATTTAGTATGCAGATTACTTAACATTTCACTTATTTGTGATACAAAAACGAGTTTCTAGTATTTGATTTTGAAGTTTACGTGAAAATTAATCATTGACTATAACAGAATTTACAGATATTTTTCGCTGAGATTAAAAAAAATGTGTCCGAAATGTAGGTTTGTTAAATTTTAGAAATCTCCGCGAAAAATATCCGAACTAAAACTTGTTAACATTTACAGGACCGATAATTTAACTTCAAATAACGGTAAGGCGAAATCATGTTAGATTTTTATTATAGACTGAAAGCTGAACCTCATTATACTAGATATTTTAGAAACCTTAAAAGTAAAGAACAGATTTTGTTTTCTCTTCTAAATAAATAGTCTTTTATTCATCTATTGAAAATGAGAGCTTTATTTTTGAGCTTGATATTTTTTGACCTTCATTTATTACGTTCAATGCTTTTATTTCTAATCTCATAATAGATTTTCCAAAGCCAAAGTCATGACAAAGTACGTAAGTTTTATCTTTTTTGTTTTCCAAACGATTTATCAGTCAAACAAGGCTTAGCGTGTCTTGAAAATGAGCAGTATTCGTTTAATCAAAAAAGTAGAGTGACACCAAACTTCATTCAGAGATGCTTGGACCAAAAACTCAGTGTGCTTTCGGACCAAAATCGCTTGTTTACTTTCTAAGGGCTAGGCTACATCGCGATCAAGTGCTCGACTTTTTTTTTAATTTGTAGCCCTGTATCACCACCGACAAGTAGACACTAACCAACGAACAATTCAAATATAGAACGCCTTTTCGTATGAAGTAATGCGCATATAACGTAGTAACGTTATATGCGCATTACGTAACCAGTAGGTTACGTACTAGAGACTGCAACACATTGTAATATAGGCGGTAAGTAAGACTTAGGTTGAATTAGTTCAAACATAGGCTTATACGCGCATACTATACGAAAGATAATTTTGTTTCTTAAGTTTGTACTCGAATAACTTAAAATCGTGGTTTTTACGTAAAATTGTAATAGGAATTACTAAACTCGCATAACGGAACGGATGATTAATCTATATTAGCATGCGGCAAATCATTGCCGCACCAAAGTAATATGGTGTAAAATTAGAAGTTAAAAATCTCATCTACTCAATATTTTACGGGAAAAGTATAGAGCTGTCAAAAGCTTTGAATTTGGAAAAAAACATTCTGTCATAAATCACATGGCAAAAGAAAGTTCTACTTGGATTAGCTCTTATTTCACGCAATACGGTGAGTATAAGAGTTATTTTCGTATAAACGCGATATTCTAGATTAGCAGATGGCAAAATGGAAAATTGAAATACTCTTCGATAACTAGCGATTTATCCTAAAGTTATCATTTATTCCCGTTTAGTCGAATCCACCCTTAGAAATTAAGCATAATGTTTAAAATTAAAAAAAAGTATCCAATTATTAGTCAATCATGAAAATGTGTGTCTCATGTATGTAAAATTTGCTAAATACATTAGTGTAGATTATACAGGTTGTTATATTGGTCAGCGATGAGGGACTCAGGGTCCAAATGATACTAATGTCACAAAAATATTTAATTTTTAAATGGAAAAAACAAGAAAAAAACATTTATTATTGCGGTACTAGCAAGTGAGTCTAAACTACCAAAACTAGGTCGCCTCTTCGTAGCTTGCTAGCTACGGCGTAGTATTTCATAGACACGCGCGAGGGTGCGAGTTTCACAATTTGTTGTTTTTTTTTACTTTGTGAAGAGGTTTTCTATTATAACACTTGCATTTGATTAAAGAAAATATTTTTATTACAATCAGCATATCTGATATTATTTTTCCTGAGTTGGAGTTCACTGACCAAAACAACATCCTGTAATACCAAGCTCCATTGAAAATTCAAGAAGCCTTCATTTTCCTTTTATTTAACGAAAAATAAAACTGAACATAGTGTAGACATTCCTTTACATAGCACTGTCGACGCCAGCACTTTAGAACTCAGCGTCACCTACCGCCAACATTGTTCTAGAAACTTCGATGTCTCATTGCAAAGTTAGATTTAAGACCTGCTAGTTTAGTAATATTGACTGGATTAGGTGATTTCAATCACTTAATGAATGAGTTTGTGATGAGGTATTAGTTAAAAACATTCTAAGGATTGGATAGCGAAGCGTTATCAATTTCGAAGTTGAATTTATTCTGTAATGATAAAGTGCCTTTACAATAACGCCACCATGTCGGTCCGAGTACAGGAGCAGAATACGAGGGCGATTCCACTGCGGAGAGGTGTGAGACAGGGAGATGTTATATCTCCGAAACTGTTCACAGCGGCATTGGAAGACGCCTTCAAACTTCTGGAATGGGAAGGAATCGGCATCAATGTCAATGGCGAATACATCACACACCTCCGATTTGCCGATGATATAGTCGTTGTGGCAAAGACGCTGGACGATCTTGGCACTATGCTCGAAGACCTTGACCGAGTCTCCCAACAAGTGGGTCTTAAAATGAACATGGAGAAGACGAAAATTATGTCAAGTTCCCTTGTTGTACCTACTCCAGTATCCATTGGGAACTCAATTCTCGAAGTTGTCGACGAGTACGTCTACCTGGGACAAGTGATCCAATTGGGTAGGTCCAACTTCGAGAAAGAGGTCAATCGACGAATCCAACTCGGCTGGGCAGCGTTCGGGAAATTACGCAAGAGTGTCTTCTCGTCTCATTTACCTCAGTGTCTAAAGACGAAAGTCTTCAACCAGTGTGTGTTACCAGTGATGACATACGGATCCGAAACATGGTCTCTAACTATGGGCCTTATAAAGAAGCTCAAAGTTACGCAACGAGCGATGGAGAGGGCTATGCTGGGTGTCTCTCTACGTGATCGAATCAGAAATGAGGAGATACGTAGAAGAACTAAGGTAACGGACATAGCCTTGAGAATCAGTAAGCTCAAGTGGCAATGGGCAGGGCACATAGCGCGAAGAACTGATGGCCGTTGGGGCAGGAAAGTTCTAGATTGGAGACCCTTTGACCAAAGACGCAGCGTAGGACGTCCACCAACAAGATGGACAGACGACCTTATAAAGATTGCAGGATCAAACTGGATGCAGACCGCTAGTAATCGGTCGCTGTGGAAAGCCGTGGGGGAGGCCTATGTTCAGCAGTGGACGTCCTTTGGCTGATAATGATGATGATGAATAAATACTTGGCCCACTGCTGATGCAAATAGTTAGGTAGCGCAGACGTCACACCTAATGAAGTATCTATAAGAGAACAGAAATTTAGCATAGTCGGACCGACAGCACGGTAGCTCATTTGGAAGAGCGTTTGGCCTGGTAAGCCTGAAAGTTGCAGATTCGAGTCCCGGCCTTGCGCAATTTTTTGTTTATTAATTAATTTTCATGAAGACAATAGTTTTATGTTTCTCCATGTCTACGTTCGCCAATTTTACCTATTTTTTTTCCATAACGCTCTAATCACTCGAAGTGTGATGCTTTTAGCATATAGCCTTACCTCCTTATTCATATTAACTCAAACATTCTAATAATTCTATTTTAGCAATTACACTGTTTTGTCACTTTCTGTCAAATGATGACAGAGCCAAGAAAGAACGAGACAAAACAGTGTGATATTTAAAAACAGGTTTATTAAACTGTTTGCATTATAATGAATAACAGGGTTACTGTGTAGACGAGTTTAAATCCAACTATGTATTAAAATGTCCTGAGATTGGATATCAATAGTTAAAAGACAACAGACAGTGTAGTTAGTAATAAGTCAACGTTCAGTATCTCATTAGATATGACTCTAATTTTGATCTACCGTTTGGACCAGTCATAGGCTTGCAGGCAGGCTTACTAATATATATAAGCGCTCCAAGTTATTACAGGGAAGCCAAAAAAAAACAGTGAAAACTATCCAGCTGTCTAAGACAATAAATTAAAAATGCAGCTATACCGCAATTATTGCAATCTCTAACATCGTCACGACTGGATTAGTTTCCGAAAAGGCAATTGAGTATACAGGCAGAAGGATTGATTGACAAACCGACCATAAATAAATATCTTTAACATATACTTTCGTTTTTTCTCTTTAGAGGTACAATAACCTACCAGTTATCTCTTAACGTAAAACATACAATGTAAAAGCATTTTTTACATCGGTGAAAGCCAACTCCAATTTCCACTTTCAGGCTGCACATCCACACGTTTGCGCGAACATTCCGCCGCGTCCAACTCATGTCCACCAATTTATGATCCTGACGTGATATCTAGGCGCTATGTGCCAGAGTGTCTACTCTTCAAAGCCCAATTCGCGTAGAAAATATTTTCACAAACCTTACAAACAAGATTTTTTGTTTTGTTGTTTCACTGAAAGATACAAGCTTTGTTTAAAAGCTGGTATGTTAGTGGTTGGTCTGTCTGTCGCTTACTCATCGTAGTTACATGCCGAAAAGCTATACCGTTACCATGAGTTTACGGCGCGGTTTTACTCGCTAGCATTAGCATTTAGCATTCATACGTACAATGGCCCAATCATGAGGCTAAGTGCGGAAAATACCCCAGCCAAACTAACTACTCGCTAGCAATGACTTAAAGTGAAAAAAGTGTATGGAAAATGTTTGTTTTGCGTGTCCGCTAGAGGCGCTGTGTACACATTAACTACTGCTAGTACAGTAGTAAGAATAATGTTTCAGTAATATCATGTACGTTCCACCGACTTCAAATGCATTTTTTAAAAATAAATAGTAAAAAACTATTGGAAATAATACGTTCATTTTAGGAGTTTCATCATCATCTTTATCAGCCACGGACGTCTACTGCTGAACATAGGCCTTCCCTACGGCTTTCCACAACAACCGGTCACTAGCAGTCTGTATCCAGTTTGATCCTACGTTCTTTACAAGGTCGTCTGTCCATCTTGTCGGTGGACGTCCTACGCTGCGTCTTTAGTCGAAGGGTCTCCAATACAGAACTTTGCTGGCCCAACGGCCATCAGTTCTTCGCGCTATGTGCCCTGCCCATTGCCACTTGAGCTTACTGATTCTCAAGGCTATGTCCGTTACCGTAGTTCTTCTTTGTGTCTCCTCATTTCTGATTCGATCTCGTAGAGAAACATCCAACATAGCCCTCTTAATTGCTTGTTGTGTGATTTTGATCTTCCTTATAAGGCCCATAGTTACAGACCATGTTTCGGATCCGTATGTCATCACTGGTAATACACTGGTTAAAGACTTTCGTCTTCAGACACTGAGGTAGTTGAGATGCGAAGACACTCTTGCGCAATTTTCCGAACGCTGCCACGCCGAGTTGGGTTCGTAGATTGACCAAAAGTTAAAGTTGGATCTACCCAATTGGATCACTTTTCCCAGGTAGACGTACTCGTCGATAACTTCGAGAGTTGAGTTCCCAACGGACACTGGAGAGGGTAAAACTAGGGAGCTCGACATATTTAGGAGTTCAACTTTATGGTATTTAAAAAAATATTTTATTTATACAAAAAGTGAAATGAAACATCAGGAGAGAGGTTAGAAAAAATTGGGAAATGTCTTGTAAGATTGGGGAGATTTGGATACATGGCATGACAGCAATAGTTTCGATTTTCGAAGTCAGCCATAAGATCCATGTCCCACTGTAGCTTGATAGCCAAAATATATTACATTGCATCTCCGTCGCATTGAGACAATTAATAAAGCTCATTTCCGTTGCACGCGAGTTTCATTGACGCAACGTACGAGTAACGCAACGCGCCATGTGTGTTAGACCCCTTACACACCGCGACTATAAGCATCAATGCATTCGAGCGTTTAGAAAACGCGCCTTAGCAACGCGACTCACGCAATGAACAGATTTAATATAGCATCTGTGCAGTCGCGCGTTAGTATCGATGCAGTCGCCAAAATTAAGCACATATTTTAGTCAATTTGCGTGAGACGTTAAACAGATTCAATTTAGCATCGAAGCAGTCGACAAAATTCAGTACATAATTTGGCAATTTACAGCTTCTGCATCGTGACTGTATCGATGCTAAAAGCAGCGCAGTGTGTAAAGCTTGACATTTCGCGACTGCAACGATGTTAACGCGCGTAAGCATTGCGACTGTATCAGTGCTAAAAGTCGCAGTGTTTAGTGGTTCTAAAGTTCATGCTGTTCAGAAAGAAGAGAGCACAATCACAGCGTCAACGCTAGTGCACGCTGTTCAAAAAGAATAGAGCACCGCTACGATATCGCAGCGTCGACGCAACGCAACACCAATGTGGCTTCGCTCTTACGAACAAAGTTTTACATAGTAAGACCCTAAAATTCAGTCCAACATTTTAGCCACATTCGGAGTTTTGTGAGACATTCACTTAGAGCTACGACTTTAAGATATCAAAAAACTCCCGATCTATTTTGAAAGTCCTCCTGATGACGCTAAAATTCTTTAAGACTTTTTTTCTATTAAACAAAAATATATTTCTAAGTGAAATTGAACCTTTTCTCAAAAAGCGCTTGAATTACAAAAAGGTTTTTGTTGAAAGCAAAATACATCTTTTACGTTATTCAGCCTCTTAGAAATAATTAAGCTGATAAATGACAAATACCTTACTTTTCATTACGAAAAATTTCAACGGTTTTTAGACTTTCTACATTTACAAATTAAAGCAAAAATCAAGTACTTATTTCTCGTAACGCTTTTGTCAAAACAAAATAAAACCTTTAATGAACAATCAGACTCCAGACTTACTCATAAGTAGGCTTGATTTATCTTATTTTCAGGCGTAGATTCGTAAAACAATGGAGTAAAAAGGCTTTATTTCTTTGTCAGTGGCCAAAACACTGAAAATGGATAAATGTTATGAATCATTACTATTTATTTGTTTTCACTACATACAGGCAGGCTTTTTTAAGGTTCAAGCAAATCTACCCAGGCACGGGAACAGCACCAACAAGGCGTCAACGCTACGGAAGCACGTTACGTAAAGGGAACAGCAACGCCTCGGCATGTGATCGGCACCAGATAGCGAACGCCTCGCCTCGGATCGCGTTTGCTACAACATAAGACAGTTCTTCTTGTGCATGATAGCCCGTTTGACAGGGTAGACAGATAGTTGACAACTCCAGATGATTTTGATCCGAGGTGGTGACGTTTCAAAGTTGATAATGTGCTTTTAAATATGGAGTTTCATACAACGCCTTGAATTGGTACGGTGTTCCCGAAACGGATGCATAGATGTGCTACGTGCTTTAATCTTGACATGGTATAAGCTGAATATAGTCATTTCTCAGTCATTAATTAATAGCTATAACTTTCACCTGTTTTTACTAATGTCTTCATCGGTTTTTGGAAAATAAATACATACTTTATTATTAGTAAATGGTCTGGTTGAGGCGGTAACCTCGGGATGCATGACGTCGCCGATAAATTACAAGAAAACCGGCTGCGATGGTTTGGACACGTAAAAAGGAGACCACCTGATTACATCGGCAATGTAGCACTCAACCAAAAACTGCCGGGTCAAAGGCGAAGAGGAAGGCCTAAACTACGATGGTTGAATCTCATTAAGAAAGACCTAGAAAGCTGTGACTTAACCGAAAGCGACGTCCAGGATAGGGCAAAGTGGAGGAAGACTAGTCCAAAAGCAGACTCCGTCACTAGACGGGACGGTTGCTAGAAAGTAGAAGAAGAAGTTCTGGTTGAGGCAAATCTTTTGGGGCAGAAAAGTTCTAGATTGGAGACCCTTCGACCAAAAGTGCAGCGTAGAACGTCCACCAACAAGATGGAATGATGACCTTGTGGTCAAGACAAGATGGAATGATGTAAAGATCGCAGGATCAAACTGGATGCAGACCGCTCACAACCGGTCGCTGTGGAAAACCTCGGGGGAGGCCTATTTTCAGCAGACGTCCTCTAAGTGATAATAATGATGAAATGGACTGCAGATATGTATTATTGCAGTAAATGAGTATAATTAACTTAAAAATAGATAGAAATCAATGACCACCGGATTACCATAATAATCTGCAATTTCTACATCTACAATTAGATTTTTTATTTTATAATTATAATTATACAGCATGACAACCTAAATAAATGCAACCGTTTTATAAGCAAACACTTCATAGTTTTTGTGACTGGGCCCCGCATATTTTCCCAAAAACTTGACTGACAAGCGGATGTCTTATGGAGAATGCCTTAAAGGCATTAAGTTCTCCAACTGTACAACTTGATATGCAATAAAATTTCAATAAATATATTATTTATACAGCTACAGAAGACACTACACAGCAAAGATTTTATTATTTTTCTTTATCGGCAATATTGAGCGTAGGCATTTGGTTAAGAATCATAAAATATCGATACAACGTAACATTGGCTTTGCGCGAGGGTTTTTAATGACCACAATAAGGCGTAAAAAATGCGTGCAAGTATATATATTTTCCCGTAATGGTGGTAATAAAATTCGTAGGCCGCTGTGGTACTAAAAATTTGGTTTACGTACCCAATGACAAAAAGTACTGGCAGTAAAATGTGGAATGGTTTTGATTGTTAGATATTGCGTTTGGCGGTTTTAGGAAATTGAAAATGCGTATCTAGAGGTATCATTGTTCCACCGTGACGGTCGAATATGATAAAATAGAATTATAGCAATAATGATACTTATACTCGTAAAGCTCTTTGATACGACATGTAAAAATGTTAAGCGTTCGGATCTCATTGAGAAACCTTTATTTAGAACCTTTTTTCGCTTAATATCGCTGCTGTATGTAAAATACCATGTGTAATTGAATCAGCGCAAAATTTTAAACACATTTTTTTTTTAAAAAGTGGACTAAAATAACGTTTATAGTAGTAATAAACTAATCTGAAGTCGTTGCACGTAGACTGGTGCTGGCCGTTAGGCCTCTGCCTCGAATTTAGCTGGCAGCGGGGCGGCGGCAATGGGCGCCGCGAGAACGAAAGGGTCTTATGCGTAAAATAAAATGGGCCGGTTCTTCAAAAAAGGCGGCGTGACAGCGGCGTGACAGTGGCATGACAGCGGCGTGACAGCGGCGTGACAGCGGCATGACAGCGGCGCAGGGGCAGGCAACAGCGCCGCCACCGGTTCCGGCTCGCTGCCCGCAAAATTTTAGGCTGAGGCCTTAAAGTTGACATGATGCACCAGCTTGAATTGAGTTTGTTTCTTCTTCTATTAGCGTTATTTTAGTCCTTTAAGTGTTTATAAGGCAGTTAATTTTTTACGAATAAGTTTTTCTTCGTCGTTTTAGTTATTGGTAAATATACAATATATGTGATTGAACTCAAATAGTAACTTAAACCTTTCAAAATCAAAATCAAAAATAATTTATTCAATTTAGGACACAAAATGCCACTTATGAACGTCAATAATTAGTGTAATATCAATCAATTTTGGCCCGTATGGGGCAAGAACATGTCTCCTTATCTTTTGGGCCCTACTAGCGCTTCGAGACAAAACACAGACAATTTGGCAAGTGCTGAGAAGAAACGCCGGAACAAACTCAGTCACCACTAGCCGCCTCAAAAATGATACAAATCAAAATAAACAGGTAGGTACATCAGTTTGGTGCAGGCTGGACTGTCCATACATTTTCGTCATTAAGATAGTCTTGAATTTTATAATACCCCTTCGACATTAGGGTAGTTTTGACATGAAACTGAAATTTGTGAATAGGTAGTTCGATGACATTATTAGGTATATTGTTGAAAAATTTAACACAATTTTCCAGGAATGAATTCATTGTTTTGGCTAACCTGAAGTTCGGAATGACAAGTTTGCTTTTATTCGTGTGTTATACGAATGTATGTCACTTTTTTTCATGAAAAAATCTAAATTTTTACGAACGTACATGATATTATCAAATATGTATTGAGAAGCGACAGTGAGGATGTTAATTTCCTTAAAGAATTCTCTCAGGGATTCGCGGGGACTAAGTTTGTAAATGGCACGAATGGCTCTTTTCTGTAATATAAAGATGGTATCGATGTCCGCAGCAGAACCCCACAAGAGAAGACCATAAGACATTATACTATGAAAGTAACTAAAATACACAAGCCTTGCTGTTTCAACATCAGTCAAATGTCTAATTTTTCTAACCGCAAAGGCAGCTGAAGCGAGTCTCCCAGCCAGAGCGTCAACATGTGGTCCCCACTGCAATTTCGAATTCAATGTAATGCCCAGAAAAACAGTGGAGTTTGATAGATCTAATTTTTCACCGTTAAGTACAATTTCTGTGGTAGCTTGCTTCACGTTAGGCATGGTGAATTTAATACATTTAGTCTTTTTTGTATTAAGAAGCAAGTTATTGCTAGTGAACTAATTTGATACCTTAGAGAGAGCTCTGCTAACATTGTCAAATGATTTTTCGCCTCTTCTTGATTTGAAGATTAAAGATGTATCATCAGCAAACAGAACTATCTCACAGGAGTCCTTTGAATTAAAAGGAAGGTCATTAATATAGATCAAAAACAGCAAAGGTCCCAATATTGAGCCCTGGGGCACTTCCATATCCCATTTGAAGCGGGGCACCTGAGGAGTTAATGCCATTAACGTTTACTGTTTGTAGTCTGCCTGAGAAGTAAGAATTCAACAGTTTTGACGCATTATTAGATACACCGTAATGTTCCAGCTTGATAATGAGTGTTTGATGATGGACACAATCAAATGCCTTCGATAAGTCACAGAATACACCTATCGCATCATGTTTATCTTCATAGGCATCCAAAATGTGTTTGACGAGTGCCACCCCAGCATCTGTTGTATTTCTACCTTTGGAGAAACCAAACTGTTTCTCATGCGGTAATTTGTGGAGTTTAAAATGAGAGAGCAATTGATTAAATATAACATTTTTCAAAAATTTTGCTAAATGCAGGTAGAATGGAAATTGGCCTGAAGTTGCTTGGGTCACTTTTTTCTCCTGACTTAAATAAAGGTATAATTTTACTATATTTCAGTAAAGTAGGAAATTGACCTTGATCAATACATTCGTTGAATATATGTGCTAAGTGAGATGCTACGAGAGGTATGATGGGTTTTATTGTGTCAGTTGATATTCCCCATATATATTCCCAGTTTTTTTATGTTCTAATTCTTTGAAAGTTTTAACGATCATCGAAGGGTTAATTAATATAAGTGAAATCAAATGAGGAGTTACACCTGTCAACACACGATACCAGCAGTGATTTAGCATGCAGAGCGCACGAATTAAGTTGTTTTGTGGTTTCGATGGGTATATTACAGAAGTACTTCTCGAAGGCACCTGCAACTTCATTGTCAGATTTCATATTTTTATTATCAATATTTAATGTAAACGTATGATCACGTGGTTTATTTTTACAAGTTTCTTTGTTTATAATATTCCAAGTCTCTTTAATTTTATTACTCGACATATTAATTTTCTCACGTATATAATTAGATTTAGCTACCATGCAAACATTCTTGAATAACTTTGAGTATTTTTTAACATATTCTAAAAATATTTGGTCATTATTTCTATATACTTTTTGATTATATAATTCAAAAATTTTTTTTCCTACTGATGTGTATACCTACTGTAGCCCACTGAATTGGTGTTGGGTTGTTTATAACTAATTTCTTTTTAGGATTTTTTTTGTCAAATTCACTTTTAATTAATTCAAAAAAATACTTATATTGGTTATTAACATTGCCATTAATAAAAGGCAAAAGCGGAATTTTATCACTTAAGTTAGATTTAATTTTTTCTTTACGGAAATCAGTGACTGGTCTAAATTTAATTTAATTTTTAGTCGGCACAAAACGGTGTTCAAACGTGACTGACTGTCCACAGTGATCGGATTTTACAAAATTTACTATAGATTTTTTAATCACACTAGAGGTACAATATATATTTTCAAAGCAAGTAGCTGTTGTAGCAGTAATTCTAGTTGGTTCAGCAAAAACAGGAATTAAATTAAAGGATTTGAAAAGGCTTAAAAACCTCACTCGATAGGTTTTTTCTTCATCTATAATATCGACATTGAAATCGCCACATACAACTACTATCTTTTTATTTGTAAATAATTTCCTGAGTGAGTTATCTATACTTAATATTATAAAGCTGAAGAGTTTGTTTGTTTGTTTGTTTGAACGCGCTAATCTCAAAAACTACTCGCCCGATTTAAAAAAAAAAATATTTTTACGTTGTCCATTTATCGAGGAAGGCTTTAGGCTATATAACATAAAGATACGACTCATAAGACCACAGCAGAAATGAAAAATGTTGCGAAAACGGGAGAAAGATATTCCTTTTGAGAGCTTCCGCTGCATACGCTGCGGAAACCGCTAAAGTTACACAAAAATCATGTATGACAGGATTGTTCAGCATTAAGATTTCTATAATAAAGTCCGCGACAGCATATATCTATCTTTTATGGTTGACTTACTACAACCTTTTTATGCTAATAAATTTTTAAAAAAATAATGCATTATTTTTAGAGGTGTATTATACACACAGGTATTTATTCTTATCAAAATAAATACATTCATCATCACGAGCATTTCATTTAGAACCAAGTTGCCCTTTATATCATTTGATTTCAATAAATATCTTAGGAGCTATCACAGTTTTAACATAACTCCGCACCAAAATAATGTTCGCAGCTTAAGTACAACGTGCGCTTGCGCTAATCTATACTACGAGGGTCAAACTGAAAGTTCTTAGAAAATCAAAAACTGATTACATTAGCCAGTTATTAGTTTTATTATATCTTTTCAAAATATTGTCCATTGACGTCAATACACCGCTGCATGCGAAGGAACCACTGGGAAAAGCACTTTGCTCACTCGTCCTTAGGGGTCTCTTCAATGGCATCGCGATACGCAGCCACCGCTTCTTCAGCATTCATAAACCGCTTTCCTTTAAGCTTTTCTTTAATTTTTGGAAATAAATAAAAATCACAAGGCGCGAGGTCGGGGCTATACGGCGGGTGACCCAGTAATTCAACGTTTGATGTCGCCAAATAGTCGATCGTTCGCTTGGCGGTGTGCGACGAGGCGTTGTCGTGGTGAAGGAGGATCCTACTGCGAGGTCGTTTCTCTCGAACTTTTTCCAAGACAAGTGGCAAACAATTGGTAGTGTACCATTCTGCAGAAACTGTTTTTTGATCCTCTAACACAATTGTTGCGAAATGACCTATCCTTCCAAAGAACGAGGCCACCATTTTTTTTCCCGCACTTCGATCTCTCTTCACTTTAGTTGGCAACTCCTCGAAAGGAAACACCCACTGAGCAGATTGTCTTTTGGTTTCAGGATCATAACAGTAAATCCAGCTTTCGTCACCTGTTAGTATGTCGAACACAGCATTTGAGTCACCTCCGTTAAATCTTTCAATCATTTTACGGCACCAATCCAGACGATGGAGTTTTTGAGCCTTAGTCAAATTATGAGGTATCCACCGGGCGCAAAGCTTCCTGACCGCTAAATGTTCGTGGAGGATTTTGTGCACTTGACTCATACCGATGCCTAAGCTTGTCCGAATCTGCTGATAGGTCACTCTTTTGTCAGTCTCTATCATACGCCGCACAACACAGATGTTATTTTCAGTCGTCGCCGTAGAAGGCCGTCCCTCACGTACATCATCAGTGAGATTAGTGCGACCACGTTTAAACTCATTAAACCAGTTGTAAACAGTCGCACGAGATGGGGCTTCATCGTGAAAGGCCAATCGTAGTCTATCATAACTTTCTTGTTGACTTAAATGACATCGAAAGTCATAAAAAATCATTGCACGAAAATTTTCTCGTGTTAAATTCATGTTGACGTGACACAGACAATTTTCAATTTGCCGCCAAATCGTAAAACAAATGACAAATGAATGAAATATATACTCAGTAATATTGGCAAGGAGTTCTATTTTCAAATTTTAGAATATTTTTTTTATTATATTGTTTATAAGTGGCCAGTTCTAAGAACTTTCAGTTTGACCCTCGTATTAATATTATAAACCTGAAGAGTTTGTTTGTTTGTTTGTTTGTTTGTTTGAACGCGCTAATCTCAAAAACTACTGGCCCGATTTGAAAAATTATTTTTACGTTGGATAGTCCATTTATCGAGGAAGGCTTTAGGCTATATAACATAAAGATACGACTCATAAGACCACAGCAGCAATGAAAAATGTTGCGAAAACGGGAGAAAGATATTCCTTTTGAGAGCTTCCGCTGCGTACGCTGCGGAAACCGCTTAAGTTACACAAAAATCATGTATGACAGGATTGTTCAGCATTAAGAGTTCTATAATAAAGTCCGCGACAGCATAGGTCTATCTTTTATGGTTGACTTACTACAACCTTTTTTATGTTAATAAATTTGTAAAAAAAATACATTATTTTTAGAGGTGTATTATACACACAGGTATTTATTTTTATCAAAATAAATACATTCATCATCACGAGCATTTCATTTAGAACCAAGTTGCCCCTTATATCATTTGATTTCAATAAATATCTTAGGAGCTATCATAGTTTTAACATAACTCCGCACCAAAATAATGTTCGCAGCTTAAGTACAACGTGCGCTTGCGCTAATATATTATAAAGCTGAAGAGTTTGTTTGTTTGAACGCGCTTATCTCAGGAACTGCTGGACCGATTTAAAAATATTTCTGTGTTGAATAGCTTATTTATCAAGAAAGGCTTTAGGATATAAAACATGACGCTGCGACGGGAGGAGAGGGAGCAAACTCAAAACGCGCGGACGAAGTCGCGGGGGACCGCTAGTATATTATGAAGCTGAAGAGTTTGTTTGTTTGAACGCGCTTATCTCAGGAACTGCTGGACCGATTTGAAAAAACATTTCTGTGTTGGATAGCTTATTTATCGAGAAAGGCTTTAGGATATAAAACATGACGCTGCGACGGGAGGGGAGGGAGCAAACTCAAAACGCGCGGACGAAGTCGCGGGGGACCGCTAGTTGATTAATATAAGTGACCCGCCATGGATGGCTGTTTCCCTTGAGAACGAACTTATAAGGCTACAATTTTCTATAGACAACATAAGTTCATACTTTTTGAGCCAGTGCTCAGTGACACACAAAACATGAATATTCCTTTCTTGTATGAATAATTCTACTTCTAATTCCTTCCCGGATAAGCCTTGGATATTTTGATGCACTATGTTTAAATGATTTGAAACTCGCTAAGTTATGTTCTAAGCAAGAGTTTTCCTCTATTGTCAGAATATTTAATTTAAATAATTGTTAATTGGAACGGATTCCAATGGTAGAATATTCATGTCAATGGTCTGCTCAATAGAAGCAGACTTGGTAGCCAAGTTCTTGGCTGAATATGATAGCGAAAGCTTAATAAAGCTTTTCTCTAGTGTAGCAAGTACTTATCTGAAAACCGCATCAAAATCGGTCCAGCCAAACGCGAGATATTCGCGGACAAACATACATACATTTATACAAGCATACAGGTCGAACTGAGAACCTCTTTTTTTAAGTCGGTTAATAAAGTGATTTTCATATAAATCATTCCATTTATAAGTAATTCTAAAGTACTCTCATTCTTTAATTAAGAATTAAGAACAATATGGAATAGCATGCCTAATGGTAACAAATGATTCACACGTGCTATTGAAGCGGCCCAGTTGAACCTTTATTAAACGCGGACTAACCGCACTTTTTAATCTCCAGTTAGATTAAATCAAACGATTAATGGTGGTCTTGATTAAAACTGAATATTTGCTGGGGAAATGAATCGCTTTGTGTTTTTGTAGACTGAGAAAACTTTTGAAACGGGTCTGGCTTAGGTATCCTTTGCCGTTTGTACTTTCATTATTTTTTGATACTTGAAATGTGATTGTATTTGCTATGCATGTCACTGTATTATTATGGAAACCACGTTATCTATCAATCACAAATCTATCCAATTTTTTGTGGACTGTACTGTACACTTCATACATTATAATGTAAACTGAAATGCCGAATCACTGGACTAAGAGGTGGATCAAGGTAGGTGAAGGATAAACGGGGTGGGCGAAGCGAGTCCGCGTTAATCTTTCGTGTTTGGTTGACATGTAAGTACTAAAACAAACCTAAATACTAATATTCATGTTTTTATTCTTTTCAGCACTTGCCAGATTGTCTGTATCTTGTCTCGAAGCGCTAGTTGGGCCCAAAAGATAAGGAGACACGTTCTAGCCCCATATGGGCCATAATTGATTGATATTTACTAATTAATCTGCCAATCCGCTTCGAGAACTGCGAGAACTGCGCGCAACTGTCATAAGACAAACGCGCGCGTGGCCTCGACTTTGTCTGATACCAAGCGCCCGCCATCGGGTGGGCCGCGCAATTTACAAAAATATAAATATCTCGCTGTAGGAATGAGCTATCATCATTTTGTAAACGGAGATTTGTTGTTTAATGTATTAGCTATCACACTGTTTTACTACATATTACGTTACTAAAATATTTTTTATGAATACTGAGGCGATAAAGAAGGTAGCGCGGGAAAAAACATGACTCTTCGTATTTATAATAAATGTTTACGTTATAAATTTTCAATTATACCTTCAAATACCTCGAAACAAAGCTGAAACATAATATTTTTCATATTTATAAGATTACTTATCACCATAGAACAATTTTTTTAAATACAGGATAAATAAATAACGTAATAACTACATTTTAGTACATGGGGTCTATTCACAAGACCCACCTTCTAAAAACTAGTCGGAACACCCAACTTTTTGGTATCTATGGATTGCTCATTTTACCATCTAAACGTTAAAGACTTCCCAGTATTCAATTGTCATCGATTTAAAATCGACTACTCAACCGATCCCCATATGGGGAGAGTAATACGTGACGCTAACAGTACAGAGAACCCGATATGGGGACACTAAGACGCTACGACTGCTGCGAACGTGATAAATGAACCCCATATGGGGAGAGTAAAGGCGAGAGGGTCGAGAGGAGCGAGAGAGTATGACGTTCATAGTCGGCATTTTGTGGTTTAAATTGTTTTTTTTTTGTATTGGTTTTACGGCTTTGGACGTCGGTTTTATTTTGTCTTTGACTTTGACATGCTACTCGTAAGTAGCATGTCACTTACATATCAAACTCTACAAGCTTGTTAAAGTTTAGATCTTATCGAGCTTGTTCACAATATATCGACAAACTACAATCTAACGGATATAAAACCGTTAGATTATAATCACGCGGCTTTAATAATTTAACGGTGATATGTACAAATACGTCTGTGAATATATTTTTACTTAAAAACTTTGATATCAAAAAATATTATGTAATTTTATTGCAGAACGGTCAATGTCTCTCGTGCCTAAAGAGCCAATATCGCTTGCTTCTTGCGTCATCTTAAAGACCGATCCACACACAACAGTGTCGGCACAGTGCCGACAGGTGCCGATCAGTGACATATCCATAAGTGTCAATAAAAACTGATATTGTAGCAAACATTTTGTACGTTGCTATCTCGGCAGTGACAGTGATCACGGATCGTCACTGATCGCCAGTTCCACTACCCAGTGCAGATAGCGTCGTAGAAGATGTATGCTACAATATAATTTTTCACTGACACTGATGGATACTTTACAGCGCGTGCCGGCACTGTCCTGGCACTGTTGTGTGCGGATCGGACTTTAAAGTGACGCCATTAAAATCGTTGGGCGCAAGAGACTCGACTGTACACTTAGAGACAGAATGGACAGGTCTTCGTAGAGATTACAGAATCACTCGCACGCAGACCACTTGCGATCAGTTGCTATGGAACACCATTATAGACTTATGTTGTGCAGTACCATATGAAAATGGCTAGCTATAATTTTCAGCCTTCGATTTTTTATTTGGCCCGGTGTCTTTTTATATCGATTATTTATGGTTTTAATGAAAAAAACCTTAACTTTTCAACACCCAAGCGGTTGCAGGCATCCACAAAACAATAAAATATATATTGTGTCTCGTTCACATACGCTTATGAATACGTCATTACGCGTGACGTTTAGCGCCATCTACCCGTCTGTTTATGCAACAGTGGGCCAAGTAGTTTTCATTATAGAATCAATTCAACTTGGAAATTGATGACGCTTAGCTATCTAATTAACGGTTTAGAATGTTTTTAACACTTACAGTGTCATGTTTTATATTCATAAAGATGAAATAAGAAACCAAAAAAATTGAATATGGAAAATTTTGTTTTCTTATTTCATCTTTGATCAGACGTGTAGATGGCGCTAAACGTCACGCGTGATGACGTATCTAACAGACTACAAATTTCGGAAGATCGGACAGACCGCACGGTAGCTTAATTGGTAGAGCGTTAGGCTCGGTTAGCCAAGAAGTTGCTGGTTCAAGTCCAACCCGTGCGCAAATTTTTGGTTTCTTATTTTATCTTTATGAATTTAAATGTTTTTTTTAATTACACATATATTTTTTGTGCATATTATTTTCTTATGTTATTGTGTATGATATTGCGGTTTTACTAACATCAAACACAAACCACCATATATGTAGTTATTTTTTATTTTTACATAGGATCACATCAGCATCACACTCACGAGATCGCGCAATTGCGCAATTATTATAAATTAAGGATAATATTTAAAATAAATTTCGTCTCAAAATAGAAGCGTTAATAACTAACGGGATTACAATAGCACAGTCACCCGATACCAACCAAGGATCAGTTTCACTCTCGACAGTCAAGCACAAACCAAATAATAATTCAATTATGTACCGTCATTCATTTCGTAAAAGTAATAGACAGACAACGCTAGGTATTCTGAAATATAAAAAAATCTTTTCAACACACTTGCTCAAAACGACGTTTTTATTCCACCGATTTTTGGCTCATAATCATAGATATTAAACACGCGTGCTTTTTCATTATATTATTGCACTAATGCTTTTAGTTTATTAAACCGACCAATTTACATTTGTACCCTAGTACCAAGTCGTAAGTAAGAAGAAGAAGCGATTTAATTTAGTCGGGTTATACAATACTTTTATTTTAGCAACAAACAGTATGCGAAAAATAACAGTATCTACATATTTATTTCAATAAATGGTAAATCCAGATTTATTACTAAAAATTAGCTCAAATTCATTCATAAAGATGAAATATGAAACCAAAAACTTGCGCACGGGCGGGACTTGAACCAGCAACCTTTTGGCAAACCGGGCCAAACGCTCTTACCAATTGCTCTTACCAATTTTGGTCTTCATGCTACCGTGCTGTTAGTCCGACCCTGCGAAATTTGTGGTTCCTTATGAAAACGTCAATTGCGTGACGCTTAGCGCCATCTAGCCGTCTGTTTATGAAACAGATGGCCCACGCAGTTATTCTTTACAGAATAAATTCAACTTTGGAAATTGATGTCGCTTCGCTATCTAATGCTTTAGAATGTTTTAACACTCACAGTACGGTTTCTTATTTCATCTTTAAGAATATAAAATATGACACTGTGAGTGTTAAAAACATTCTAAAGCATTAGCTCAAATTCATTTAACATTTTCTGTGATTTGTGTTTTAAACATGAATTATTACATTTTTAATCTTGGCTTTTGGCCGATCTAGTTCGCGCCTAAGCCTTGCGCACGCATCGGTGTCGCGGCAAGAAAAAAAAAACAACGCGCCATTTTTCGTAAATAATAATTGTCGGCTGTGACGAAGTTTGGATTAATTATGAAGTTTAATATTAATGAAAATGTCCACTTCAAGTGAAGAAAATGAAGAAAACCTATTATTAACTCCGCCGGACATACGTGACGAGGCGAAAAACGCGTGCGAAAGTCTTTGCCATCAAAATCGAGTGAAATGTATTTTTTCTGTTTTAATAAATAAAACTAAGTAAATGAAGAGTTTTGTTTTTTCTTCGCAAGTGTGTTGAAAAACGTCGTATGAAACACGTGTGCCTGTGACCATTATATACGCGGCTTTCTTATGACGCACTCGCTTTCGCTCGTGCGCACACAATATCGCCTTGTATATAATGGTCAACTTAGCACACTTGTATCATAATGTACTATTAAGTTACTACCGCTGAATAATTGAGTTACAGTCTAGACATAACTGAGGTAAATATTATATACTCTGATTTTTGATTAGATAAACCAGAATGACAGCTTCAATCGCACTTTTTCTTTATTTAAATAATTTTGCAAGTCTAGTGCAATATTGTTGTAATGATTGGATTGCGCGCGATTGAACTAGTGGTCTGAGTTTTTAAAAATGTGTTTAATAATTTCGTAAATAATACACGTAAAAAGTTGCATAGATTTGTAAACAGAATAAATAACGTAATAAATGAAATAAAACTACACGGAAATGACGATGATAATAAATTGACAAAAACATATTTTTGATATATATTTTTTTATTACTTTTTAATAACATTACTGTTATAATTCATAATAATTACTTGTGCACAACACCAATTAAAACTACAATTATCAAATAATATTATAATAAATTAAAATATTATTTGGGAACAACACTATTTTTAAATTACGAAAAAGTGGCCACCCACCAAATGTCATTTCAGCCTGTCAAATTAACTAGTTATGAGGGAACAGATGAACATTCATACCCACATACATACAGGTCAAAATCATAACCCTCCTTTTTACTACGCTGTAGTCTGGTAAAAAACAGGGTTTATTAGGTTCTATCTATTCTCCAAAGTAGATAATATGGATAGCTGTAGAAGTTAGGTTAAATATTTTTTTGCTTTTCTTATCAATATATCATATAGTAGTTATCAATGCAATCAACTAATGTCACCCCGGCTGGACAAGGTGCGAAATAAATTCGTTAGGGGCAGTTTCAAGGTCGCGCCCATCACTGACAAACTAACCGGAACCCTGCGATGGTATGGGCATGTGAAAAGAAGAGACGAGGAACATGTCGTGCAAATGGCCCTGATCCTGCCTGAACAGAAGAACGGCAGAGCCCACCCACCACTGACCTGCTGGTCTAAGATTAAAGGAAGACCTCGAATAAGCCCAAATGTCAGAGGAGAAAACAGGACAGAATATCCTGGCACAGAAGAGTGAGGAGACTTGACCCCTGATAATGGAAATAGGAAAGGAAGAAGAAGAAAATGAAGAGTTATCAATGTCATGAAACAAATAGTTTTTGCTTTTGATATTTCAATATGGCCATACTATCGATATTTCGATTATTAAAATCGATATTAAGTTTAAAATCAATATTAAATTTTTAAAATCGATATTAAATTATGTGCAACACTTTCGTTAGTATAGATAGAATCGGACGCAACTTTATTAGTTTAAGCGATATTAATAGAAATGCACAAATTTTGCCATCAGTCCTTGCAAAGTAATGATACCCTTTCATATGGCTATACTGTCGATTGTACTAACGATGTTATGAATCGTTTCCGATACCTCTATTTTTACAACACTATTTAGGATTTTGTGAATCAGACTGTAAAAATTTTAACGATCTGCAGTAAGTTGCGCGAAGTCACGTCACATCGCCAAAGCTCTGCAAAACCTGGGCGACGATTCTCACGTCATTCGAACTTATTTCGTATGGTAATCCGATTGTGAGTTTACCGTTTACCTAAAAAATCAAGTAATATATCCACACGTACAAAAACTATCGAACGCAAATTTTAACCCTGAGAAACTAAAATAATTGTGTAATCTGTGTGTGTTTGTGATGTCCTTAATCAATAAAAGCTTTTCTTTCTTTCTTTCATTTTTTTCTTCGTCAATGAAAAATCTATCGTTAACTTTTCTCGTGTACTATTTGAACAAGAATCTGCTCTCTGGAGTATTACAAACACAGTGAAACTATAAATCTTGGCCTGTTATTGCTAAACAATATTCTAGTGGTCGTGACGTGAAATGCAACGACGCCATTGGAATTCTAACAGCTTGGCGTGTTGAGTAAATAAAATGTTATTGGTACTTTAGGGATTGTTACTTACACGGTGACTTTATAATATAACTGAATGAAGTTTACGCGAACACTTATCATTAAATAAAACAATATTTTCGCCAATATTTACTAAATTTTAAATCCCGAAGTTTCGAACACTTAACAGCGTTCGTGGTCACGGGTAGACTAAGATGTTGTCTTTCTGCGTGAATAGGAACGTAAAAAATAAAACTAAAACTATTTATTTCAAAACTCAGTATTATTTTATTTTTTTCAAAACTCAGTAAATGACATTGTTAACATCTTAGTCAATCTTTGACCAAAAACGCTGTATGGTGTTTGAATGGTTGGGATATACAAATTTCATAAATATTCGCGATAATAACTGTAAAATATTGTTTTATTCAATAACTGCACATTCGTTTATACGCACGCGCTTTTGTTGCAAGTGCCGTTGTTAAATTTACGTGAAAAACACACAAAAAACATAAGTCTTATTAATATCTATCAAATATCAATATCAATTATCAATTGGACACCAATCACCACGGACGAGTAAAAAAAGTAAGGACTCCGCGTCACCTACACAAAAAGTGAAGCACCCAAAGTAAGCCAGCATACGTGTAAATACGAACCTCCACGCACACACTGACGCAAAAGTAAGCCGATCGGCCGCCATTACCCTCTCTGCCATTGTCTGTGACATTGCAAACCTTCGCGTATAAAAAATTGAAAAAATGCCGGCGTGTGTCGTTAAACAGTGTAAAAATATTACATTTCAACAAAAAAAGTGCCAAGGAATTACCTTTCACAGGCTACCCAGTACCTATTACATTAATTTCTGTTCTTTTTAAAATACAAAAATTATTTATTTGGAACACAAAACCTCCACTCCACGTGATTTGCCAGTGACAATAACAGCCAGTGTGGCCGGGAAATAAATAGGGACTTTACCCGAAAAAACGGGTTAAGTGCGAGTCGGACTCGCGCACTGAAAAACTATAAGTTGGATATCGTTCAAACCAATTTTCATTGAAAGTTTTTGTCAAGTTCTACATCATGTTTTTTTTTCAAAATGTACACTGTTTAAAGATTAAAGGGGGATGGGGGGACGCCCATTTTACCACTTTGGAAGCGTCTTTTGGTTAAGGAACCTTAATGTCATTTTAAAAGGCTTATGAGGTTAGACAAAAAAAAAATGGTTTTAGTTTCATGTGTGGGAAAGCCGTAAAGCGGTTAACAGAATACATTTACCTACCAAGTTTCAACTGTGTAATGCTAATAGTTGCAGAATAAATTGACTGTGATATACGGACGGACAGACCGACAGCCAGACAATGAAACCATAATTCTGGAAACAATGAAACCATAAACCGGGTTCTGTTATTTGTCATTCGACTACGGAACCCTAAAAATGAGGTTTCGCTGTTGGTCCCATACAAAAAGCTGTGTTAAAGCAGTATTCTACTTCATAAACATAACTTTTTTTACTTTATGATAAAATTTAATCAGTTCTTTATTTTTTGGCGTTTAAATATATTGTAGTGTTTGTGTAACAGAAAATCAAGCAAGTTTTTTTTTTGTATTCGTAATAATAATTGGAAGAAGAAGCAAGCACTTTTTATTTAAATAAAAATATAATAAAATCCAACCAAAAGAAATACAGGTATGTAATTTATCTAGCTATTCCGATCACAGGTTGGCGACTTACATTATTTAAATTTTAATTGTGGTTTTGAAACGCACGTTACTTCAAATTTTACGCACATTGCTCACATGCATTAATTAGTAAAATTTACACCTACACAAAGCGCTGGGCGTCTCGCCCGTCACGCTACCCTTAATGACGCCATCAGAAGAGCTCTTGCCACCATTAATGTTCCTTCCACGTTGGAACCACGTGGTTTGGTCCGAGACGATGGCAAGAGACCCGATGGCCTCACGCTTATTCCCTGGGAACGGGGTCAGGCCTTAGTTTGGGATGCAACTTGTGTCGATCCTTTGCCCCATCCCATCTCAGAGAATCAGCCCTTAAAGCTGGAGCAGCAGCGGAGTTTGCTGAAAACGCCAAGCGTCGCAAGTACGTCTCACTTGCAAGTGATTATGTGTTTGCGCCGTTTGGTGTTGAAACATTTGGGCCGGGGGACCCTCTGCTAAATTGCTGTTTGGTAAAATTGCGCCAAAATTTAATTCTGTAACAGCCAATAATAAAGCTGGCTGGTTCCTAGCTCAAAGGATTAGCATAGCTATTCAACGCGGCAACGCAGCCAGCATCATAGCCTCCTTGCCTCAAGGAAATGGTTTCGTTTTTGAATAGGTAGACTTTAAGTTTTTTTTTTTATGTAGCATGTCTTAGTTTTATTTCTTCTTGTTTGTTATTAATAAAAACCTACACAATAAAAGGAGAAATATTTGTATCAACTGGTATCCCAGTAACGCACACACATACAGCATAAAAGTGGCTTCACTTGCTAATATCGCGGTGCGGAGTCCTTACTTTTTTTACTCGTCCGTGCCAATCACATACATTGCTCCGATCCCAAAGTAAGTTGCTAATTGCACTTGTGTTATGGAAATCAGACACAACGGTGGTACCACAACACCCAGACCCGAGACCATATAGAAAATTTTGGTTTCCATATGGACCCGACCAGGAATCGAACCTGGACCTCGGAGCGGCGTCGCCTTAAAACCAGCGTGCTTAGCCACTACACCACGGAGGTCGTCAAAGTCAGAGGATCTCGCATCGCTCGCAACTGCTTTTAAAATATGACACTGTGAGTGTTAATTAAAAAAAAGTAAAAACCGACTTCAAAACCAAAATGCACTAAAAAGTCTTAAATAAACTCTTCACAGTTGAAAGGAAAGGAATCCGTTTTAGGCAAACAATTTCTTTTTGGAGTCGGTGCCATCACTTTTACTATCAAGCATCAACTATCACAGCACCGACTCCAAAAAGAAATTGTTTGCCTAAAACGGATTCCTTTCCTTTCAACTGTGAAGAGTTTATTTAAGACTTTTTGGTGCATTTTGATTTTGAAGTCGGTTTTTACTTTTTTTTAAAGTTTATTTTATTTCTTCATTTTTAGTGATCACAAAAAAGGGGGGGGGGAGTTGCATCTTATGATTCTATTTTTTAAGAAGCTTCAAATTACCTATCATAAGTTCCGTCATTATAATTACTGAACTCCTAAGCGTTAAGGAGTTCCACCATCAGCTCAGCCCCACAAGATGTTGACTATCAGACGTAACAACACGTCAACATTAAGATTTTAGTAAAGATACACTATACGTGCCTTTAAAATTTGAGGGTTTCCTTCGATTACACCAAGATCCCATCATCAGATCCCAAAATGGAAAAAATGGGACCAACCATTTGGATTCGGTCTACAAACGACTGAGATATGAGGTAACATACATACAAAAAAAAAAACATACAGTCGAATTGATAACCTCCTCCTTTTTTGAAGTCGGTTAAAAACATTCAAAACCAATAAAGTCATAAGTTTCATTTTCATCGACTTAAAAAGAATGTAGTAATTAATTCAGTTGGTATACACATATATGTGATATTGTTGCAATTCGATTATTATTGAGGATGTTGATTTATAAAGGCTTCCAAACACAAAAATGCATTTTTTTGTACGTGTATGTATGTGTGTATATATTTATGTTTGTCCACGGATATCGAAAACGAGAAGTCAAAGCGAAATGATTTTTTTAGTTCAATTAGGTACTTTTCAAATAAGGGTACAGTAAATGTTTTATAAAAATAAGTCCAGTAGTTTTTGAGATATGGCGATTTACCCATATCTCAAAAACTACTGGACTTATTTTTATAAAACATTCACAAATAATTATGAAAAAATAATGCCCTTACAACTTACTAAAAAGCTCAAAATAATGAATTTGCCTTCTACGTCTCTACGTAGAAGCAAATAGTAGGGGAAGCAAATTGATTTGGAGTCGGTACATGATATCAAGCTTGCCTACACCATCAGTCTGCACTCATAATAAATATTGGACACCCATCACATACATTGCTCTGATCCCAAACTAAGTAGCCAATGCACTTGTGTTATGGAAATCAGACACAACGGTGGTACCACAACACCCAGACCCGAGACAATATAGAAAATATCGTTTTCTACATTGACCCGACCGGGAATCGAACCTGGAACCTCACGAGATGGCGACGCTTGAAACCAGCGTGCTAGCCACTCGACCACGGAGGTCATCATGCTAACAAATAATTTTGTTTCCCCTAAGTAAAGGGCAAATACTTTATTTTAAGCATTTTTCGTTTCATAAATGATGTTAGTTATGTCCATTTAACATTAAACAACCATGCTTGTCCATTTATTCGATCTCATACTACAGGTATCACTCTAAAAAACCATCAAGACTCTACTCATCTTGCTCACTTACAGTGCCCCGCTAAGATGAGTGATAGAGTAGAAAATTAGACTTGCCATACATAGTAGGGTCTCACATTTGTAGGTACTTGTACCTCTATTCAGTGACCCAGAGACCTCAGAATGGATAGAAGTTGTAAAAATACGCCATAAAAAGGGTGAATGACGTATGCACAAACATAAATGGGAAAACGGTACGGTAACCGTTGGATTCCTGCTAAAATTTGTTCTGTTGTGGTGGGAAATACGTTTTACGCCCGAAAATCGTAAGCACATTGTATATTAAATAATGTTAAATTGTATATTATTATGTTTTACTTTATAATATGATTCAATATTATTACATATCGTAATTGTTGGAGTTATAAAATTCAATGTTCACAACTTTCAAGAAATTTAGACATATTGACATTAGGTATAACTTCATTAGAGAAAATATTGAGAATTGTAACATATGTATTAAATATATTGAGAGTTGTGAACAGGTAGCAGATGTCATCATAACAAAGGCTTTAAGAATTTTAGAAATATGTTTATGATGTCTAAATATTTTAAGTTGTTGTATAGTTTATTGTCGTTATGAATTATTTTGTTCTGCTGTTAACATTTTGATAAGTAGTATGTTGTTCACAAGTTGTTTTTATATGGAGTTGCTGTTGTACCTAATAGAGTCAATGAATTGATTGTAAGTTTACAACCTAGTGGTTGATTGTGATTGCAGTGTTGTTGAAACTCTTATGTTGTTAAAGAAACATTGAATTTTAAGGGAGAGTGTTGGAGTTATAAAATTTAATGTTCCTTCTTGGTAAAGATCATAGACTAAAAGTCTATTGAGTGCTAATGATAGACACCTGTCTATGATTGTCATTCAAGAAAACCGTTGTGCTATGGACGTTTCGTGAGGTCGTGTGATTTCTAATTATTGTATGTGTTTACCGAAATATAACTTCTCTTACTACAAATATTGCATTTTGACCTCTCGTCTACAGTAATAGTGATTATTTCAGTATTTTCTAGTACTTTTGAGTTGCAGTTTCATCCATAATATCTCCATCAGCATCATTATCAACTGAAGGACGTCCACTGCTGAACATAGGCCACTTCCACAGCTTTCTACAGCGACCGATTACTTGCGGTCTGCATCCAGTTTGATCCTGCGATCTTTATCAGGTCGTCTGTTCATCATGTCGGTGGACGTCTTACTCTGCGTCTCTGGTCTCCAATCTAATGTTATCTATGTTTTGAATTGATTTATTGGTATTATTTAAATATTATATTGCACTTAGGATTTCGGTAGCATAATTATAACTTAATTCGAGTACTTCTGCTACCTGTAAGGCAGATTCAGTCACGTAAATAATAATTTTTTGGTTAACAATGACGTGAGGGTTTATTCAAATAGTTAAATGTTGCCGTATCTAATTGCTTGTTTAATCTATGGCTAAACCTGACTTAATGCTCGCAATGCTTATTGAGACAAACAACCGACACAGGTGCCTGCCAGGAAACTATGAGAGCTCTGAATCAGAAATAGTATTACATTAAATGTAATTTTCCCGCAAGCAACAAGAGCTTTTTTAAGTTATACTAAACTAAGTAACAAAATAACTCTATCTATATCGGAGAAACGTGTTGTATTGACTCTTTCGACGCAGTTACCTAAACCATTTCTCTGACCGTATTATACCTCGAATGTTGCAAATTTGCTAAAACATTGTTTTATTAGATATTAACTACTCTACATCTCTTTCGCAACTAAGAAGAAATAACCGAATATTCAATTGGTAAAATTTTAATTTCATGTTTTAATATTTAGTAAGAGCTTTGTACATGACCTAATAATCATGATTTATAGTCTAAAATTAATAAAATAAATAAACATCCTTTGGACATTCCCACACATCGCCATCTAGTCCCAAAGTAAGCTACTCAAAGCTTGTGTTATGGGTGCCAGACAACGGATATAATACTTAAATACTTTTTGTTTGTAAATACATACATGATATACATAGAAAACACCCAGACCAATACAAACAGATATGTTCATGCACACAAATGTTTGTATTGTGCGGGGATCGAACCCGCACCCGCTGCGTAGTAGGCGATTTCTCGACCACTACACCAGACGGGTCGTCAATTGGTAAACTATGAATCGGTGTCGAAAAAACCAACTACTTGTAGCTACAAAACTGCAATAACATGTGACCATAATATCTTCTGAATATCAAAACATTCAAAACAGCCAAACAATCATCTCAAACATGGTTTTAATACGGCAAAACATTTGATAATCTGTTTGTCCGTCCCTCTTCCATCTGGCTCACAAAAACAATGATCAGAGCCCATGGACGCAAACATATTTCCCTGACTGGCGCCGCGCCAACTCATATTGATTTTACTATAACAGTGACAGGGTACGTCATGTAATGTTAGTATTAATGTCGGTTATTTACGCTAAGTGGATGTGATTATTTGTTACGTTTTATTTTTACCGACTTCAAAACAAGAAGGTGATCAATTCAATGTGTATGTGTGTGATATCGTTAGAATTATATTATATTATGATTTGAGTATATTTATCTATTAAGTGCGCCTTCAAATTAGAGCGTCAGCAGTGCGACGGTCGCGCGACTGGGTCGGTCCCACTACACCTATTACCCATTTATGTGCTAATACTGGGATAGTATTACCACTTCAATGGGTAATGGGTATAGTGGGATGAACCCGCGCGACTTACGCGCTGCTGCGGCGCTGCTGCCGTGCTGCCATGTATAGTATGAAATCATCGGCAGCGCGACTGTCGCGCGTAAGTCGCGCTGCTGCCGCGCTGCTAAAGTCACCTAAATGTGAAAGCGCTCTGAGGCTTCCAAACACTTTTACTATCTTAAGTAGATATATCTTTGTTTGTTTATTATAGTATAGATATCTAGGAATACATCTACCTTGGCCACAAAGTTACTCTAGGGAATGAAAACCAAACTGTAGAAGTTGATTGCAGAATCGTGCAGGACTGGTAAGCCTTTGGAGCCAACAAAAGGATCTTTAAGGGCAAACTGCCATTTCTCTTGAGTCTAAGTATTAGAACAATGCATATCAGCAGTCTTCGCTAACGGCATTGAAACTTTTGCCTCTAACTAAAAAGTCAGCCCAAAAATTTCAAGTCTCGTAAAGAGGAATGGAGTGAGTAATGCTAGGATGAGTCTCCGAGACTGGAACCGCAACGGATACGCCAGGAAACTACGCTGAGAGATGTAGTCGCAACAATCACGAAGAAGAAATGGGCTTCGGCTGAATATATAGCCCAAATGGTGGCCAACGACCGCTGGCCAAAAAGAGTCCTGGAATGGAAACCACGGAACAACACAAGAGAGAAAAGACGACCACCCCAACGATAGTCTGATGATATCCGACGACACGCAGGACATGGCTGGATGACCCGGGCACAAGACCGTCAATCATGGCTGAGAATGGAGGATGCATACATCCCAGACTGGACAACATTGGGCTCATGATGATGATGATGATGATATTTGTCCACGGATTACTTGAAAACAAGTTTTAAATTCAATAACGAATAACGAACTTAGGGTACAGTGTAAATTTCATCGAAATTGTCCAGTAGTTTCTGAAATATGGGTACTAAATAACTTAGTCATGAAAAAAATAGAGCCCTTTAAAAATGACTCAAGAGCTTTTCAGTCAGTCTTTTAAAGGCGGTTCAATTTTTAAATTATATTTGCATTAAAGCACAGAGAAAATGTGGTCGAGGGTTGGGTAAGAGAGCTTATAAACATAACCGTTTTCAAATCATATCAGCTTTTCATCAGGTTTGGTCATCCTAGTAAATAGTTTAATGCTTTTATATTTGAATCCAGGTTGCTAAGGTATGTTTTGCATTATCCTCCGAATACCGAATACGTTTAGGATAGTATAGCAAGTAGTAAGCCTGAATTATATGATCACTATTTTAATTACTATCAGGTATTTTAAGGGTTCCGTAGCCGAATGGCAAAAACGGAACCCTTATAGTTTCGTCAAGTCTGTCTGTCTATCAGTCTGTCCGACGCATAAAATTATTATCCCTTTGGAATAGAACGACAAAAGCGAGATGTCACTAGCAGCAAACTGTGTGATAAAAAGAGATGGGTAGCAGAACCATTTTTGTCAGATGTCAAACAGTTGACCGCCCTGCAGAAGCTCGCTGAAAATTACGTGCATTTGATTTTTTATATTTAAAAGTGAAATTGTGTATATTTTGGAGAATTAATGCGTCTGAAACATGGTGACTTGATCGGTGATTGATTAATATGCATTACAGCGGCATAACCCCAACAAAATAATCATTTAACAGGTAGATTAGTCCAAATCGAAGCCTCTTAATATACGACTTATATTTACCAATGCGCTTCAAATTTAAAGTACGCAGTTTGATTATTCTATTCTACAAACGTTAATTTACGTAAAAAATGAAGACAGAATAACACGGGGAATGTATATCGACGAATATTTTGTATAATGAAATAACATTTAGTTTTACACTAGAGCTGCATGTTCAATATTTTGTGTCGACTGTTTATCATGCAGTAAACTACTATATTTAACTTAAGAACATTGTTATAAATCACCTGATCGAAAGGTAAAAGGTAGGTCATTTAAAGCTACAAATGTTTCATACTTAAGTTAGTTACTGACATCTTAAATCGGTTTCGTTTGACAGCTTTTACTTGTCCTGCTATTCCGATAGGAATATTAATTTTATGGTCCGACCCTATGTCAGAGTAACTTTATTCTGTAACTATAAGCATCACACTGTTGAAATTTGGTAGGAAGATGTATTCTATTTTTAGCGCGCTTTACGATTCTTATACAAAAAATAAAAATATTTCAATAACGAAAATCATTATTTTGTTTCATGAAACTAAACCGAGAGTATAACGTTTGAAAGATAGGTACACTTCAAAAGTAGTAAAATGGGCGTGCGTGCCCCAACCCCCTCTAACTTCTAAACTAAGTGAGTGTAAATTTTGAAAAAAATCTATGATGTAGATCTTAACAAATACTCGTGCTTTTAACAAAAAAACGTTTAGTTTGGACTGGATCGAACTAGTAGTTTTCAAGATATAGCTCATTTTCAGCAACCGCAACAAAAATACAAAATGCTGTCTGCTGTCAACAAAATATTGTGGTGTTTTAGCTAAGTGGATCCCTAATTCAGTTAAAATTGATACGGAACCCTCAGTGGGCGAGTTTTTTAGGGTTCTGACTTACACCCCTTACACACAGGGTAAAAAGGTACCCCGATATGTATTTATAAGTATTTTTGCATAAATTTATAAGTTTATTGCATGACAGTTAATTTTCTACATACCGATCAAAGCATTATTTATGCTAGTAAATGTACTTGAATAGTAGTAAGTGTAGTCAACTGGCAGTACCTACCCAAATAGTTAGGCTTATCTAAACTGAAATGACACTCCCCATTATCGCATTAATAAAAGCACACTAGCAAATTTAAAATATGGGAGCAGTACATTTACAAACGTCTTTGTAATTGGTCATTCAGTTGCCGGTGAGACTCAAACGAATTTCTAATTTGCCATACTTGAAGAGAACGCGCGAGAGAGCGGACGTCTTGTTTCATACAATATGCCAGCGCTGCTCCTAATGAGAGCGTTGTCGGATGTATTACGCGACTAGCCGTAGGCGTACAGATCTTAGTTCGCGGAGCAGTCGATGCTCCAACACAGATGAAGTATCGTTATTAATATTTGCGCTCACACATCCAAATCAACTAATTAAGTAGTAGGGTGCGTCATTGCGTCATTTCAGCTTAGACAAGCTCTATTCAAATTTCCGCTCGTCATTATGGCTGAAACTTTGATCATACCCCGAATTAAAAATTCCACAGCCCTTCCGATAAAATAACCAGCCTGTTCGTAAATTGAAATCCTCAATTGCACCGTTATCTCTTACAATTGCTAAAGTAGTAGGAAGCAGAAAGTTCGTCATATAGTTCATCTGGTTACTATTCGTAATTGTTATTTATGTGTCTTTTTGAAAAAGCTAGAAATTTGGTTTGATTATTTCAATCGAAGTACTTTTAACAAAAACGTTACGTTGTTTTAAACTTTCATGGTCTTTAACAATAAAATAGATAAATACGGGATTGCTACCATGTACAGTACATGGATTTACCCACTTTTGTTGCAAACTAGCCCTTATTACAACTGAATAAGATAATATTAAGGTAAACCTTGACGTGTTGTTTTCCGTACCTTATTATTATTAATGGGTACGTGGTAGTAATCCCGTATCTAACTATTTTAACACGTTGCATTTTAACGAGTTGTTTAAGTGGCCTGTGAGTCAACTTTATTATGTCCCGTGTCTTTTAATACTACTATTACTTTTTTTTTATTTTACAATGTTAGCTAGTGAAATTAAGCCCATGCACTTATGCAGAACTATTGTTCTTCTTAGATGTACCACCTAGTTAGTCACCTAGTATAGGTTAATCACTGCGCTTTTCTCATCGGTACGCTTATAGCTCGCGTACTAACTTCCCATAGCGTTTCCTAATTTTATCTTTGACAAAATAAGATGAGCCGAGATTTGTACCTCTGCTCTTCATTATTTCTACTTGTATTATTCGGAGCAGTCCTACTGTTCCTGTTCCATTTGTGTCCAAATCCAACTCGCCCCGATTCCGGAATTTGTAATCTTCGCGAACACAAAAGGTAAATTGCCCGGCGGTGTTTTCGACCGGCTCCTCGTAATGATGTCATCACCGCGATCCGTGTAA
Organism: Pyrausta purpuralis; assembly: GCA_963924145.1. Taxonomy (NCBI): domain Eukaryota; kingdom Metazoa; phylum Arthropoda; class Insecta; order Lepidoptera; family Crambidae; genus Pyrausta; species Pyrausta purpuralis. The sequence goes on along the minus strand of OZ001652.1, from coordinate 2,632,626 downwards.
TCGGAGTGTGGCCACTTTTATAGTATCCATGGCCGTTGGGCTGACCGTTATACCGAACCGTGTTTATATTTGTTCATAACGGTGGGATCTGGATAAAATTCAAATGTTTTACTCAACGAATGAGGATATCTGTATATTTCTAACATCATGATATGTAAGAACATACCATTTAATGGGACTATGATATGTTGCATAACTGACTACAAGCGGTTGCTGTCGAAAATTTTGAGGGAGGCCGCCAGCAACGCCAATTTGTTCGTCTAAAATGGATTTATTTCCTTTAAAGAGTCAAAAGTTTATTTTAGAATTTTTTGTGTATTTGTTGCTGTACGGTTTTTGCATTTACGAATCACTGGATTCCAGATATAGACAATTTGACGACCTCCGTGGTCGAGTGGCTAGCACGCTGGTTTCAAGCGTCGCCATCTCGGGGGGTTCTGGGTTCGATTCCCGGTCGGGTTAATGTAGAAAACGATCTTTTCTATATTTTCTCTTTACTTTGGGATCAGAGCAATGTATGTGATTGGTGTATGTTAATTTAAACCTATCCTCACGATTGAAATATTTGTTTTTTTAACCGACTTCTAATAAGGAGGAGTTGATCCATTTGACTGTACGTTTTTTGTGGCTGTATTACCTCATATCATAAAGTGATGACACCGACCCCAAAAAAGAATTGTACGCCTAAACTGGAATAAAATTTGATTTTATTAATTAAAATTGGATAGGAAATTGGATTTCACTCGATTGCACTAAGTTCCCATCATTAGGCCTTAAATTGGCAACAATGGGACCAACTAGAAGGTACGACCTCTAGGTAGGCGAAAATAAAATTTAAATAAGTCCACTAATGGCTGTGGTATGAGGTTACATGTACTACAACATACAGACGAATTGATAACCACCTCCTTTAACAATGGTACCGCAAGTGATCGCAATAAAAGCCTTCGCAGGAGGATGGATCGACATATCTGCCAATAATAGCTTATCATTATTTATGGGACTCGTCGATGCCAGCTCGATTGCTACGGCATACGGCTACACGCAGTCAAGAAGACATCTTGCTGGCGGTGGAGGGTGCTACATCTGTTATACTTGTGTTTGTCTTTTTTCGTGTATTTTGTTTTATTAATATCAAACAAGAAAAAAATAAAACTAAGACATGCAATATAAAAAAATAACTTAATATCTACCTTTTCAAAAACGAAACCATTTCCTTGCTGCAAGGAGGCTATGATACTGTGTTGCCGCGTTGTATACTCGTAGCTTTGCTAAACCTTTGACCTAGGAACCAGCCAGCTTTATTAATGGCTGTAACAGAATTTAATTTTGGCGCAATTTTTCTAAACAGCTAAATCAGTTTTGTATCGTACATTATTATTTTTAATTTAATGTCATTTGTAACTGACCCAACTATATGGATCAAGATGTCCAAAATTAAACATGTATTTGTTTATTTATTTATCCGCAACAACTTTAGTTATACTCTATCATGGCAATTGCAAAAACGCTGAAATTAAGGGAATTTGAAAATAATGAGGTAAAAATTTCAAATTACAATCTATTCTAATACTAGCGGTCTCACGTGGCGTCGCCTGCGTAAATTTTGGATTTGCCGTAAAATGTTACAACGCAAAACATAAGAGAAGACCTGCATGTTGGAGATACCAAGTATACTGGAGTGGCAAAGTTTAAATACCTGGGCTGCATTATTACGGACACCAACACCAGAACGGAGGAAATTGACATACGAATCCAAAACGCTCTTCGTTGTAGTGCAGCCCTGCATAAAGTTTTGGTATCCAAGCTAATGAGTAGGCAGACAAAAGTCCGTATCTACAAATATAAGACCGTCATCAGATTAATACTTATGTACTGCTGTGAGGCTTAGACACTAACACTTAAAGAGGAGGATAAACTTTTAGTGGCGGAAAGGAAAATCGTCCGTACGATTCTGGGTCCAATACAAAGGGAGGATGAAAGCTGGCGAGTCCGAAAGAACGCAGAGATCGAAGAACTAGTGGCTGAGTCAAATATTCTCGGCGGAACAAAAGCTCACCGCTTCCGATGGCTCGGCCACTTGGTCAGAATGGGGGAGGATCGATAGGTATTGAGAGCGTTTCTGGGACAACAGAGTGGAAATCGCCCAGTCGGTCGGTGGAGGCTGATCTGCGTGAGCTCGGGATTGAAGACTGGTCAGAGATTGGTGGAAGTCTCTCATTTCGGAGGCCAAGACCCACTTTGGGTCGCAGGGCCACGAAAGTTAGTTAGTCAAAACACATATTTTCATAGGATGTAAGAGACCAGGAACCATAGCGGTTAGATGAAATCAAATAATGTAAAGGGCAATTTTGTTCAACATGATGCTTGTGATGATAAATATGTTAACTTTGATAAAAAAATACCCGAGTGCATTCCGTTGCACTCGAGTTGCACACCTTTGAAAGTAAGTAGTTCATATTATTTGTTTATCAAAATTGTAAGCATTTAAAAGGAATATTTTCCCCTCGTTTTGCGTCATTTTTAAGCGACTTAAAAAAAGAGGAGGTTATCAATTCGACTGTACGTTTTTGTTCTTCTTGTGGCTGTGTAACCTCATATCACAGTCATTTAACGACCGATTTGAAGAAAAAATTCGCCTTCCTAGAGTTTATACCTTCTAGTTGGTCCCATTATTGCCAAGTCAAGGTACAATCGAGGGAAACTCTCAATTTTTTAAGGCAAGTATAGTGTTTTGTCTTAATGTTGACTTGGTCTTGCATCTGATAGTCAACACTGTGTAGAGCTGAGCTGATGGTGGAGCTCCTTCACGCTTAGGAGTTCAGTGATAATAGTGACAGAACTTATGATAGGTAATTTATAGCTTCTTAAAGAAGAGTCATGAGATGCAATCACTAAAAATAATCTCAAGCATCAACTATCAGAGCACCGACTCCAAAAATAAATTGTTAGCCTAAAATGGATTCCTTCCATTGAAAAGCTCAGAAGTTTATTTGAGACTTTTTAGTACATTTTAGTTTTGAAGCCGTTTTTTTTTTGTATTGTAGCCATTTAGGCTTTCCTCAATAAATAAGCTATCCAACACGTTTTTTTTTTCAAATCGCTCTAGTTTGTCCGAGATAAGTGCGTTCAAACAAACTCTTCAGCTTTTTAATATTAGTATAGATATAACGGAATTTATTTTGACAAAAAAACAGCCATATCGATTGTAATTGCAATAATGTTTATGTGTAGTTGGGTTACAATTTTTAAACCATTAGTTTAATCATAATATGGCATCTTTTTTCCCTCCAATATTGGTTTTAAACATATTTCATATCGTGGTTCGGTGTAACAGCCACCCAGAACGTCCGTAATGTCCGGGCATACCGAAACGGCGTCCCTCAATCGGTGGACCCTTTGTATGGGCCTTATCTGCATTCGTGGCTTCAGGTACTGGCCGCGTTGATTCGCCCACTTTACTCGCAAATTGTTTACAGAGTGTTAAGGGGCTCACGTATTCGGAGAACAACAAACAAAACTGTTACCAACAGAAGAGATATATCTGAATTTAAAAAATATTTTACGTACCATTCTGAAAACAGAAGAAAATTATGTTTTCAAGCATAAGTGGTCACACGCATTCCACGCTTCATGGAAACCGAAAACCCACTGGTGAAAACATAAAGCTCGGGAAGTCAAGCTCCGTCTTTCTACTGGGCTACTATTCCGATTTCCATAACACAAGTGCTTTAGCTACTTAGCTTGGGATCGGAGCAATGTATGTGATGTTCTGAAAAAAAAAATATTTTTGTTTCCTCATGCTTTATGAGATCTTATTTGTCTTTTGTCTGCAACTTTGCGTTGGACGAAAGTTCATCCCTAACTTTCGAACTCAGCTATTCTGTAAAAAAACATTTACAGACTAGTTTTCTAGTAAAACATTCTTATTCTGATGGTTTCTATAAGCAAAAACTGCAAAATATGATCGTCCACATGACCGAGGATGAGGATTTTCCATAATATTTAATTGATAGAGAAGTAGGTATAATTTTATCAAACTTGTAAAATAATTTAATATATTATTTTAAATTAAATACAACCAAAATACGTAGGACCCTTAAATGACTAGTGAATTCCCGGATAAATTAGTGTTAGTGTTACGTCCCCAAAATTTATCCTCCCATGTCTGATTCTAGTGAAATGTAAACGCATCGAAACAATTTCGTTTTAATTATTGGGCGGTGGAAATAGCCACTCTCGTTTAATGTCGGTTAACAAATAATAGTAAAGATATTAATCCTGTGTTCGCAGTGTTTAAATCTAAATAGTTCTGTGTAATTGCGCTATTTTGGAGTAAACTGCGACCGGTTTTAAAATGTTTTTGGCATTTTGATGAAATGTTGTACACTATTAAAGAAAATAATTATGCACACTTACACTTTTAAGTAATACTTATGAAACATAAGATTTTGAACACTAACAAACCACATCAAAAGAAATAAAAGAACCTGAAATAGGCATTTATTTTTTCAGTAGGTCACATACAAAGTGTTGTCTCATTCAAGCTATTTTAAGAACAAAAATACTTTTCCCCCATCATTTTATTTAACCTCAAACATCACGAGTAATCTTTTAAGAAAGCAGAACAAATGATCAATTAGGCAAGAGCTTTCATTTCTCCAAAAGCTTCGACAGAACAAAAAAATAATCGTTTTTTTTTTACTGGAAACGTTGTGGGATAATGCGATGTCTTGTATACTTGTACAAAATAATGTGGAATTGTAATTTCAATCTTAACGGGAAAAGAAAAGCAATTTTGATTTTGTCAGTATGCTCAAGTAATGGAAGATCTCGATGTCTCAAGAAATAAATACGCAATTCATCATGAATATCCTATTTAAAAATAAATCTATACTAATATTAAAAATCTAAAGAGTTTGTTTGTTTGTACTAATCACAGGAACCACTGGACCGATTTGAAAAATCTTTTTGCGTTGGATAGGTTACTTATCGAGTAAGGATTTTGGCATAGTACATCACGCTGCGACGGAAGGGGAGGGCAAAATGGCGCGGACGGAATCGCGGGACCCGCTAGTAATAAATAAATAAGCTTCAGACAACACACCAATTGTCTTAATTTCAACACTAGATAGTGATAATGACGGGGCATCTCCCATAAATATTAAAACATATAAACATCTATGATATAGATTTAGTATAAATGTTCGTGCTCATCACATAAACATTTGCCCAATGCGGGATTCGCACCCGCGACACGTTTAAAAGTTTTGTTTCTCTTTCAATTATCGTATCACACAATAAAGCCGCGGTGATATTTTCACCTCAGATTATGGACGTTAACTATGTTTGGTGAAAGAAAATAAAATAAACTTTAAAAAAAAAGTAAAAACCGACTTCAAAACCAAAATGCACTAAAAAGTCTTAAATAAACTCTTCACCATTGAAAGGAAAGGAATCCGTTTTAGGCAAACAATTTCTTTTTGGAGTCGGTGCTGTGATAGTTGATGCTTGATGGTCAAAGTGATGGCACCGACTCCAAAAAGAAATTGTTTGCCTAAAACGGATTCCTTTCCTTTCAATGGTGAAGAGTTTATTTAAGACTTTTTAGTGCATTTTGGTTTTGAAGTCGGTTTTTACTTTTTTTTTAAAGTTTATTTTATTTTCTTTCACCAAACATAGTTAACGTCCATAATCTGAGGTGAAAATATCACCGCGGCTTTATTGTGTGATACGATAATTGAAAGAGAAACAAAACTTTTAAACGTGTCGCGGGTGCGAATCCCGCATTGGGCAAATGTTTATGTGATGAGCACGAACATTTATACTAAATCTATATCATAGATGTTTATATGTTTTAATATTTATGGGAGATGCCCCGTCATTATCACTATCTAGTGTTGAAATTAAGACAATTGGTGTGTTGTCTGAAGCTTATTTATTTATTACTAGCGGGTCCCGCGATTCCGTCCGCGCCATTTTGCCCTCCCCTTCCGTCGCAGCGTGATGTACTATGCCAAAATCCTTACTCGATAAGTAACCTATCCAACGCAAAAAGATTTTTCAAATCGGTCCAGTGGTTCCTGTGATTAGTACAAACAAACAAACTCTTTAGATTTTTAATATTAGTATAGATTTCCCTTCCGTCGCAGCGTGATGTACTATGCCAAAATCCTTACTCGATAAGTAACCTATCTAACGCAAAAATATTTTTCAAATCGGTCCAGTAGTTCCTGTGATTAGTACAAACAAACAAACTCTTCAGCTTTTTAATATTAGTATAGATTTATTTTTAAATAGGATATTCATGATGAATTGCGTATTTATTTCTTGAGACATCGAGATCTTCCATTACTTGAGCATACTGACAAAATCAAAATTGCTTTTCTTTTCCCGTTAAGATTGAAATTACAATTCCACATTATTTTGTACAAGTATACAAGACATCGCATTATCCCACAACGTTTCCAGTAAAAAAAAAAACGATTATTTTTTTGTTCTGTCGAAGCTTTTGGAGAAATGAAAGCTCTTGCCTAATTGATCATTTGTTCTGCTTTCTTAAAAGATTACTCGTGATGTTTGAGGTTAAATAAAATGATGGGGGAAAAGTATTTTTGTTCTTAAAATAGCTTGAATGAGACAACACTTTGTATGTGACCTACTGAAAAAATAAATGCCTATTTCAGGTTCTTTTATTTCTTTTGATGTGGTTTGTTAGTGTTCAAAATCTTATGTTTCATAAGTATTACTTAAAAGTGTAAGTGTGCATAATTATTTTCTTTAATAGTGTACAACATTTCATCAAAATGCCAAAAACATTTTAAAACCGGTCGCAGTTTACTCCAAAATAGCGCAATTACACAGAACTATTTAGATTTAAACACTGCGAACACAGGATTAATATCTTTACTATTATTTGTTAACCGACATTAAACGAGAGTGGCTCTTCACCATTGAAAGGAAAGGAATCCGTTTTAGGCAAACAATTTCTTTTTGGAGTCGGTGCTGTGATAGTTGATGCTTGATGGTCAAAGTGATGGCACCGACTCCAAAAAGAAATTGTTTGCCTAAAACGGATTCCTTTCCTTTCAATGGTGAAGAGTTTATTTAAGACTTTTTAGTGCATTTTGGTTTTGAAGTCGGTTTTTACTTTTTTTTTAAAGTTTATTTTATTTCTTTATTTTTAGTGATTACATAAGAGAGGGGGGGGGAGTTCCACCTTATGATTCTATTTTTTACGAAGCTACAAATTACCTATCATAAGTTTCGTCATTATAATTACTGAACTCCTAGGCGTTAAGGAGTTCCACCATCAGCTCAGCCCCACAAGATGTTGACTATCAGACGTAACAACACGTCAACATTAAGATTCTAGTAAAGAAACACTATACGTGCCTTTAAAATTTGAGGGTTTCCCTCGAATACACCAAGATCCCATCATCAGATCCCAAAATGGAAAAAATGGGACCAACTAGAAGGTACACCCTCTAAGTAGGTGAAAAAAATTTTCGATTCGGTCGACAAACCACTGAGATATGAGGTAACATACATACAAAAAAAAAAAAAAGATAAAAAAAAAACATACAGTCGAATTGATAACCTCCTCCTTTTTTGAAGTCGGTTAATGATTCCGTTCCAAAGCGCATACGATGGTTGATAAAGTATTAACATTGCGTTATTAATTACCCTCATATTATGAGGAAGACAGAAAACTGAAGGAATTGAGTCATAAATATTAATTGTCTTTTTTTTAAATATAATACCTATCAAACTTTAGGACTTTACTTTTCTGCATGGCTTTTATAAACGGACAGCCAATTGCTTCATCCTTGGAACATATTTTATAAAGACTAAATTAAAATATAATTATTAGTGCATTTTCAATGAAAACGTAAGTGGCTGTTACTGAATTTCTATATACCAGAAAATCAATAGACAAAAAAAACACAAAATTTGAAACGCCCTCAAAAATAACTAAGAGGACTAATATCGCTAATAGTGCATGCAGTGCATGATGTGCGTACGTATACTGCTGCTGTCTGTTAAAGTTAACATCATGACTGACTTCAAATGTGTTGTTTCTCCTATTAGCGTTATTTTAGTTTTTTGAGGCGATAAAATTTTAGTGAAAAAAAAAATTTCGTTCTGTTTGTTATTGTTTAAGTTACAATATACCGGTTTGACTAGAATTGTTTCTGTAATCTTTTCCTTAGGATAACAAATACTTAACTGAAAACTGCATGAAAATCGGTTCAGCCAAACGCGAGATATTGGCGGTCAAACTTACCTACAAACATACAGGTCAAACTGAAACCTCCTTCTTTTTAAAGTCGATTAAAAATATAAAAGATTTTCTCGACTGTCAGTCTGCTACCATAGAAACATATCAAGGATACTTTTTCAAGATATTTACAGAAAACACGTGCCTAGAGAATTAAATCTAAAGAACTTAAGTCTATGTACTAAAAACACGAGCTTTGTAATTACAAAACAAATAACAGCCTTCAAATTCCTTCAAGAAGGAATGTTGGCAGAGATGAAAAATACTATAACCGTGTCATTTTCAAATAACCGTTTATTCTGCAACGTTATTAGAATACCGGTAATCAAATATCCGTCTTAAAAGCGTTCATTATCTCGCTTGGTAGAAAATAAGACCGTAATCTGACCTTGCTACGGGGAAATAATTTAAAGGAAAATACTCGTTTCAGTCTGTTTTTTTTATTATTATGTATTTGCTTTTTATTAGAAAAAAATATATAATTTATAAGGTGTTGTATTGATAAGTGACGCCCGATTTAGGGGTGGTTGTACAAAAGATACTGATGCCGAAAAATATGAAAAAACCCACAAAATCAACTTGTTATTGCAATACCAGCGAGCAAGTCAATACTACCAACGCCAAGTCGCCTCTTCGTAGCTGACTAGCTACGGCGTAGTATTTCGTAGCTACGCGCGAGGGTGCGAGTTTCCTCATTCGGTGATGCGGTGGTGTCAAATTAATAACCTCAAAACTCTTAGGCAACTAAATACTAATAATACGCGAAACGTCAACGCAATCTACCCATACTGTATTGCAACAGTTCAAATCCCACTCGTCCGAAATTTCTGGATTTTTATTTCATCTTACAAATAGAAACATCCTAAATAATAATATGTTTACTTATTTATTTATAGTATATAGTATATTATTCTTGCCAATAAGATAGAGCTGAGTAACATACAAAACCAAACATCGAAAAAAGATGTAACAACGAAAACACGACTAAAATGGCTTCCATTGCACATTAAAAATTGGCTACAAAAGCAGTGAAACAAATATACGGACACAAGAAGAGGCTGTCCACTAAAACTAAAAAAATAACAACTTTTTAATTAAAGTATTGACTTTAACAAATTTAACAAATTCTAAACTTTGCTAAGCAACAACAGACCTAATAGATCAGGCAAGGAAGGAAACTTGAGGTAGAGAGAATCGCTTGGAACTCATTTTTTGTGTTCGTAACTTTGTTTGAACTATTTAGGAGATAAACATACCAAAACACCCAGCCGGTACTCCTTAAGCCGGGAAGAGGGGGAGATTGGAAGGTTAAATTTGAAGATTTTTCGAATATACGTGTATATAGCAAACTATGTATCCTAGCGACATAAGACCTTCTACAAATTCAAAGTTAATAAGGTTTGCTGCCAGTTTTAGTTAGTCAAGTTTTGAACCGACTTCTTAAAAAGGAGATTTTCATTTTGCGCTGTATTCTTTTGCCATTAATGGAATTGAGATATTTAGGGTACGATGTTAAATTAAGGCATCCGAATCAGTGTGTAAAATTTCGCACGTGTATCTTTATTTATATGTTTCATATTTGTATAATTGATAAAAAAAAAAAACGGTTGTTTACGAATATATTGGAAACAAAATAGTGACTGTGTGTTTTCTGTATTGACAAGTATTGAGTTAAGAAGCAGTGTAAGTATCATCAGGTTCAGTAGTTTTTGAGATATGAGCAAAAAGAAATACAAAAAAAAAAAACGATAAAAAGGCTACTATAACACCTTGTTTTCTATTCAAGCAAAACCAATTTATTTGGAGTCTTTTAGGCCTCTTTTTAAAATGAGGTTTATTGAAAGCGGTTTAAATATTAAATCAGAATTATTTTAATCCCATAGAATTTGTTCCTGCACATAATTATCTGAAAAACTGCTAAACCGATTTTGATGAAACTTTTCCTGCTGAATATGCTCCAATGAATAAAAAAACGTATTCATTAAATCGTGTCCAAGTCATTCGTGAAATACGAGTATAATAGAATTATACAAATACGAATATCAAACAAGCATACACTAACAAAGTTTAGAACACGTGTTTAGAACACATTGAGCACCATGGTGGTCACCGGTGACCCCCAAACAATATTTTAAATTCTTTAATAATAATAAATCAGACGACCTTAAAAAGATCGCAGGATCAAACTGGATGCAGACCGCTGGTGATCGGTCGCTGTGGAAAGCCGTGGGGGAGGCCTATGTTCAGCAGTGGACGTCTTTTGGCTGATTATGATGAATAATATTCTTTATAGCCTTAAAAGACCCTTATAGTCCAGTATTATCCAATTTCAAAGACCTTACATATTCAATTCAAGACCTTACATGTTCAATTGATAATCTCCTGTCCTTGAAGTCGGTTAAAGCTTTATTGAGTCAAACTTGTAGCAAATTTTATCAGCTTTCATTTTGTAGAATTTCTTATGTCGCTAAGACGCATAGCTTCCGATAATTAATCGAAAAATCTAGAAATATATCTTTAAACCCTCACTCTTCTCCCGAATTAAGGGGTACGGGCTCGGACTTTTTAATGTTGACTTCCTAACTAGTCTAAACAAAGTCACGAAGTCAAAAATCGTGTTCCATCATACTAATTTGACTAGCCTATAGTTCTGATATTGGATCAAATGTTTTAATTGAGCAATTAAATATCAATTTTGTTACGAATGAAATAGCAGATTAAGTTCCATGATGATCAATTATTTGAAATTAAGTACACAATTGACTATTCGTTTCAAAATGCCAAACCACTTTCAGCTGTAATGAAAATGCAGGAACTAGTATTCATGTGCATACATTTATTGAGAATGATTGAGCATTGCAGTCAGGAAATTGATTCCATATCGGTTCAGTTATTTTGCATTAAACAGAAAATCAAACCTGTAATATTTATTTGAAACTAGTGGTCCCCCGCGACGCGACTTCGTCCGCGCGTTTTTCGATTTTTTCTCGCCTTTTAAACCTTTCCTAGACCTCAACGAACATTTCAAGACTAAGATAAGACGTTAAAGAGACCGTTCAGCCGTTCTCGAGTTTTAGTGAGACTAACAAACAGCAATTCAGTTATATATATATATATATATATATTACAGGTTTAATTTTATTAGATTCTGGATATATATAGATTATAGATTCTGGACTGGCTGTGTGGACAAATAAATGTTTAAGTATACTAAACTCCACATTTGTCAATTTTGCTCTTTAAACGACTTAAAAAAGGAGGAGGTTATTAATTCGACTCTATATATTTTTTTGGATTTATGTTACCTCATATCTCAGTCATTTGTCGACCGATTTGAAAACATTTTTTGCCTACCGAGAGGTTGCACCTTCTAGTTGGTCCCATTTTGTTGCAAAATCGGAATTTGATGATAAGATCTTGGTGCAATCGAAACAAACTCTCAAATTTTAGGGGCTCGTATACCGTTTTTGTACTAGGTATTATTTTAACCTTGTCATGTTTTAACGTCTAAGAGTCGACATTGTGTGAAACTGAGCTGATGGTAAAACAACGTAACGCTTAGGAGTTCAGAGATTATAATAGCATAACTTATGATAGGTAATTTGTAGCGTCTTAAAGAAGACAGTAAAAAGATGCAAACCTCTCCTCCATCATTTTTTACAAAAAAAGTAAAAACCGCTATTATATGGCTGATTATAAAATTGAAAAAAAAACAAGATACAACGAAGTTATATATTCTATGAAAGGTAAAGTGCATCTCTCTTAAACTACATGCATAAATCTTGCACGATGCAATAACCTGGTCATCGTAGACTAATGTCCAAAGTGCCAGGTGATACAAAATTGATGCTCGCTACGGGATAGTCGAAAAATCGACGTCTTTTGTCATAAACAGCCTTTGAAGTAGGTCAAAAATAAGGAAGGGAATGAGAATGTATCGATATTGGACAAAATAAATGGTTTTATTTGTCAAACCTTATTTTTTTTAATGAAAACAATAAAGAGGACTATGCTCGGTGTTTCTTAACAAGGTGAGATCAAGTGGCAATGGGCAGGGCACATAGCTTGTAGAACTGATAGCCGTTGGGGCAGAAAAGAGCTAGATTGGAGACACTTTGACCAAAGACGCAGTTTAGGACGTCCACTCTTCACACACGTCCATACATCTACTCACACATTGGACGATGGATATCATCTGATAGGGTTGGAACACACGTCTATCATTTTTCATTTAGTCAGAAGAAAAATTCGTTTTAGTATGTTGCTAACGTATCGGTAAACAAATATACAAAAGTGAAGTTATAGGTGTACCTTTATTGCATAAACGCTTGTATAGACCAATGTAATAGGTATTTCTGCCTCATTCAGATTGAAAATGAATATGGTAAGTCACACATAAAGCCTTCATTTCCTAGCTAGTTTTAATAAAGTATTTTATGGGAAAATAAAACTTGTATTGTCATGCATTAAATAAATATTAAAGATTCGATATATTATCTGAAAATGCTCAGCACTAACCTAAAAACTTTATCAAAAGGAACAATGGCTTTGGTTTGGCGTGTTAGCCTGAAACTTTGAGCGATTGTCTGATTTTTTCGTCATGAAAGAACAATCCCAAAACATGCATTATCATCATCAGGGAAACTTTTAATGCTGTAGTTTTGGTGTGTACATTAAGGCATTAAAATTACTGTTTCACTGTATTGAATTTCTAAAAATAGAACCGTTAATGTATCAGCTATATTATTTTTTCATCAAAATTAAGCCAGTACCTAGTTTAGCGTAAAGGAGTAGCATACATCCTTACAAACTTTTGCTTATTATAATTTAAGTAGTACCTACATCATAGAAAAATATTAAATTAATCTTTATTTATCCATTGAAGCTGAAAGTAATCTTTGCCTCTCTTAGAATTTACCCCTAATGGGAGAAGCTTCTTTAAGAAATTAAGAAACATGATTTCCCGGCCAAAAAAGGCGGCAGTTAATGGCTCATTTCTGAAAATATCCTTTATATCTTTTGGACATTCCCACACATCGCCACACATTTGGGACTAGAGTCCCAAAGTTAGCTACTCAAAGCTGGTGTTATGGGTGCCAGACAACGGATATAATACTTAAATACTTTTCGTTTGTAAATACATACATGATATACATAGAAAACACCCAGACCAATATAAACAGACATGTTCATGCACTCAAATGTTTGTATTGTGCGGGGATCGAACCCGCAATCCGCTGCGTAGTAGGCGATTTCTCGACCACTACACCAGACGGGTCGTCAAAAGCGTATGCATATATATGTTCATAATATTAAGATCTCGCTCAAACAGACATAGTTATTCAAGTTAACTTGTAAAGACTTCCAAATCACCGCCATAGACTAGTGACATTGAGTAAAAAGTCGCGATTTCTCATCGCTCCAACTCAATACCCGAGACAGTAGGCATTGGAAGCAGGAAATTGTGGAACGTGATCGGGATTGCAACCAACGTGCGTGGGACGACTTGGGACAAGCTGGGACCAAGTTCAGTGCAAATAGTGTTAAATTGTGGCCAAGTTTGTTTGGGTGTGTGCTTAAAAGCAAAAGTTTGTGAATGAGAAAATTATGTGTATTTTTAAGATTCTAAACTTATGATTAGGACCGTGGTGTGAGCATGAGGACATGAGTACATTTTATTCCGATGTGTCAGGTAAATTTGGCTCAATTTCAATAAAAATAATATTTTAATTAAGTATTTTTGAATGGTGCTTCCAATATTATGGTTTTTAATAATTTTATAAACTACCATTACTGGAGTGCTTAAAAGATAGAACACAAAAAATAAAATCCTTGATTCCTGATTTTTTATACAATTAGTTTTGAATATATATTTCGTTTTTTTTTTAAATGTATTTCCCACGCTGTAGACTTTTCTTAACAACAAAGATTTTGAATTGTTTCAATATTTAAAGTGCAATAGGTCATCTACAAAAAAAAATACGTCACAAAACACAAATATTGCAAAATATATAGAAACAAAGCAAAAAGCAAAAGTTTCTCTATCGAACTTGTTATGCGATTCATTCAGTTGTAAACGGTCACGTTCCACTTAACATAATTTTCAATTTCCGAACGATGTAAACTATGCTACACTTATCTGCGAAAGCAGGTAAAGTTTCAAAACTGAGCATCCGTGTAACTCAGTCTACAATATCCTATGAGTTATGGTTCCAATGATGGAAACACACGTAACCCAAATTGGATCTGGCCCGTCTAAGCAAAAGCCGTGTTAATGTTGCAAGCTTGTTGCATGCGTCGATCTGCAAGACTTTTTGGTACTTTTCAACACTTTAGAAGCAAAGCAGCTTGTCGCCAGACTATAACATTCATTTTATTAAGAAAATAGATTGAAATTTAAAAAAAAATTGCACATTACAAATATTAATTACAGTCTCAGTCCTTATTATAGAATCACATGTCGACAAATAAATATTACAATTATAATCTAACCATAACTAGAATCAGTGCTTGTTTTTATGAGAAAGCACAGTTTTTTTTTGTGTGGATTGCAATTTATTTCTTTAACCTTGAACTACCGACGTGAGGCCTGTGAGGCCGCGACGGGTTACGAATTTTCTAAATCAAACCCCTTCCCCGCGCAGGGGAGTTCTCCGCTCCTTTGTAGCTGCGAGTTTAGTTGCGCCGACGCCGTTGAATATAGTAGTAGTGCCGGAAAGCGTGATATTTGTAAGTTATGACCATTTGAATTTCCGACTCGGCCTCTTAGGCCCAACGTCGGTAGTTACGTGACTTTTTTTGTTTGGGCTACGGTTTACTTTAAGTATTATTTCACAGAAATCTAATCACTAATTTGAAGTATGGATGAGAATATAAAAGGGAATTTCACCCAGAATGTTTTTCTTCTGAAACAAGACAAGAGGGTTCAACATTGTATGGTTTTACAAAGGACATTACGCTAATTTCTCACGTACCTAAGAAAAACAAAGCTGTCTTATTAGCTTCCTCAATGCATCATACTGAGGGTAAGAATATTGAGTCTGGGAAGTCAGAAATAATACAATTTTATAATACTACAAAAGGCGGCGTTGACGAAATTGATAAGAAGTGCGTAATTTACAGTAGCAGCCGCCGCTCGAGACATTGGTCCATGTCACTTTTTTTATAGAATTTTGGACATAAGTTCAGTCAATGCTCATATTTTATATGATGTGCATGCAAATCAAAGATTGACGGCATGTCGTGTTTAAAAAACAACAAGCCCGACAATTAGTAATAGATGATATAAGTATAAACGTAAGTGTTCAACTTACGTTTGCCTCGAGACCTACGTATGAGTTTGGCCAGAATACTCGGTCCTGACATGCCAGATGCAGTTCAAGTCCAAGCCAAGCAAAAAACAAGAATAATGTGCATCTTGTCCACATAAACTAAATATAAAATCTACATATCAGTATTATTCTTGCAGAAAACATGTTTGCTTACAGTACCTACGCTAAACAACTTTGTCCTGATTGCGAGTGAATTTGTTGTTGGTCATTTTTTTATTTATTTGATATATTTAGAATATTGTTCGATTGTTTTCTAATAGATATAACAATAATGTATAAGAAAAAGTATTTTTTGTTGTTTCTATGAAGTTATATTTGTTTTAAGACTTGTTTTTCGTGTAGTAGTCGTTTTTTAGCTAAAAAATAGAGCCAAAGATATAAAGGCAAATAATGTCAAAGTTTAATAAAGTTGATTGATTTTTTTATCCCTTATTTTATAAAGAGATCCTAAAGGAGAAACCCGTTTTTGGGCCTACCCGTTACAGCAATGAAATATACACTAAAAATACTCTATATTTTCATAGATGACCCTATTTGAATCTTATCCGAAATGGTAATGGCCGACAGAGAAAAAAGCTGATTTTATTATTTTTAGATTGAACTACCTCTATTTACGCGTATTTCAACAACTTCATTGGTTACTTCTAACTTTGTAAACGTTTTCGTTATGTCAAGTAGGTACAGCATGTTATTCAGTTTGAGTTAATTGAAAAATCGATATTTATTGTTTGAAAAATCGTTTTTAGAATTTATGATTGCATTTTATGTCAATCTGACAATAACTATTTAAAAAAATAAAAAATAGTGTATTTTAAGTACTACTTTCTATCTACGCATTATTAACTATTTTTAATTGATTGCACAAAACGCGAGATCAAAAATCGATTTTGTATTTAATGATAATTTCATAATCGATTTTACTGCCAATGTCGAACGAATAAAAAAAAATACCTATTAATACCTACCATACCACATACAATACTATATATAAACTGACACATACATACGAGTATATGACCCTAATATATTATATAAATAGAAAACTGAAGTTCATGGACATAGGTTTTGAGTCTCTCTTTGAAGATAAATCTATTCAAAGGGTATTACCGGACATGCAGATCCTTTAATTGTCAACATGTGAGGTGGTGAAGCATAGCAGCTATTGTAGTACAGAACATGGTGTGAGTAATTAATATATAAAAAATATATTCAACCTTAGATCAAACTTATCACAACGGATGGATTTCATGCCTTTTATGATGCCAATTATTATTGTATAATATTGCCGCATTGCTTGGACTACAAGAGCGCGGGTAGGAACCGCCACAACGCACAAGTGCGATAAAACCTTAAAAACATGCACTTTTCTAATTAATAACTAAAATGGGTGACATAACCTTAAATGTTTTCATTGAATTATTTTACTAGTTTGGCCATTGCAGAACACCGTGAAAATTAGCCTCGTGAGATGTCTCTATGTACTCTAATTGTTAACCAATTTTCAGCTCTGTAACGCCAGGCCCAAGTTTCTATGAAGTTCGGGTTTCTCCTTTACAATATCAAGTGTTTTTTTACATAATATTAGAAAAATTTTTGACAAAACTCGATATCGACTTCGCGTCCTCTCAGGCCCCACGTCGGTACTAGTGTGACAAAAATACCACCTTGGTGGCTAAAGGTTAATAATAATATGAAGGATTGTCTACAAAGGCAGCGTTAAGTAAGAAGCTGGTTAAGGTAAGTGAACAATATCCTACCCTATATAACCCTTTTCGCTAAAACCGCTAAACTTATTAGAACTTAAAAAATGGAATACTAATAAAAATAGTTTCTTTCATGAAACGGGCAACAGATAATCTAATAGGGTTAGTATGAGAAAAATCTTACCTTATTATTATTTTCGTGCTCGTATTTTGGCTTATGTAGGCCTTCTGTAGGCCGCTTGAACAGACAAGAATTTTGTCACCCAGCTATGACTTTCGGAAAGTCCAGCTGCTATCTCTGTCTAGGAATTTTCAGGCAAAATTTGTTCACTTTACGTTGTTAACTTCAGTCCCAGATAATATAATACTGCTTCAGTTAAAGATTTTGACGTCGTACTAGAGTTAATCACATCTTCCATTATGTCTCCACCGATTTTAACGGCTTTGTATCATTCATAAGCACCTGTTTTTTATATTTTCAATTCATCGAAAGCCATCTGTAACTTCATACATGAAATTTAATTAGCGATGCAAAAATTAAGACGAGTTTGTCGTCTCGATTTTTTTTGTCTATACTTAAATAAGCTTTACACACTTGGTATGACGTTACTAAAAAAACACTGCTTTAAATTAATCTAACAGGAAGAACTCAAACTTCACGCCAAAATAGAAAATAGTTGTGCCAAATTAAAATCAAAACAGAAATTTGAACCAAAAAAAAATCAACGATTCCCGATACTTTCTCGACAGAAGGCATGTCTCTGCAATCATAGAGACGCGCTACAAAAACAAAGGAAGCCCCAGCTTCCTAAATGCTTGCAACGAATAAAACGACCTCTGTGTAGTGGCTAAGCATGCTGGGTTTAAAGACGTCACCGCTACGGTTCCGGGTTCGATTCCCGGTCGGGTCAATAAAGAGGTCGGGATTTTCTATATTATCTCGGGTCTGAGAGTCGTGGTACCACCGTTGTCTCTGATTTCCATAACACAATTGCATTGGCTACTTACTTTAGAATCAGAGCAATGTGTGTGATTGGTGTCCAGAACATTTATATTCAAAACAATCCTTTTCACAATTTGGCCCCGTATGTCACCCTTTAACTGCACACTTGGCCTCGCGCCATTCTATATTGATCACTACTTTGGAATTTTAGAATTTGGAATTATGACGTTGGAATTTGGAATTTGGGAAAGCAATGGAAAATGTTTGAGCGTTTTCACTTGGACTTTGAGATTGAAATGTTTGACTGAAGACTCAATTTTTAACTTTTTCAATGCCTTTACTTCTTTAATATGAGTTAATATCTATGTATTATTAAGGAGAACAGCTTGTCTAGCACTTCTTATTCAAAATTTTATAATGGAAAAAAAATATATATATGAGTGAAGTCCACTTTTTACTCTATAATTTTAAATTGTAGACTAACTTTATATGTCCACGTACAAAGAGAAATGAGCATTGCTTCATCAGAAGAAAATTATGGTCAACAACTGGACCATAAAAATACTAAGGGTTTGCATAATTAATATAAGAAAGCGGTACCCGCTTTTTAATCAAAATGTTAAAAAGCAGCAATAAAGTTTCGTGTTTCACCAAAATATAAACCAAAACAGCAAGAAAGATTCAATCCGCGGTCGCCATTTAAATTTCTGCATACAGTTCAGGGGAAAATGTACTAGAAAATTCACCGCTCTTTTTGGAAGTTTTAGCCACAGCGTAGACAACACAAGACTGTCTGTACAAAATCAGGCGTACCAAATAGGGGATGGACTTTTGGCCCACTTTTCAGTCCCCCATGTTAATTTTTGTTCTAATCAGTCGCGGTTATCAATAAATACAAGAAAAATATTCTATGACAAAAACTCCTTAACCGTCAGGTTTAGCCATAATAACAGCTCACTGAGTTAAGCCATAAATAGGCTGTATCGCAATTTAGTTTTACGTCTAAAACAGTTTTTAATTTGAAAACCTGACATACCTATTATAAAGTCTACCAAAGTATATTTTCGATCGATATAATTTATCGGTTTTTGAAGGTTTAAATTTTAGCCGTCATTTAGTCTAAAAACAGGCCAAGTGCAAGTTGGACTCGCGCATGAAGGGTTCCGTATCCACTATGTATGTATTCACTTGTAAATGCCCTATAAATAACCTGTAAAACATGATTAAGATTGCCTTCCATTCAGTCAGCATTTGATTCCCTTTAAGTAACAAAATATTCGAAATTTTGAGACAGACCCAGTTGTATTTTTTGACAAAATGATGACTAACAACTTTGATTTTTTACAGCTTAAAAATCTATTACAAACAATATTTTACTACAATTTTAGCTTTGTATCTGTGTTTTGGAGGCAAGAAATATTAAAAGAAAATAATTCCGATTAAAGTCTATGGACTACAACTATGTCATTTGTTCACTTACTATAGCCGTGATTTTTTTTTCTTAATTCATCGTATATGATAATGATTTTTTTAACGTATTTACCTACTACTGTTTAGGTTGGAGAGGGTGAGGACATTGGACTCGAACAAAAGTCAAAACAAAAGATCTATTTAACGATGCTCTACATAATGGTTTTTAGAGGTACTCCAAAAAAATTTTTTTTTTCAAAATTTTATTTTTCCTTTCTCAGAGAGATTAGTGTACATATCTATAGAAAATTTCCAGTTTTTTAACACTTCAACTTTCTGCGCTGAATTGCGGACGGTCAGATGGACGGACGGATATGGCGAATCTATAAGGGTTCCTTGTTGGATTACGGAACCCTAAGAAAGGAAGACCAAGTGAGCTACGCTCAATAGTAAAAATTGCAAAGCCATTATTTTGCAATCATGACTGCGATATAGTGACGTAGAATCTCAATCAAACGTTAATAGATGAACTGAATGGCATTTCCGAATCAATAAAAAAAACCGGCCTAGTGCGAGTCGGAATCGCGCACTGAGGGTTCCGTGCCAATTTTAACTGAATTTAGGAATCCACTTACTTCCACTTAGATAATACCACAACATTTTATTGACAGCAAACATAACTTTGTTTTTATGAAGAACAAAGTTATGTTTACGGTTGTTGAAAATGTGTTTTACCTCAAAAACTACTAGTTCGATCCCGTCCAAACCAATTTTCGTTAAAAGTATTTCTGAAGATCTACATTATATTTATTTTTTTCAAAATTTACACTCGCTTAGTTTAGAAGTAAGATGGGGGGGACGCCCATTTAACCACTTTGGAAGCGTGTAGCTATGAAACGTTAGACTTTAAAAGAAAATAGTTTTAGAAAATACATGAAACTATACCCCACACGTATAGTTTCATGTATGGGAGCCCCCCTTAAATGACATATTTTTTTGATGCTTATAGTTACAAAATAAAATGGCAGACAGACAGACAGACAGACAGACAGACAGACAGACAGACAGACAGACAGGCAGACAGGCAGACAGACTTGACGAAACTATAAGGGTTCCGTTTTTTGCGATTCGGCTACGGAACCCTAAAAACGAAGTTATAATTCGTTGTTGCGGTGATTTTGAAGCACTTTAATGCACTTCGTTGAAGTTTTTGATAATATACATACCTACATTGTGCGACCTTTATATAATAGAAGCTCTGTGGTTTTAGCACTATAAGACGTAGAATTGAATCACATTTTCCAATCCCGATACTTGTGTTTCGGTGCAAAACCACGTACGACTCTGATTTTGTGGTTTGAAAATGTTTTGTAGCATTGAAAACCCTTGATTGTATTCAATGAAATCGGAGGACGTGGCTGTATGAATTGATTTTGAAGGTGAAAATGTTTTTGCTAGAAGATGGTGGATAGAATTTCAATGGCCAAAGTTTTTTCACTTTGTAAGTAAAAAATAAAACGACTTAAGCCAAAAGTAAACCTTCGCTTCACAGAATGTAATTTTGACTTAGCTGTGGCCAAGTACAGTTTATGAGTTTATTTAATAGATTTTACTGTTTTAGAGGCAATGCATTCCATAAAAATTTGGTTTTCTTTGCTTATTTTTATATTGCGTGCTTATATTATTTCATAAACACCAAAGGTTTGATTCGATATCAAATTCCCAAACAATCTAAATAACGTCGTCATGTATTAATATTTGTGGATATTATCTTAAATTCTGATTTAAATTAAATTTGATTTAATGCTTTTGAAGGTAACGATGATACATAAAACTAAGTACTAGGTTTCTATTAAGTCAATCATATTTATGTTTCAAAATTAAAACGAATAATCCTAACGTCAGTCCCTTTAGATTGAGTTCATAATTTTACTACAAACCAGCAACCTTGTACCAAAACACTGAATCATCTGTTCACGCAGGAATGAATCGACATCACAACCCTTTACAATTTTCTTGGCACACGAGTCAAGTCACGTCATTGTTCCAAACAAAGCCAAAACGTGTCAAAAGGAAGACAATAGTTTCATTACAAACGCTAGATCTTTGGGTCCTGTAAAGTTTAGATTTTGGGACTGAAAAACAAAATATTTCGTTCGAGTGAATAAATACGGCGAAATGAAATGCAGCTTGACCGCATATTGCAACTCCTTTTAAGACTTTTCAGTTTATTTCCTATTTTTTAGATTCCAGATTTGGTTCACATTTATCTCAAATAGCCAATAGGCATTTTAAACGATTCAGCACAAAAAATCCACAGCTAACCCATAACCAGGCCTCAAAGAACTGCTGTAAGAATTTAAATGTTGCATAATGAATTTAGATTTTGGATTGTGCTTGTTTGATTCCTCATCAAAAAAAAATGATAACCTTGAAAAATAAATGTGGGAAACTGTAATCTTTGTGCCTGCATGAGGACTACTTTTTCTTGTCGCTACATATAAGTCATGCGCATTTATACTCAATTCAAAAAAGGAGGTTATTTCATTTAAACTATCATTGGTGTAAAATAGAAAAAATCAAAAGAAGGTTATTTGGTGATGAAATAAACAGGCAAAGGACGTATAGCTCCCACAAAAGGCTTCGCACCAACAGGCTACGGTCATTGTTAACCACATGTTTAATTTCTTTATGTTACAAAATCTCGCAAGAAAACACCTAATATTAATGTAATGGTTGCGAATGTATTTAGAATTCACCGTGACATATTTTATATTCATAAAGATGAAATAACAAACCAAAAACTTGCGCACGGGCGGGACTCGAACCAACAACTTCTTGGGTGACCGGGCAAATTGCTCAATCAATTGAGCTACCATGCTATCGGTCAAACCTTGCAAAATTTCTGATCTTACGGATAATGTAATTCCAATTAGAAAACCTCAAATTCTCCAACATATCAAAAAATCGAACGACTTATCTTTCTTCGTTGAGCCATAATTGAGTTGAGCGGCTACACACGAACTCAGCTATAACTCAAAGAAAAGTGAATACATGGTTTTTAAGGCCGCCGGTAAATCTCCTGATTACACCCTTCCAATTACCCCCAACATAAACCGTGTAACTAAATTTAAATACTTGGGACACTTCCTTACCGACGACCTTAAGGACGATGTAGACATTGAACGGGAGCGTCGGTCACTAGCAGTGCGTGGTAATATGCTGGCTCGCAGATTTTCTCGCTGTACTGACCAAGTTAAAGTCACCCTTTTTAAAGCATACTGTCAGAGTTTTTACACGGGAAGTCTGTGGGTCTTCCACACCAAAAAATCTCTGGATGTCCTACGTGTCCAATACAATAATATCTTCAGGATGTTGTTGCGGTTGCCGCGCCACTGCAGCGCATCGGAGATGTTTGCGTACCATCACACGGATGGTTTTCACGCCATCATCCGCAAGAAGACAACATCTTTGATAAGCAGGCTGCGTGGCAGTAGCAACAGCATTCTGAAGACGGTGGCTGACAGATACACATCACCTATTTGGAAATGTTGGGTGCGAAGGGTAATTAGGTAAGAAGATACTGCTGGCATATTCAGACGTAGCACCTGCACAGATATCCCTCTGAAAATAGTTTTAAACTTAGAAGATATCACTACAATTATAATATTAAGATAATGATAAAATGAAGTGTAATTTAATTTAAATTTTGATTTTAAATAATTATAATTAAATGAAATAATTTGTTAGTAACATTAATTTATAAGTACATTTTGTGTTTTTGTAATAACTAACCATTTATGAGCTGTGATTGCTTGAAATAAACAAAAATTTTTATTTATTTATTTATTATAATCGACAAAAATCTCGCACGTTCACCAAAAATCCCTGTCAGTCGAAACTCAAATCGCTGTCAGTCTTAAACACGTTTGGATACACTGAGTTGGCGAATTTGTAACGATGAGTATACAAGGTGATGTTTCGGTCAGTGACATTCAACTCAGGGATGATAATATGAGTTATGCTTATACTAAAAAAAACGTTTCCTTTAAATTCTGAGCAAGTTTTTTTACAAGAAAACCTCTTCACAACATTGAGTCGCTCGTCGCTGACCAAAACAACACCCTGTATGTTTAGGATTATAATTAGATGGTTTGTGGGCTTTTTACTGCTTTAACCTGGCTACAGAGTCGAATAAACTAAGTCGAACGCATATCATAGTGGTAACTGACTCTTTCTTACGTACCTTTACTTTATCATTCCAATGGTTACGTGTCATTTATTCTGCCTCACAGCATTGGTACACTGAATAACTCAGTCAATTGCAAATCCTGTAGGTTAGTAAATAATAGCCTATTTTGAAGCGACCGCGCTCACCGCCATCCAATATTGGATGTCAATATTCTCTGTGGAATAGGACTAGTAATAAAACATTGAGTTGTACTGACATTTGGGTGTGTATGCTGAATGAAATTTTTGATAAAAAGACGTTAGTTTAACGAGATTTTCTGCTTAACTTTAGATTTTATAAAGTTGTTATCATGATAACAGCAATAAGTTAACATGATATCCTATTTAACTATAATTGTTTTGTACTATTTAATAGTTTAATTATTTCTAAAAAGTTTTTTACACGTTTCATGTAGCATATCCAAACTTTTAATTATCTGTCAAGATAAGTACATAAAAAATACCAAATGAATACTCACGACGAAATTTCTAATTTTAAATAAATTTTGTTTCAACATTGCGGTCAATTTTGTTAAGTCTAGATAATTTACCAATTAATACCGGTATTAACAGTTGAGAAATCCCTTTTTGATTAACCAGACTATGGCAAAGCCAATAGGCAGTTTTGACTTTAATTTATTTAAATTAGTCTGTGATGATTTTTGTACTTAGATTCAATCAGTAGCCTCTTGTAATCTTAACTCCTCATAATAATAGTTAACGTTATTTATATTTATATAAAATCGAGTATTGTTACTTTATCGAATAACGTTATCGCTATTTAATAATGGCAACACTGGCTGCCCCTTCTTATTTTCTGACTTGCGAAGTGCACTCGAAAGGCGAGGCAGTGTAGTGCTGACCGCCGAAGCGAAAGGTTAAGGGAAGGAACCTATGTTAAAATATAGTTATAATTATTGATGTGGCTAGAGATAGTGATTTGTAACAAAGATAAGTGTGTTGATCGAATAAAGAACTCTATAAACTCAACCGAGCTTGATTCACGACAGTTCAGAAGCGAGAAGAAATCTACAGCCCACAAAAGGTATGTACTATTATTTTCAAATGATAAGAGCAAGTAATATTATTTAAGAAAATTTTCTTGAAGATAAATACCACGATAGGATAGCATTGGTTGGGATAATATTCTGCTGCGGTTGAACTGTAGCAATATTATCCTGATTTAATCATGTTAAGTTTCCAACTGATCGTTTGGTCAAGGCTACTCCTTGATAATGATCTGTGGTGACTAATACGAGTATGCTCATAAGCAGAGTAGGTAGGTAACAAATTGTCGGGCTAGCCCTAGGTTGTTCTTAATATGAACTGGGCCTATGCTAACTCGACGCAGTCGTGCTAAGCTATCATCAAATCATTTGGGCAAGGCTACCCTTTGCTAATGGTATGTGAAAGCTAAATGCGCGATTTATTAAATTGGGTCAACTACGTAGGCATGTTTAACAAAATTTTTTTTTTTTTTTCTCATAATTATCGGGGTAGTGTTAGGTTGCATTATTTGGGATAATATTTTGCTGCGGTTAAGCTGTTGCACTATTATCCTGACTAAATTGTGTTACGTTTCTAACTGACCATTTGGTCAAGGCTACTCCTTGATAATGTTCAGTGGATACGAGACACGAGTACGTGCAACTAAATAGCTAAATATAATAAATGACCTCAGTAGTTCCTTCATCCTAATAGGAAATACGAAAAGTAATAGGTATTAAATATTATCATGTCACTGCCTATTGTAGGTAACTATGTTTAGTTGATTGAGAATAACCGTTCAACCCGCAACTGTTCTAGGGCTAATATTTTTGTGTTCATAAATAATTATACAGTAAAAAATCTTTATTTCAGACTTTGCATTCATAATTTGTTAACAGACTTATAAACTATGTTAGTGAGTTCAACAATTGTGTGTTTTAATCAATTGTGTTAAATTTCAACCAATTCAATCCAATTTAATTATTAATATTCGAATCATTTCTTATTTCAATTCAATTTCGTTATATGGCATGAATTGAGTGCCCTTTAGGGTATTTACACCCATTGATTATGTAAGTGAGTTAAACAATACTGAGTTTTTTTTATTTATTTAACTGAGTTCAATTTAAGCTAACTCAAGTAAATTAAATTAGAATAATTTTTCTTTCACTTCATTTGATATGACTGGATATAGAGGCATTTTAAGGTTCAACCCAATTTGAATTCATATACATTTTAATTTTAAATTAATATACATTCGTACTCATTCAATATATAACTTGAAATAAAGGCCATAGTGTCAGATTTTACAAAGAAGTTTTAGCGGCCAGGTGTGTCGCATGGGCCAAGTGTGTCCTTATGTAGCGACCAGGTGTGTCGCGTGGACCAAGTGTGTCCTTAAGTAGCGGCCAGGTGTGTCGCATGGATCAAGTGTGTCCTCAAATAGCGGCCAGGTGTGTCGCGTGGGCCAAGTGTGTCCTCAAATAGCGGCCAGGTGTATCGCGTGGACCAAGTGTGTCCATAGTTCTGTACATTTTTTTTATTCAAAAGCAGTAGTAGTGGCCAAGTCAGTCAATCAATCAATCAATTAAAATCATGTATTGTGGAATACATGTACATCAGTTATGTATACTAGCTATGTATTTTTCTCGATTAGATCGGGCCATTTGTGCCATGAAGAAGCTATATATGTTTTACAAAAGGTCAAGTCTAACTGTGAATTCTTTTACTAGAATTTTTCATTAGCAATGGTCATGTGAGCCATATAGGCGCACTTACTTGCGTTCAGGATTATTTGCAACATTGTTCCTTTACTAAAATTATGCTCTAATAAATGAAGATATGGCTCCATAGTAATTAGGTTTAAAGACATTTATTGTCATAAATACATACAGTTCATTTACAAAGATAATTATTTAAACCATAACTTAGTAAATAATTACCATATCCAAAGTATGATTTTGTTGATAAAAACACTAATGCTGGTATTCTTTTTCTTCCGAGGTGATGAGACTGAAGAGCACGAGACCAAACCAGGCTGGTTGGGCCTCAAAAGACGAAAGAGCTCGCGATCAAGGTTGAGGACATCGACATCTTCTAAAGGAAGTCACAAATCAAAAAGTACTATTTCGGCGTCACCAACGCTCGAGTCACCTGAAATTACCGTTTCACACAATCCGAAGTAACTGTTTGGCTCCGATCACAAAGAGGAAAAAAATAACAACTACTATGTTCTAACTGTAGTATATTCATTCACTGGATAAGTCCTTGTACACACAATTCTGATATTTTTCGCGGAGGTTTATCTTGATTCCCGACGTTTTAACCATTGCAGCGTTCGTGGTCGCGAGTAGGCTAGGATGTTATTTATCATTTACAAAAGAAAAAAAATATCATCACTTCTTCTTAGTAGAATGGGTTATTTTGTTACGATTGGGTACAGAATTTTGAATATATGTACAGTCGACAGCACATCAAATTACCCACTTTTGTTGCAAACTTAACCTAAGATACTGCAGTTTTTACCTTGACGTGCTGTTTTCCGTACAACTGATAATTTTGGTAAATGCATAAACATCAGAAGCCCTTTTCACCGTCTTGTATGAGATCACTGTCAATGCTTTTATTAAAAATAAATTAGTGTAATATTCATTTTTTAATCGCTCCCACAGACCTAATCTTATACTAAGTTGACTTTGCGAAAAATACCGCGCATTTACCACGATCATGAGAAAAATATACCTATTAGCATACGATGTCAGTAAATTCTTACTTGAATTAACGTCGTGACTTATTTCAAAACAAAGATTTAATTAATTCATTGACGCGGTAATTTTAATGTCGGGTTACTTAAACGCCATTAAAGTCGCGTAACGCGTTACAATGCAGTTAGTTTGTACAACATTAATAGAAAATACCCTTACTTCCTTTATATAAATTGTTCTGTCGTTTTAACCATACTAGAACTGTAAAGAGTAGCAGATTCCGTTGCAATTTTGACAGCGCACTTAACCGCCAAACTTGTAAGACATAAAATGTATATAAAAAGTTTATCAATTATCATTTATTTGATGAAAGAAATACACAGTAGATAAATAATTAATTACAAACTTAACATCGCTCGCTACATGTGCACACCCGGTAGGGTACAGCAAAGTAAAGCAATTTTATAGGTGAGTTTTACCTGTTAATAAATTGTGGAGTAATTATATTAATTTTGGAACCGATGGTCCTATACCTATACATATTAATATTTATTTATGACTACTATAAACATTAAGGAACCAAATAACTTACTACACAATATTTCTGTAATACTGCACAAACAATAGAAAAATAAATAATTGAAATTATACATCAAGAATGAGCTTAGGTAGCTATACTTTACTTTTACTTATTAAATAACCTTCCTATAAGTACTCCTGACTTTAAAATTAATGTATCCTCAATGTCTATATAAATTTGTTTTAAATGACATTGTTTATCTATAAATCATTACTCCGACGATTTGTAAAAACATTTGTTTTGTGATATTATTTTTATACTTATTGTCTCTTAGCACTTTTATTATATACGTCAGACTAGTTTTCGCTCAATTTATTACTTATGTAAGAGACGAAAGGCATTGTCGCGAGTCAGGGTGCCCTTAAAGAATATTTTTTTTTTGTTAGGAAAAATAAAATCGTATGCAGGCCAGTTTTCAAAAAAAAGGGTCTTCTTTCTATTTTATTGTTTGATGCTCTGTTAAAATATTTTCACTTATAAAGAGGTGACCTTACATAATGTACTAAGCATTGACTGGAAAAGAAATATATTTTCATTTATGAATTTTATATTGACGCCAAACACGACGTTTGCTCTGCAATATGCTTGGCTTTGAAATAACTAAAGACGCATCGCAATACATTTAAATGGGGACTAGGGACGTCTACACGTCAGCGTAAATAGGAGACCGTGATCTCATAGGTCAATTAATAGATAATTATGCACAAAGGCTTTATTTCAAAACTAGTTTTTATTCTTGTTCCCCACTTTGATATTTTTCTGTATTCTTGGCAATATCATGCAGTTTATTCTTTTTTACATGTAACAGCATAATATCGTTGAGTTTACTTTGCTGAGTAAATTGTATTCGTGGTAGGGTTTAATTATTAATGTCATTTGACTATTAAATCTAATCTCAATTCTATTTATATCAATTGTATAATGATTAATAAAGTGAAGTAGGTACTTGTTCCTACTACTAAATTAAGACCACACCTTCATGTACTGTTCGTTAATAATTAACAAATATGATTAATATGGACCCTGAAATATAGATTTTTTCTCATCCGAACACACATAATATTAGGGAAAGTTAAACTACAAAGTAATATTTTATGTGAACAATAAATTGTAAGATCATAAGAGATTCTATAAATAATAATAATGATCCCTTAAATGTCTGTATCTCCGTAAACAGTATTTATAAGGCATTGAGAACAGACATTAAGGTAACCATTCAATTCCAATAAAAAAACCAAAACCACTTATTAGCTTAATTCTTCTCGTATGACTTTAAGTGCTAAGATTCATAACTTTCATTGATATGCGCCACGCAAATTACGAAATTTAACTTTTTTTTAAAGTTATCTAAGTAGCTTCAATAATTCTTGATTATGTTCTCCACGATTAATAAGTGACATTTATTTTGGATGCTTTAGTGATTTTCTCAATACATAGTTTTATACATGACTCAATATGAAAAATTCAAATCATGAGACTGTGTTTCAGTAAGGAACTTTTGTTTTAACCTGATTATTTTATTTACCTTATACATATAATTATACAAATTGTGAACTATTATCATATTGCTGGATATGTGATTGGTGTCTAATTAATTTGTCTTTTACTGACTTGACTAATTTATTACTTTTTAAATGAACTGTTTATGTAGATAAGGTATCTTTTTTAGGATCGTTTATATGTCACACACTTAAAACTACAATAGGTTACCTATACATTTTCATTCATTCATCAATTTAAAAGTCAATTTAGTTAGATTCTTGCCATATTGTTATCTTAAAATCAGATGTTTTTTTTTTTAAATCTTGTTAAGTATATTAGAAGATAATACTGTAATAAAATAAAATAAATATGGCTTCGATAAATGACTTTTTGTCATTCATATACAGGAGTAAAAAAAAGATTAGTCAAATTAATAGTTGCAATTGTTATAATAAGTATAATAACATAACCATTCTTAACTTATTAGCCTGTAGAACGAAGTAACTATGAAACTATAGGTACATAATAGATTATGAACCCGGTTACATAAAATGTATAAAATGTTCGTTGCCACAAGTCTTATAAGGCAGGTAAGCAGGCAAAGTATAATCAATTTAAAGATTCTATAGATCTATATTGGTCAAAGCTACAGCAACTCAAGTCAACCAAAAATAGGTTATAATTATTAAAAGAACTAGAAATGTGATAATTGTAATTAATTAAACTTAAATGCCGAATGTGATGATTTTCTAATGTGTACGCTAAAGTAAACTTAATTTTTATTGCTTGTAATATGATAAATGTAGTATGCTGTAGTAGTATTAATATAAATGCGCCATTGTAAATATTTTTAAAAATGCACCAGGAGGTGCATTAGGTCGGATGGCCGAATGTGATGATTTTTGTACTTAGATTCAATCAGTAGCCTCTTGTAATCTTAACTCCTCATAATAACAGTTAACGTTATTTATATTTATATAAAATCGAGTATTGTTACTTTATCGAATAACGTTATCGCTATTTAATAATGGCAACACTGGCTGTCCCTTCTTATTTTCTGACTTGCGAAGTGCACTCGAAAGGCGAGGCAGTGTAGTGCTGACCGCCGAAGCGAAAGGTTAAGGGAAGGAACCTATGTTAAAATATAGTTATAATTATTGATGTGGCTAGAGATAGTGATTTGTAACAAAGATAAGTGTGTTGATCGAATAAAGAACTCTATAAACTCAACCGAGCTTGATTCACGACAAGTCTATTTTACAGTCCCTTTCGATATTATTGGTTAACATCTAAATTGACATTTAAATTGTCACACAACGAGTGTCTTAGATCCCTTACACACTGCGACTTTTAGCATCGATGCAGTCGCGCGTTTTAAAAACGCTCTTCAGCATCGCGTCTAATGCAATGAACAGGTTTAATTTAGCATCGAAGCAGTCGCGCTTTAGCATCGATGCAGTCGCGCTTTGGTCGCCAAAATTCTGGACATAGTTTGTAAATTTCCAGCTCCTGCATCGCTGCTAAAAGTTGCAGTGTGTAAAAAGTCTTGAAGCAAAACCAAAAGGACCGAAACTAAGACGTTTCTCACGTTACTTTACTCCTTCAAATTCATGTACTTCATAATATTAGTATAATGAATAAGTGTTCTCCTTTTAGGTAAAAAAAGATAGTTAAATAAATAAGGATGATATGGAGTACATAAAGGCGCTAAGCAGGCGACGGGGCAGGCAGGGCCGGTCAATTTGACCGCGAACGATAGCGCAAAGGGAATCCTATACTACCAACGCACATGAAGGACAAAAAGACCGCACCGCACATGCCCGCTGGGCACTGGTTTAGTACTTGCGGGCAGTCGCGTGCATCGACGGACAGACGCAGTCTTTATTACTTTGCGGTCAAAAAGACCTGCCCGCCCCGTCGTCTGCGCAGCGCCTAATTTGGAGGGAAATGTAAATTAAGGTGACATCAGTGGCGTCAGAAATGCCTCATAAAACAAAATTCTAAGTGCATTATGAATTGCTCGTAGTTAGCCTATATTTTCTTGGTTATTAATCAAAAACAAATATAATTTGACATGACTACCTACTTTTTATCTCTGATTTGATTTATATTATTCAGTTTCACCAAACAAAAATATATCCTTAACCCTAGTGATGAATTATTTTAACTCATATTTAGCAAACTAATCTTCTGATGCCAATTACCGATATCTTAACTATATCGCCATCTTTGTTCAATATGAAATAATCCATGAGCAAACAAATTAAACCTCCCTTCAGTTAATTGCGTCTTGACGTTAATCCCAAGATTAGTTCCCTCTCCCTTTCTCACGACACGAGACAAAAATCGACCTTGTGTACTTTTACATATGACGATTATCTTTGACATGAGTAGCCGTAAAAATTAAAGTAAAAACGGAGTTTGTTTGAAGTCGGTTTTTACTTTTTTTAAAGTTCAGTTCATTTCTTCATTTTTAGAGATTATAGGAGAGGGGGGGGGGGGGGGGGGGGGAGAGTTGCACCTTATGACTCTGTTCTTTAGTATTTAGTTATAAGTTATTTCATTATAATTACTGAACTTCTAAGCATTAAGGAGTTCCACCATCAGCTCAGTCTACTATCAGACGTAACAACACGTCAACTTTAAGATTCTAGTAAAGAATCACTACACGTGCCTTTAAAATTTGAGGGTTTCCCTCGATTACACCAAGATCCCATCATAAAATCCCAAAATGAAACAAATGAGACCAACTAAAAGGTACACCCTCTAAGTAAGCGAATTTTTTTTTCGATTCGGTCGAAAAACGACTGAGATATGAGGTAACATACATACAAAAAAAAACATACAGTCGAATTGATAACCTCCTCCTTTTTTGAAGTCGGTTAAAAAATAAAGGTGGATAAGTGTGATTAAGAGCGCTTTCACACATAGGCGTTTTTAGCAGCGATGGTCGCGCGGCAGTCGGGCTGCTGTCAATTTCATACATAAAATGACAGCAGTAGCCATTCTCATTAGAGAAACGCGCTGCTGTCGCTCTAATGTGAAAGCGCACTAAGGTTTAAGCACATGAGCCACCCGTAATAAAAACAGCACCAACCAAGCGTCAACTAGGAAAGCACGTTATAGGATCGGCACCGGATAGCGAACGCCTCTCCTCGGATCACGTTTGCTACAACTTATGACAGATCCTTTTGTGAATGACAGCCTGTTTGAGGGCGAATACTTGACAACCAACAGGCGTCTCGCCATCAGCGCGTTACGACGTATGCGCCGCTGGTCGAAAGTGGGTCCCGAGTTGCTTTCGATCCGAGGTGGTGAGGTTACGAAGTTGATAGATGTGCGTTGGAGTATTGAGTTTCATACAAATATTATC
The DNA here is from genome assembly GCA_963924145.1 of Pyrausta purpuralis. Taxonomy (NCBI): domain Eukaryota; kingdom Metazoa; phylum Arthropoda; class Insecta; order Lepidoptera; family Crambidae; genus Pyrausta; species Pyrausta purpuralis. The sequence goes on along the minus strand of OZ001652.1, from coordinate 2,599,601 downwards.
TACTGAACGCTTCGAGTTGATACGGTGCTGTACCAAAAACAAGATTTAGGTATTACTTGATGGTGAAAAGTTGATACATAGATATTACACAAAGCGGGCGGTACGACTGTTTTTTTTTTGGAAATAAGCTCTGAAATGGTTACTGTTGAGCCCGCGGTGCTATCGGTTTACTCCACGAGAACAACTGGTGTGTTTGCAATAGTTTAATAATGGTTGGTAATATTTAGGAAGTGTTGTTGAAGTCTTTAAGATGGAAAACGATATATTCAATGAGTGAATGGCATGTTCTGATCGTCGTGTCCTTAGTCATGATTTCAGAGATGTTGTATGGGTCTATATTAAGAATACGTGTGGTGATGCGATTTCGTGACTAAGCGTTTGGTTTCAAAACGAGAGCATGACTCTATTAAGTGGACCCATGATTGTGTTGACTGGGACATGTGTCCACTGCGGAGATGTGAAAGCGATGTAGGTATTCCCGATGGTAGCCGTGATTGGTGAGGTATTGTGTAATTGCAAAGTCTGGTTTTATGATTGACAAGTAATCGGTGAGCTTAGAGTGACTGGGGAATAACATTTCCGTGTAAATGCAAGTATTAGTGTCAGAGTAAAGAGCAACGGCTTCGGATCTACTGATTTCTTTAATTGATTAATAAAACATTTTTTATAGTGAAATCGCACTATTGAAACCATGCGCGACGCCAGCGTCAAAACTATTGGCGGAAGTTGAAATTACAAATGGCTGGCTGCCGCTGCTGGCAAAGTTATTTCAATGTAATATTGTATAATCCATTTATTTTATTCATTAACGTTAATCTGTCGTATTGCTTTTATTTATTAATACAATATGTGGTGTGGTAGCAGCTCTTTGGTAGTAACCTACGGCGCGGTCGTGTTTGGATGGGTGACCTTTCCGACCATATAAGTGACGTATATTACGAGCATCTCCGTGCTTTGGAAGGCACGTTAAGCCGTTGATCCTGGCTAATATCGGTTAATATTAGTCGCTAAGCCTAGTCAGAGGCCTCATGGCCGGTCTGATAACAACTGACAGCAGGGTTAGTCGCTTACAGCAGTCGCTTGCCTTGTTGTTGTTGTTGGTATCCGCACTGAGCCTGCGTGGTAGAGTATGGCTCCAACTACCTCATAGTGGAGTTAAGGCTTTTGCCCAGCAGTGAGACTTTACAGGCTAACTTTACTTTCTAATCAATGACAGTACTTCGTGAATACAATACAACTTAATACACTATTCATAATGTGTTACTCTCCTACACATTTGTTAATCAAGCTTGATAGTAGAGGTAATTTAATGAATGTAGCCAAAAATCGTATTGTGTAAGCCCACAATATGACAACGGTAAACGTTGTCGCAAAACCAATTACCTTCTGTCAACATTTATCACATTTGTAATTTCATTTCGCTGTTCCGCTTATTACATATGAATTGTTTTGTGTGTAATCATGAGTGGCGTAACGAGAGATATGCCTGTCTTATAGCAAATCCCGTCTGCTCTTTTGGATTGAAATCGGTGAAGTGAATAAGAAGACAGTAACTTTATAATTGAGAGCAAAAATATATTATTTGTTAATACAACTACATAAAGATTGGGCATAGCTAGCCTTAAATACCTGCATAAAAATTTAGTCAATTTAGAGGAGATAAATAAAATAATCATAAAACAAATCCACATTATTAAACGCAGCTTTCTTGATCGACAGTAAACTCAAGTAATAGTAAAAAATGTTATGCGATTAAATAGTTGTGACTATGCATGTTTAGAACAAATGACATTGATTGAAATGAAAGACTTTCCGGATTTATTCCGCGCACATTTTACTAAAACTATAGACCTGACGTTTCTTTTGCTTTACGGCATCCGCGGTCACAGGCAAAACTAAGGTATTAATTGTTATAACATAGTTATGAAAAAAGTATTTCAAGACGCAGTAAGGTGTTTTATCTTTGAGTTAAGAACTTTTAAAGTACAAAGTTAACTTAAACTACTGTTAACGATTTTTTTACATAATTTGAGTTAAGTATGAATTACTGAATCGGCCCTTAATTTAACTTGACATTCTGTTTGAGGCTATGTGCCAAGCTGACAGAGGCTGTCAAAAAACAAGCCTGTTTTTATAACTGAGCTCCTCAATAGATTATGAACAATATCAAGTAAAAGGGAAAAAATCTGTCGCATGTTAAAATACAATAAATAAAATTCGTTACAGAAATATTACACACTCGCTTCTTCTGCAGCACTCAAACATGGGACTGCGACAGCGCATACCTATCTCTCTTTCACACTCACAGGCCTGGGTAGGCGAAATTTTGTACCGACTTCACACTTCACACTTACCGATAAGCGCGTGCGCACAGCGCTAACTCTGTAGCGCATGAAAAGTGTTTCAAGTCTACCGATGCCTACAAAATCGCACGGAATCATTCCGACAGGATACGGTACATTACGTAGCTTTCGTAGATAACTTAATTTAAGGAATTTTAAAGATATTACAATAAATTATGGTTAGATCATGTTAATCCAAAAAAAAGGCGTCCAATTGCTAGTAGAATAGAACTAGTAATAGTGACGACCCGTCTGGTGTAGTGGTCGAAAAATCGCCTACTTACGCAGCGGGTTCCGGGTTCGATCCCCGCACAATACAAACATTTGTGTGCATGAACATGTCTGTTTGTATTGGTCTGGGTGTTTTCTATGTATATCATGGATGTATTTACAAACAGAAAGTATTTAAGTATTATATCCGTTGTCTGGCACCCATAACACAAGCTTTGAGTAGCTTACTTTGGGACTAGATGGCGATGTGTGGGAATGTCCAAAGGATATTTATTTATTTATTTACTTCTATAAAAAAACATGATTTATAGATTCAGATTCAAGAATATTTATTTCTTACAAGAATAATTCGTAATATACTAAAATGAGATCTACAAAAGCAACCGAGATAAATGGAAGGATTCCGAAGTCTACCTACCGTTGTCTATCGAAATGCTACTGCATATTTTGGTATGCTACTCGTACATAAGATATACAACTCTAACGCATGAATGATTGATGTATAAGCGAGTGTTTAATACTACTAGAGGTATTCACATTGCATGCTAAATTTATATCTAGGTAAAAGCCTATTGATTAATTTCGTCATTGGATAACCAATTGTTAGCAATTTGTCAGCGGTCGGATCTATGTTACATTGTTTACTAAATAAATTGGTTTAGTCCAGCTCTTTGGCGTAGCCTGCGTTTCGATCCTATAACGATTCGTTTGAAATATAATACGAATCTGAGCTGAACAATTTTAAATTAATTGATGCCATTTGTTAATTGAAAATTTATATTCGTTATTTCTATCGCTTTTAACTCAAAGAATCGAGTATTACTAATGAAAGTTGTATTTACATTTAAATTAATGTTTGATTTTTCTGCTAAAGAATCCGTTGAATTTCGTAATTTTTTAAAGTTCATTTCTGCTGTACCAATTTTGTTATCATAAGATTCGTTAAAAGTATAAAGGGTACACACAGGGAATACTTTATGTTTGTGTAAGAATCGATTTTACTAACATCAGATGAGAAATATTCCTCAAATATTAGGATACAAAACGCCTCTTTTGAAAACGTCACTTATTTGACAGTAATCATGTAGGTAATTGACATTTAAAAATCAGTCGTTTTATTCTTATTCGGTAGGATAAGTCCTATCTGACGTCGGTAATATTGGCTTTTAGCAATCTTAAGTATATACCATAAAATTATTATCCCTTTGGAATAGAACGACAAAAGCGAGATGTCACTAGCAGCAAACTGTGTGATAAAAAGAGATGGGTAGCAGTTTTTTTCAGATGTCAAACAGTTGACCGCCCTGCAGAAGCTCGCTGAAAATTACGTGCATTTGATTTTTTATATTTAAAAGTGAAATTGTGTATATTTTGGAGAAATAATGCGTCTGAAACATGGTGACTTGATCGGTGATTGATTGTTATGCATTACAGCGGCATAACCCCAACAAATAATCATTTAACAGGTAGATTAGTCCAAATAGAAGCCTCATAATATACGACTTATATTTACCAATGCGCTTCAAATTTAAAGTACGCAGTTTGATTATTCTATTCTACAAACGTTAATTTACGTAAAAAATAAAGACAGAATAACACAGGGAATGTATATCGACGAATATTGTGTATAATGAAATAACATTTAAGTTTACACTAGAGCTGCATGTTCAATATGTTGTGTCGACATGATAAACATGCAGTAAACTACTATATTTAACTTAGGAACATTGTTATAAATCACCTGATCAAAAGGTTATCTCATTTAAAGCTACAAATGTTACTTACTTATGTTAGTTACTGACATCTTAAATCGGTTTCGTTTGACAGCTTTTACTTGTCCTTCTATTCCGATAGGAATATTAATTTTATGGTATATACTAATATTATAAAGCTGAAGAGTTTGTTTGAACGCGCTAATCTCAGAAACCACTAGAGGTCTAGTTTGAAAAATTTTTTTTTGTGTTAGATAGCTTATTTATTGAGGAAGGCTTTAGGCTACAAAACTTCACGCTGCAACGGAAAGAGCAAACTCAAAACCGCCAACCACTTGTCGTTAAATTTCAGATAATACAAATATGTAACGAATCTTCATTTGCTTTTCCATCGCAATCTTTCTTTTTTATTTCCGAATTCTGCTACCACCGCATGCTCAACACTCATAGACAACACACTAACTATGTTGACATAGCATTGTACACACACGCGGCGACACACTGTGAGAGGAATATTAAGCGCCGTAATTATATGCGAGAGATAATTTATGACGACGTACTGTCGCGTGCAATGAGCTAGGATACTTATTAAAATCATTGAAGGCTACGTAATTCATACGTGGAGGTATTATTATAGAACTTACAATGGAGGTAATACCGTAGTTGAAGAGTTAGTCTCGAAGATTTTCAAGAGCTAGGGATGATGGTTAAAGCATGGTGGCCAACATGTAATAGGTAGGCGAGAGCAAAGATTAAATTGCAATGAATTACTATAATCAGTTGCACCAATCACCAATCACATACATTGCTCTGATCCCAAAGTAAGTAGCTAATGCACTTGTGTTATGGAAATCAGACACAACAGTGGTACCACAACACCCAGACCCGAGACAATACAGTTTTTTTTTATTTCTATATTGACCCGACCAGGAATCGAACCCGGGGCCTCTGAGCGGTGACGCCTTGAAACCCATCGTGCTTAGCCGCTACACCACGGAGGTTGTCAAAGTCAAAGTTGCAATGTTTTTAATTTAATTTAAAACGGTAAACTAAATTAACAAGGTTTTTTGGACAATAAGGTCCAATTTGCCGCTTGTCTACCATAAGGAAATTGATTTATCGTACCTTATTATGATAGAAAACAAAACTTACAAATTACAACTAACATTAAACGGAAATATAATATTCAATGCAAATATTAACCTTTTTGAAGAAGTTTATTATTATTCAGCAACAATTTTACATTCTCAAATCCATTTTCACTTTAAGGCGGTAAAATATATTTTCATCTCAAAATCATTGCCTTTATCAACCTTACTGAGATGATCATTATTACAAAATTGATCGAGCAATACCCATTATTAACGGTAATTCATAGGCATCATCAATAATTACCCTGATTCGATCAAGCCATACAACAATTCAGTTTCGTTGTTCGACTGCTCCATATATCTACCCTTGAAATATATTCAGTTTGACTAGATGATATCCACAAGGCTTTCAAAACTAGTTATTATAAATTCATTAGCAATTTTCCTAAATTACTTTAACCCTGTGTCATTGACTTGATTTTTAAACGTATATTTTTAATTTGTGTCTAATTTGTGATGCGTTCAGCTGTAGATATATTTCTTACCGCCTATTTAGGTTTTTTGTTAAAATTTCTTAAACAAACGACCAAGCGTCAACTTTGGCGTAGCGAGAAGGGGCTAATAATCAAACAAAAACTCACCAAAATGATATTAACACGTTTCGTTTTTTGTATAACATGTTTTTTCATGTTTTAGTTAGTGTTTTTAAAAAAATCAGTAATATTAAGGTATTGATTTTATTTTTGTTTATTTTAGCTCCAATAAGAACTTTTTGTACATTTAATAAAGTCATAGAAAGCACAATTTTCTTACAAAATTAATTATCAATTAAAGGTCAATATGACCCGGGGTCATCGCCCTTCTCATTATTTTCGCGTCATTGGCGCAGAGTTAATTTCTTCTCCCGTTATCCGTTGTTAAGATTATTGTACCTTATTCATATTATTCAAAATTGTTTAATTACTATAATTTAATGCCTTTTCATCCTACTGCATGTCGTTTACACTGTGTGGTCTATTAAAATTACAAAATATAAAGATTTTATCTGTGCATCCGTCCCGTTTCGGTCACAGAGATCATACGATCATTATTCTGCTAATATTTTATTGGGCGAAACGTCCAAAATGTCCGGTCATCGTCGATTCACAGTTTTGCTTTTGTTTTTTGTTTATATTTCCACAGCGATGGGGGAGCATGATAAAGGTGAGAAATTTAACACAAATACATGGAGAATCGGACAGTCAACAAATTCATGAACAGTCTAAAAAATACGAGTATTTAAAAAAAATGTCTTTGCCTCAAGCTATATTTTAAAATAAATAAATAACTTATTAAATATATAAAAATAAATAAATGAATAAATTTTTCATCTTGCTAGATGGTAAATATTATCAAGCAACAAACCATCAATTAATAGCGTCATTTATAAAAAAAACTGTTTGCATGTATGCTTCATCTTCTATTTTAATACAAAGTTTTTTTTTAAAGAAACACCATACGTGCTTGAAAACTGAAATGAAATTGTGCAGATAAAGATTGATTAAAAATTTCTCCGAAATAAAATCTAAACATATTATTTACGTTAAGTATATGTACATTATACAGAGCAGAAAATATGTTTTTAATCAAACAACATTATTGATTCCACCCGTACCAGATAAAATCACACAGATTACACCAATTGGTTTTACCTAAACTTATTGCGCACGTGAGGGCTCTGATTGAGGCTCCATTTTCCCGCTTTTACCCTGAATCCTGGGAGATTTCCAATCGGGTGTGTGCGGAATCATAATCCCGCGGGGGAAAACTCGATTGTCGATTGTTAATGGGTATTCAAAACAACAAACGGCTTTATAGAGTATCAAACTGCGGTTTAAAATACGAGTACGTTCTGTTTTTTTTTTACAATTCTAAAATGAAAATTGTTGCGATCACGGGGAAACATTTAATATCACACTTTTACTTAATTTTGAGCTTACTATAAGTTGTAATAGGTTTGCGAGTGTGTCGTGGTATTTATCAGCCGATATTTAAAAGCATTTTGACAATTATAAAAACATTTTCAGACATCAAAGAAATCGGTTATATAAGTGATATACCTCTAAAAATATACCGTTCTGCGAAACATTGTATTGTTATTAACAAAAGAGAGACATTAATTTGTAGATAATATTTCACAGTCCAGTGCACAGCGAAAGCATTTGTTAATGTTGTGTTACGCAACGAAATGATTTGTAGAGATTAGTGTTTTTTTTTTAATAAAAAAAATATGATCAATTAAATCGTAATTCGTAATCCGACCACAGCGGTAAATCTCAACTGAGATGGCCATTTTATTATATCTTTAGAAAAACAGTTACTTTTGACTTAAGCTTTTGTTTCGAACTAATAAATATGACAAGGATTGGGGCCCTATGTTTGATTCACTTGCGTCAAGATGGCGTATGATATTCATTAATTAAAAATCAGGTTACACACGGGAGTGATTAAAAAATATAACTATATTTTGTGCGTCTCACGTCTGTATTTTGCGTGATTTTCTTCGATTTTTCATTTGTTTTCAAACAAAAATCACACGCCATATCCAAGCGAATGATTCAAAAATAGGAGCCCTAGGCAGTTCAAAAACTAGCGTTTATTACAACTTGATCAGTATAGTCAGCATCGTAAGTTTCAAAACTCTTACTAGTTTGTACCATGCCAAAGAAGGCAGCCAATTTGTTAACAATATTTTTCACTTTGACTTTGCATACAGGTGTACATTTATTAAGCTGGTACGAGTAAAAACATATTACATTAAATGTCAAAATTATCAGCTGCGCTGTACATTTGACTCTGATTTCGTTGACCAAAAAAGCATTCGTATAACGATTTCGATAGTTTTGATAAGGATTGGGAATCTTTGGCCACGGATAGAGCTACATCGAGAAGTTTGGGGAAGACTTTGCCCAGCAGTGGGATGATAAAGGAAAGTTTAATAAAAACAAGTGTATTATATCTTTCTTCCCTAGATAGTCCAATAGCAGCAATGGTCCAGAGAACTCTGAAGGCCACAGCTCGTTCTTGCATGGACCACATCAACGCAACGGAATCTGACTTGGAGTATCTGAGGAACGATCCGCCGTACCCTGAGAAAGCGGCTTGTATCATCAAATGTTTACTGGAGAAGGTTAGTAAAGGTTGAAGCATATCTATCCACCCGTCACAAGAACAGCACAGTAACAAGTCAAGTCGTTCAGTATTCTTTATATGAAACTCGATTCTTCAACGCAAATTGATCAAATTCATAGCGTAACCACCTCCGATCAATATCAACTTAGAACCCACTCCCGACCAGCAGCACATATTATGCGTTGTCACGTGCTTACGGCTAGTCGTCCGATGTTTGTCAACTATCTGCCTACCCTATCAAACGTGCTGTCATTCACCAGAAGAACTGTAATAAGTTGTAGCAAACACTATCCGAGGCGAGACGTTTGCTATCCATAGCCGATCCCATTCCAGGGTTTTGCTCAATCAATCAATCAATTATCTCTTTACGTAACATGCTACCGTATGGTTGATGCCTGGTTGTTGATAGCGCGATACTGTTCTCTATACAGGTAGATAGGTATGCTTCAACCTTTTAAGAGATATGAACTATAGTCGGCGTGTTTTTTCCTGAGTCCTGTTAGTGTAATGTCTATCACGCTTGCACATACCGATGAAGCGGCGCGCTGGATATTCCTGTCTCTATTGACATTAGGGCCTTACGACTCAGTTGCTTAACTGATTACAAACAAGTTATATGTAAACGACTTCCACTGATTAAGCTCATTACACCGTACATCACGTTTGAGTCCATTGAGATCAAACTGTGTTTAAAAGCAGAACTTTGATGAAATAAAAAAAAATGCTGAAAAGCTGAGGGATACTTTAAGCCCTGTGTTTTTAATTGAATAGTGCACCTTTCTCACGCTTTATTTTACAATAGATTGTGTGAATCATTATGTGAATATTATCATTGAAGAGACCCATAAGAAGGCATTTTGAAATACATAAATGTATATTCATGGTTAATAATGAATCTAAAAACTTAAATAGTCGCTCTGCGTTATTTTAAACCTAAATTAAGTAATTTGGTGCGAAGAATGACTTTAACAAATACATTTTCTCACGAAAGCTTTTACAAAGCAAACTCAGCATCTGTTTTTGTTCGGCGACAAATTTTTATTCGTCCAAAGACAGTCACATTTAAATTTAACAAACCGTTACAGAAGCATATAAACATTAATGAGGCACTAACAGATAACAATGCATCGTTCCAGGTTGGCGTCGTAAAAAATAATAAGTATTCCAAAGCTGGTTTCACGACGGCCGTTACGCCCCTCGTGTTTAGAAATAAGAAGAAAATGGAACATATGAAAAAAGTTGCGGATAATTGTGACAAAGAGGTAAGAATGTTTTGAATCACCATGTTAAATGATGCTTTGTGGGCATTTATTCCGAAATACGTTTTGGAAGACAACGTTTTGACCTTAGAGTTTGAATAATATTTGCGTTAGTACAAGGTCTCTACAAAAAAATATTTCTTTTTAATTGTCAGTTAATTAAATATTATTATTCGAGCTTAGATACTAAATTGGTCCCTTTGAAACTTCTGACAGACATTGTAATCATCAAGTCTTATCATAAATAAATAACACTACGAAAAGACCTCATCCTTATAATGAGAAAAGTTGTAGGTAGTCTAATAATACGATCATCTAATAACTAGCGGACCCCCGCGACTTCATCCTCACCTTTTCAGTTTGTTTTCTTTTCTTCCCGTCGCAGCATAATGTTTAATAGCCTTCCCCGATAAATAAGCTATCCAATACAAACACATTTTTTATGTTAAATCGTACCAGTAGTTTTTGAGGTTAGCACGTTGAAACAAACAAAACCAGTTCTATATTATTAAATAAGTATAGATAATAAAAAGGCATAATATTGGGCTCTGATTTGTATTATTATTTTATTTGACGACAGTTTGTATACGGAGTAAAACTTTCATTTGAAATGCTTCAGTCTCTATGCAATCAACAATATTGAGAAACTTTACGCACTCAAATAGTAGATACAAGGGGAGAAAGTGATGCATTTCACTCGAAATGTTTCTGGCGCTCGAACAGAGTGAAAGCGTCAATAATTCTAGAGGGAAATGGGTGTTTTTCACCCGAGTTTAACATACCATTTTTCATGTCCACTCTAAGAAAAAAAAAAACACCACCATTTCGGCGAGTCTCCTCTATCTGCTTACTAATCTGTGCAATAAAAGACAAAACAAAAACATTTTTTTTTAAACTTTCGCGTTGCATTATAACTTATAACTGCGGGTCTAAACGCGACGTATATAATGAAGCAGTATTGTTACTACTTACACCCTCGACGTTTCGACGGTGTTGCAACCGTCGTGGTCACGAGGAGACCACGACGGTTGCAACACCGTCGAGTATTGTTACTACTTACACGTCGAGGGTGTAAGTAGTAACAATACTGCTTCATTATATACGTCGCGTTTAGACCCGCAGTTATAAGTTAAAACAAAAACAAAATGACAAAGAAAACTAAAATGTGACAATGTAAAATAATAATTAAAAGTTTTATGGTGGCACTATATATGTCGGGCAACCAAATATTACAATTGGTTATTTAATAATTGTTAAAAATGAGACCAATTAACTGTATATTTTTTAGTCTACAATCATAATAAACACCTTCTCTTAATGTGCAGCTAGGCAAAAAAATATAAGAAGGCTTTTATTTTAATAATATGATCTGACACAATTATTTTTGACTCCATGTCTGATCGTAGGAAGTAAAACTCAATTACTTTCCATTCCTTTCTATCTAGTAGATGGAAAAGCTATTTTCCACCCGGCTATCTACGCATGAAAGTTACATTTTTCGAACATGAAAGATGAAAAATAATTTTCTACGTAAAGTACGAGAAAAAGGCTTTTTTTTTCAATATTTGTTCATTATCCGCAGCCAGTAAAGAACGTTGTTATTTACACGAACATCAAGAAATACATGAGCAAACAACGGTAAAAGTTTATCTTCCTTATATAAATATCAATAACTTATCATTGAGAAAAATGGCAACGACGGAATATTATACATCAAACAATGTAATGTGGTCATGTAATGATCCGACCCAACTATTATTATTAAATCATGTCATACAAATAATGAAACACCGAATGCATTTTAATATCTGTCGTTTTGATATTATCAGAGTTCCCATTTAAATAACGTTTATGATATTTAGAACAAAGAAAGACTACCTCAGTTCAACTTCGTCAGACTTATGTAACAAAAGAGAGCAGCAATTGCCTTTATTTGCATTCTTCAACAATAAATTGCATTTTAAATTTGAACAATCACAGAAAAGACATTTCTTTCAAAAGAACCCGAAAATAGCTCTTCCTATTTGGTCCCATACTAAAATATGTACCGATCGAATGTCATTACATCAATTCAATTGAGAATCTATGCATGTAAAGCCTAAGTAAATACGGAAAGTCGATGAACCGGTATCCAGGTTGATTAAATAAAACCTTTCAGTTCAGCCCGGTCCGAGAAATATGGGGCAAGGTTCACCACGGCTCTGTTTGGCAAACGTGATGAATCATGATGATTTTGTTAGGTAAAATTGTTTTATATGTTTAAATCAAAACCAACCGGCCAAATGCGAGTCGGACTCGCGCACTGAAGGTTTCGTGACAACTTTAACAGAATTAGGGAATCCACTTACTTCACTTAGCTAAGTGTAAGGTATTTTAGCTAAAATACCACAATATTTTGTTGACTGCAAATATAACTTTGTTCTTCATCAAAGTTATGTTTGCGATTGTTGAAAATTAGCTTTTTCTCAAAAACTGCTAGTTAGATCCCGCCCAAACCAACTTTCGTTGTAAGTATTTGTTAAGATCTCTATTACATATTTTTTTCAAAATTCACACTTGCTCAGTTTAGAATTAAGAGGGGAGGGGGAGGGGACGCTCATTTTACTACTTTGGAAACGTCTATCTATCAAACGTTAGACTTTAGAAGAAAGTTCTAGGAACCTCTATGTCATTTTATCCATTAACACCACACACACATAGGTTTTTTTTTTGGTTTTAGAGCCATGTCTAGGAGCCCCCAAACAACCAAATTTCAACAGTGTGATGCTTATAATTACAAATAAAGTGGCTGTGACATACGGACAGACAGACTTGACGAAACTATAAGGGTTCCGTTTTTTGCCATTTGGCTACGTTGATTTCATTTTAACTTGATTTTCTCGCGTTTCGTTACACGTCACAAAAATACATTCATACGATAAAATGTATTCTTCGTAAAACTTTTCTACAAGCCTATATATAATAATTTTAGTCAGACGTTGTGACGTGACATTCATGCGTGGGCGCGTAATTTGTTTCGTTAGAAATTAAAACCTTATTTCGTTCTTGCTGTTTATAAGGTACAATTTGTAAATAGCTTTGTAGTTGTTATTACATATTCATTGCATTTAAACATATTTCGTCGAAGAATTCATTGGTACTAGCTTTTTTTTTTCTAATTGCGTCTGTGTGCAACGACGGCGTGACAAACTATTGGGGCACATTGAAATGACAAATGGCCGGCTGTCATTATGAAAAGTAAACGAAAGTTATTTCAATAAAGAATTGTATTATACATTTATTTTATTCAGTAAATAAATGTTTAGAGCCGATTTTAACTTATTAATAAAATATAACGCTAAAATTGCAATAAAAATGGTGGCAGAAGTCCGCCGACGTTGTCAATTTTCAGGGTTCCGTAGCTGAATGGCAAGAAACAGAACCCTTATAGTTTCGTCAAGTCCGTCTGTCTGTCTGTCTGTTCATCTGTCCATCCGTATGACACAGCTACTTTATTCTGTAACTATAAGCATCACATTATTGAAATTTGATAGGAAGATGTCTCCTGTTAACTGCTTTAAGATTCTTATACAAAAAATAAAAATAAAATGGAATTTAAGGGGGGGGGGGGGGTCCCGTACATGAAACTAAAACCGTTTTTTTTTGTTGGTAAACCTATGCGTATGGAGTGTCTATGGATAGGTTCTTTAAAAAGTCTAACGTTTGATAGATAGACGCTTTTAAAGTGGTAACATGGGCGTTCCTTCTTCCCCGCGCTCTTATTTCTAAACTAAGCGAGTGTTAATTAAGAAAAATAAATAATAATGTAGATCTTAACAAACACTTTCAACGAAAATTGGTTTCGACCAGATCGAACAAGTCGTTTTTAAGTTTTAGTACATTTTCAACAACCGCAAACATAACTTTGTTCTTCATACAAATACTATAAAAAATAAAGTTATATTTGCTGTCAAAAAAAATATTGTGGTAATTTAGCTAAGTGGAAATAAGTGGATTCCCTAATTCAGTTAAAATTGACATCGAACCCTCAGTGCGTGAGTCCGACTCGCATTTGGCTGGTTTTTTTGGTCACTGCGAGCTCTGTCATCAATCCGGGTTCCCCCACCACCCACTTCGCACAGAATACGCTTGTATTTTCCCACACATGATCTAAGCAGAGTGAAAGCTACTCAGCAGGAATTATCCGGACAAATAGCGGTGATCACGGATTATGGCAGCGACAGGCAGTGGCGTCACAGTGTACACATTCCGTCAGATCGCTTCGGATTGCCGCTGACAAGCAAATAGGGTGCAGTGACAGTATCAGAGAGAAGGACAACACACGCACGGAAATGTGGGAAGCTAAAAAATTCAAAAAAGAAATTAAATACTTGACTGCCATCTTTCTATTTTGTCTCGAGAATTTATATTTTGAGACGTTTACTGATAGACATGCGTGTCTTCATATTATTTTTTGTTAAGAAAGTTGTTACATAATTGGATCGCTACACGGTTACTCTGCACGCGAATGTTTACGCAGAAAACTGCTTGTCTGTAAAACACATGTAACAACCCTCTTACCGCTTTAAGATTAACTTAAAATAACTTCTATATACTCTGATTTTGTAGTCTGTAATCACTTACAACTTATTGTCGAAATTCATCGCAAAGTGTAACTATAAAACATTGACCTAAATATTACTCCACCAAAGTCATAGTTAAATGGACAATGCTGTCGTTAGTTAATGAATCATTACTTATGAATGTTTCGAGAATTAGAACCTAATAACTTTTAGTATTTCCGCTATAAATTTGACCCAACTTCGGTCTACATAAACCAGTCACAGACATGTTTACTATGTACGCATGCGAATATGTGATAACGGCCTAATTGCAATAGCGGCTATGATTTAATTTTGATTCGGTCTGTAATCAAGAATTACGAACAGAACTTTACTGCCTTGAAGCTAAAATCCCTACTGAACTACCTACTAATTTAAATTTGCGGAGCTGGATATGTAGGAGACAGCAGCCATGTATTATATTATCTGTTTTACGTGTTCGTGTTTCGTGGAGTTAGCCTCTGAGTCGAATCTAAGTCAAAATTTATCTGAATTGCTGTTGTTATTGAATAAAAAAATATATGAGGACTTATTGAGCCTACTTTTAGTAAAAAAATATATTCGTTAAAGATCGATATCACATCCAGTGAAGCTATCGTGACCCAATCTCACAATAATACAGTGTCGGTCGGGCAAAGGTGGCTGCCTGAAATATTTTGAATTTACATGTATTTTTTTTAGGAAATCCTTGAAGGGTGGGTTAATTTTAAGACTTTAAAAAAGCCCAATTTTCCTTAGTTTCTTGATTTCAATACCATTTGTTTTTAGAGACCACTTTAAAGATTTTTATCGACAGTTTTTCATGTTTATTCCATAGAAGTACTATCCCATGGTTTATTCAAAAGATTTCAGGCGGTCAATAGCCAAATTGTATATGTATAAGTATTTTTATCGATACACGCAGCCATCAACGTTTTTGCAATGAACATAGTACGCAACGATTATGATAAAGATCGTAAAGCGTTTATCTGTCCAGTGTATCTTTATGGCTGTTATTTGTCGTTCTGTTTGTCCAGCAAATTGGTTTAGTTTAAATTGTTGTGTTTTTGTTGTCATTTGTTCGGTCAAAGTTTTGTGGATTCGTGGTATAACAATAGGATTACATTTTAAAGAGCATTTGGTTCAAGTGCAGTTTTATTTAGAAATCACTTTGTGCTTATTTATTTGTATGTTTTGAAGCTTTTCACAAAATAACGGCTTATAAAAGATAAACAAAGCCGAATACCAATATTGCGCTTATTAGGTTTTTTTTGTTATTTGACACTAAACCTGGAAAATTATTTTTTACTAGGGTCGAATTCCTAGGTCTATAGTAATGGTAAAATGTTGTTTATTTAAAATTTTAAATAAAAATATGCAAGAAAACGAACTTTATCTTAACTATCGATAAGGGAATAGGGCCTTAGATTTTGATTGAGTGAAAAGTACACAGAAGACTTATTTTTTCATTATTATTCCAGGTAAATCACCATGTAACATCAGAATGCGACCTTGGCAACGAAATCGTGACATGTATTTTTAAATATGCACCGGAATTACATTTCAAAGGAAAATAACATAATTTGTCTTAAGATTTTCTTCATAAAAGTGGTTTTACTTTTTTTTGTATATAATCTCAACAATCTGGTATAATTGTACTGCTAGTTTAAATACACTTGATTAGTTTGAAAACTCGCATTTTATTATACCTACTAGATTATTCACATACATACACATTGAATTGATTCCCTTCTTTTTTTAAGTCGATAAAACGATACGGACCAAAAGTTTCCATAGCCTCCAGGTAATATGACACGCTTCAACCATCTCCGAATTTCACCAACAGTAAGTTTACACCGCAAAAGGAAAACGATTCAAGAGTTGATGTGTGCCAATTTCCCAGAGTGCCAGAGCGCAATAAAAAAATAAAAAGCGCGCGTCAAACGCGACGCGAACATGGCGGCTCTTCAGTGTTGACATGACGTTTATTTTAGCGCGAAATAATTTCATTTGGATTCCACTTGGTTGTGATGATATTTTTGATGGAAATGCATTATGGCGGAATAAAATGAATAAAAATAAATGATAACACAACTTAAATTGGTTGGTTGGATATGAAGGATAATTTTGTTCCTCGATTTTGTACTCGAATTACTCAAAGTCGTTTTTCAACGTAAAGTTGTAATAGGAATTACTAAACTAGCTTAACAGGAAGAATGATGAAACTATATTATCATCAGCCAAATCAATGCTGAACCAAAGCAGTATGGCATCAAAATAAAAATCCTGTCAACTTAACAATGTCGTATTATACCGTGGGTAAGTATGCTGTAAAAAAGTTTGAATTCAGACATGACGTCATGACAGGACTAATAAATAAATAAATCTTTATTGAGCCATATTACAGTCAGGTCAGCTTAGACTAATGTAGTTATTAGTAAAAGAAAGAGCAGCGTGGGTTCAGCAGCTGAACGTGATCCCCCCTCGAACTAGATGTGAGTCTGTATCTCGAGGGATAGAAGCAGATCCAGATGAGAACCGTAACTTTGCGCGTTAGTTAATACCTAGATTAGTTCTTACATCACACAACACGGTAGGAATATTATGAGTTACTTACTTCTGTATAAACGCGATATTCTAGAACACTAGATGGTATAATGGAAAATTGTTATACTCTCGGATAACTTTATTCTACGGTTAACATTTTTTTTTCATTTGGTCTAATCCACCCTTAATGATAGATCGTCCGACCCCGTGTCCTGCTGGAAGCGCTTCCGGAAGGACGTCCGATTTTTTCAAAAAGTCCTGCTGGAAGACGGAACCTGCGTCCTGCTGGAAGTACGCGGTTTGTATGAAATCTGCTCCTGGTCCTTCCGGCAGTACGTTGACCTTGACCTTGAGCGTTCGTATTGCCAGGGGTTGTAAACATTGGTTTGCTTTTATAAAATACTAGATTACCCAGTGAACTTTTTACCGCCCACCTAAGAAATTCAATATAGTCCTACTAATTCGCATTGAGAATGATCCAGACCATGAAAGGGTGTAAAAAAAACAACGCAAAAGTTTTTTTTTATTGTATTTCTTAAATTATAAACTTCAAACACCAACATAACATTCCTTTTTAAAAAAAAAATATTATGAAGAAATCGTACCTGACTTGTCATTCGCTAGATTTATCAACAAAGTGGGAATATTAGTTCATTTTCCGTCAGTATTCCATCGCACTAGTACTTTGTTTACTTCATGAACACGCACAATAACTCCAAATATTTTACGCGTATTATAATGTTCGCCAAAATGTTGGCGACTCCAGGCGTGATGGGTGCCGGGCAGGTCGAAACACGTCGCCGGCGCGCGAACGCGCGGCCCGCGTTTATATCCGTGCGCCATCGCTTGCCAATTGAATAGCAGTACCGGTTAGTAATAAATATTATATTCAGGTGAAAGAGAAAGAAATACACTATATGTTCATGTAAATTCGAACTTTGAATTATAATTATTTAAGGAACTGTGACCCAATAAAAATGCGTCCTTCCGGAAGTACAAAAAATCCTGCTAGCAGGACGCTGGACGATCTATCGTTAATAACAAAAACGACTTAATATACTTTTGTAAGGGACTGTTTTACCATCGACAAATAAGCACTAACCATTGAGTAGTTCCAACGTGCAACATCCTTTCGTATAAGATAGATAACATAACTGGTTAGGTACTGATTAGGACATTGTAACGGATTCATAAACTTAATGTCGCAAGATGAGTACTTCTGAAATAGAGATTACCATGTTATCAGACACAGATATCTCAGAAACAGAAATAAGCGCCGTACCTACAGCAGTTATCGTTTCGGAATTTTCAGAGTTTTCAAGCTCAATCTAACACGTTCATAATTAACCGGTTCGAATACTCCATTTCAATTTGATGAATTGGCACGCTAGCCAGTAACGCCGTCTACGATATGAAAACAATTTTCCAGCTATGGAAATGGTAAAAGATTTTTTTTATTATACCAATCCCTGTTTTCAATCAGTGAAACGTCCAAAATCCATTTCAGTTTTGGACTAGTTAGGCTTTTTGCACGGATGATATTTCAATGGGCTGTTGTCATCGGTTTGCCAAAATGTCGAGTTGAATACTCATTAAAAGTTTGGTTCTGTTCAATATGGATTTTCGAGCGAAAACGCTGATGGCTATGACAGCTATTTTTGACAAAAACAGGGCAGTCAGAATATTAAACATTTCATTGCGCTATTTTGTGATAAAAATAATAGAATAAGGTCACATTCAAACCGTCCGAAAAAGGTTTTTGTATCGTTCTCTGTCCATTATTTATTTACTTATACTTTATTGCAAATAAGATAAGATACTAAGGAGTAATTCACACTGTAATTACTGAATTTCGAAATAATAATCAGTTCCCTTTAGATTCAGAATCATTTTATTTGCTTGTATTGTACATAATCATAATGATATAAAAATAAATAGTGATTTAATGTACTTAGATATTTGTTATGATAGCTGGTGGTCTCAGGGCCAAATCCTAAATGGTCTTTGCAGAATACCAGTAGTCGTGACGTGCTTCTGCCGCCTCTGATACATAGGTACCTACTGAGCGAAGGCCATTTCAGTACCAATAATTGATAAAATATTTTTTGGTATTGAATAAACGATTTTTTTTCTTTCTTTCAACCAAAGTTTGTACAAAAGGTGGACTTAACGGCATATGGCGTTCTCTACCAGTCCTGCCTTTGGACTAAGCAGAAATGATTGAAGTCGATGCGAAAAAGAATCAAAAGTAAGTACATAGTTTACATAAACAATCCATACTTAGATTTTATACATTGAAGTACAGACCAATACCTAATACAAAATGACTACTTAATCCATATTTGAAATATTCGTTGGTCAGTAATTAATAATTTGTCTATTGTTAACAACAAGTTGTTAGCTATGCCAAGGAAATATTGTGTCGCAAATACGACGACAAGATTATGACGCATTCTTTGATATTTAAATTTCGAATAATAAAACCGTTCGAATGAGTTGATGACAAGTGGCGTCAACTTATGTGGCATGACATTAATTCGTATCAGATCCATACGAGAATCTATACTAATATTATAAAGCTTAAGAGTTTGTTTGTTTGTTTGTTTGAACGCGCTAATCTCAAAAACTACTGGCCCGATTTAAAAAGTATTTTTACGTTGGATAGTCCATTTATCGAGGAAGGCTTTGGGCTATATTACATAAAGATACAACTCATAAGACCACAGCAGAAATGAAAAATGTTGCAAAAACGGGAGAAAGATATTCCTTTTGAGAGCTTCCGCTGCATACGCTGCGGAAACCGCTTAAGTTACACAAAAATCATGTATGACAGGATTGTTCAACATTAAGAGTTCTATAATAAAGTCCGTGACAGCATATGTCTATCTTTTATGGTTGACTTACTACAACCTTTTTTATGTTAATAAATTTGTAAAAAAATAATGCATTATTTTTAGAGGTGTATTATACACACAGGTATTTATTCTTATCAAAATAAATACATTCGTCATCACGAGCATTTCATTTAGAACCAAGTTGCCCTTTATATCATTTGATTTCAATAAATATCTTAGGAGCTATCACAGTTTTAACATAACTCCGCACCAAAATAATGTTCGCAGCTTAAGTACAACGTGCGCTTGCGCTAATATATTATAAAGCTGAAGAGTTTGTTTGTTTGAACGCGCTTATCTCAGGAACTGCTGGACCGATTTGAAAAAATATTTCTGTGTTGGATAGCTTATTTATCGAGAAAGGCTTTAGGATATAAAACATGACGCTGCGACGGGAAGGGAGGGAGCAAACTTAAAACGCGCGGACGAAGTGGCGGGGGACCGCTAGTCGAATATAAAAGTAAGTAGTTCAATGATGGTAACATAGATTTATAGTTTATTACACAAACGCTACTACCAGAATTGTATTCTTTAATAAACAAGCCGAGCCTAAGGTATCCCAAAAAGTAAACTTTCTCCATAAATAATCCTAAACCACTTTACCAAGTGGAACAAAATTGTGCCTCGTAGCCGTGTGTCAGTGGGCGAACTAACCGCAAAATAAAATAAGCCGGAGGCAAAACAATAAAGAAGTGCTTTATAATACCATTTTTCATTTATTATTACGCTGTAGGAACACGCATTGCAGGAGTTTGCGACGGCAGCGCCAAAACGGGACTGTTAAGTAGCTACGAGGGATTTAGAAGATGGAAATATGCGTTTTAGAATAATAACAACAGATTTAATATGCGATTTTTTATTAGGAATCACGGAATTTCTTTTCCTACAGAAACTAAACATCATATTGTTTAATTATTTATCATCTCAGATGCCTAAGGACTCCCACTGCTGAATAAAGTTTTTCATTGTATTATTTTATAACGTACAGTTAGCATCCATTAACGACGCATTTGGTGTACATGAAACTAAACCCCAAAAAAATTTTTTTAGTTAAACCTATGCGTGTTGGGTGTCTATAGATAGGTCTTTCAAAATATAGAGGTAAACATAGAGGTTTCTAAAACCGTTTTCTTTTAAAGTTTAACGTTTCACAGCTAGACGCTTCCACAGTGGTAAAATGGACGTCCCCCCCATCTAATTTCTAAACTAAGCAAGTGAAATAATTGAAAAAAATATGTAATGTAGACCTTAACAAATACATTCAACGAAAATTGGTTTGGTGTAGTGCCAGCCGTCACGGGTTCGAATCCCGCAAGGGGCAAATGTTTTTGTTTAATGAGCACGAACATTTGTTCGTAAGTCATGGATGTAACCAAATTACTTTTTGGTTAGTTAGTCTATGGTAACGTAACTTGTGTCTGAAAACATAGAAACCTGTGACAGAGGTAAAATATTATTTCATATTAAAAAATATTTGGTGATTTTAACATTCAATAAATTTATAAGGAATATACTTTGGTCACACTAAGGGTTTGCGGACTTGACCACTTACAACACGAAAAAAAAACTGTATTCAAAAATTTTACTCTCTGAAATAATTATATCACTCTTTGATTATAAAGATTGTCATTGGTTTTGTAGTTATGGTGCCTACTTAAAATTTTAAATGACATACAGATAAAATTGGTGTTTACGGGAGTTCCTTAACCATTTTCAAATGGCTCGAATGAGAAACTAAATCCATGAATAGTCAAAAAAATAGATGTTGAATTAATAAACTTATGATTAATACGGATTGGATTAGAATGTTAGATAAAAAAATAATTGTCAAACCTATGAACGACTTGACGAGACTATAAGGATTCAGTTTTTTGACATTCGGCTACGCTACCCTAAAAATGGCACTAGAGAATACAAGTAAATCACATTAATTTAATACAAAGCTATTTAATAATTAAGTAATAAATCCTTTAAATATCCTTTGAACATTCCCACACATCGCTATCTAGTCCCAAAGTAAGCTACTCAAAGCTTGTGTTATCGGTGCCAGACAACGGATATAATACTTAAATACTTATTTGTTTGTAAAAACATACATGGTATACATAGAAAACACGTAGAACAATACAAACAGACATGTTCATGCTTACAAATATTTGTATTGTGCGGGGATCGAACCCGCAACCCGCTGCGTAGTAGGCGATTTCTGGACAACTACACCAGACGGGGTCGTCAAATTAAAAAAAATATCGGAAAGATTAAAATACTACTATGTTGTAGATATGGTTATCTGTGGAGAATGGAAACAGATTCAAACAAAAGAAATTAGAAAGTTTGTAGTCTGAAAGAAAATTTCAGACTACAAACTTTATACAAGTGCTAGGAAAGTTACATCTGCAAAGAAAATGAAGTCTTTATCTGTTTTTGGAGTACACTTATATGCAGTTTAGTGTTTATAAGAGGCGCCCCTATCATAATCGTAGTCTGGTATTCAAAATACATGAAAAAAAAAAACCTTAGGTACGTCGAAACCAAGACAATCGGTGTGTTCTTGTCCTTTATATCTTTGGCAAAGATATAATGAATTGTGCAATGTATATTTTTGTATATAATTAAAATTCATCTTATGTTTCCATTTATTATTTTAGCTTCAAAGCCGATACGTATAGTTTTTCTATATATTTTTTCAGCATAAAAATGCAATATTCTTTTGACTAAAACATTTTGTTCCCACGCCAAATAACGGAATTTTGGCATATTATAAACACAACTACTATCGTCAATGGAAAAAAGATTGTACCATATAAAAACAGGGTACATTTTTGTAAAACTCCATATAGTTTTATATAGAAGTCGGTGTCACCTTTTGGGAAGCACTCAACATGATAGGTGAAGACAAACATAACTTTGCTGCCAAAAACTTGATGTTTTCCAAAACGGCTCTTATTGCATACGACATAAAGATCAATGAACTAATACAGGGTGTACTGAAATACATTGAGATAGGAAACTTCGAACCGTTTTTATACGAATGCATACCTTCATTCGAACGTCATACATTTTTATTTCTGCGCCAAACCTATTGCTTTTCTGTTTCTTTCGAAGGAGTACTAAATTTTTTGTATTACTTAATTAACTTCGATATATCAAAATATAAATCAGTGTTACTCATTCTCCATAATTAATATATTTATTTTCGTTCAAATCTTTAGAAAATAAAGTAAGTCAAGTTTGGTACGAAGAGGACAGAAAAAAGATAGAACCTCTGGCATTAAAAAATATAAATGGGCAAAATACTAAGGTGGATTCATAAGCCGCTTAGTTTTTCGCAAAGCATTCTTCCGGGTTCCGCTTAGCCTCAATTCCGCGGCACTGCCTAAAATCTTGAATTTTGTATGAGTATGTTGAAAAGGGTGTTGTATGTTACAAAGCTTTTGTTATGTGTCTGAAACTTTACTTTCTGACTATGGTGACCCTATTGACCAAATGACTTTCGCAGTCAATCTCGTGTTTTTCAATTATATTCCGGTCGTTGAGAAACATCGTTAAAAATATAGCGCTATGTAAATTACTAATACCATCAAGTAGTTATGTACCATCAAGAAAACCGCACCGCGTGTCGTTTTCTGTTTAAGTGATGCCCGCCGCGTTTTGTGTTATGTGAAAGTGGTAAAGAATGGATGACCTTGCTCGTACGTTAGCTGAAATTATTTCTACCCATCAGTAAATGTAAAATACTTTATCAAATCATAAACAGGAAGTGACCTGTAAAAAAAAAATTTAAACATAGACCCTCTAAGTTACCACTAATCAATTCAAGATAGTTTTTATTTAAAAAAAAAATTTAAAAATACATTTATTAAATCCCACAAACCAGCAATGTACTGTAAACAAATGAGACCAGACATAGAACTTGACATTGACTACAACGAGTAGCAATTTCGATACACATTGAAAAGGGATTTTAACTTTGGATAGATATTAGCTTGAGTTAAAGCATTTAAGTGCATTACGATCAGAGCAAGGTAGATACGTATACTCTGTAGAATCATTGATTGAAAATTTTGCTCCTAACCTAACACGCTGCATTATACCTGTCTAGTTAAAATTTTGTCATTCTCAAAAATTCCTATGTAATAAAACATTTCAAGTCTTTTGAGTTCTAGATAACATAGCATCATAACGTCTTACATTGGAATTTCCAGAGATATTTCGAAGTTATTCTAAGTCTCTTCTTTTACAAAATGAAATAAATATTTCAAAGGTTGCTTGGAAAAATATAACGTACTCTAGGGAATAAACGCATTAGAAAACGCAAAGAGAAGGATCTCGTAAGGAACTCTGCCAGAAATTTCAATTGGCACCAAGTAATGTGTTCTATTGTTGTATTTCACGTAAAGTAATGCACATTATTTTGAAATCTTCATGTCACGCAAATTAAAAAACCGATCAAGTTCGAGTCGGACTCGCGCACTGAGGGTTCCGTGCCACTTCCATTTACTTCCACTTAGCAAAAACACCACAATATTTTATTGACTGCAAATATAACTTTGTTTTTTATGAAGAATAAAGTTACGTTTGTTGAAAATATGCTATATCACAAAAATTACTAGTTCAATCCCGTTCAAACCAATTTTTGTGGAAAGTATCTGTTAAGATCCACAAATGTTTTTTTTTTGAAAATGTACACTTGCATTATTTTGAATTACGCCCATTTTGCCACTTTATATCATTCACACTCTATATCATTTTAAAAGACCTAACCATAGATACCCCACACGCATAGGTTTTACAATATTTTTTTTTCGGTTTGAGTTTCATGTATTATATACACACATTGAATAAAGTTACATTTTTATGATTTTGTGTATAATAATTGTTAAGCGGTTAACAGGATACACCTTACTGCCAAATTTCTACAGAGTGATGATTATAGTTACAGAATAAAGTGACTGTGACATACGGACGGACAGACGGACAGACTTGACGAAACTATAAGGGTTCAGTTTTTTGCCATTCGGCTACGGAACCCTAAAAAGTACTGCAAGGCATTTTCGTGCTGTCTTAAACAATGATTTGCTAGAAATTATAGTATTTAATGAGAGGTCTCTGGTATGATGAATAGATAAATTTACCGAAAAACCAACTTTAAATAACTTCGTTGCTCATTTCAAACAGGTTCCCGAAAAGGTCCTTGAAACTCCGAAACAACAGACCCAAAGGTGACAATGACAAACGGTGAATAGAAACGCAAAAATTACAATTGCAACTCCGTAAACTCGTCAATTACGGCCCTTAATTCGAACCAAATGATTACTGCGGTGCTGTCAAAACAATTCGTTCGGCCATTATCTCTTTGACCTATTTCCTCTCTTGAACGACTTTTAAATTTAACCCGTTAGAGTTTGGGGATGAATCATTTAATAAATGCATTGATCTTTTGATTGAATAGCACAAGTCGTTTTGTTTTTATCAATGAGGGAGGGTCATCATATTTCGGTAATAATGGCACAAACTTGGTGCTCGTAGCGCAGTGGGAGCAGCGCTTTGGTAGTGATACCGAAGTGAAGCAACCTACGGCGCGGTCGTGTTTGGATGGGTGACCATTCGACCATATAAGTGACGTACATCACGAGCATGTCCGTGCTTCAGAAGGCACGTTAAGCCGTTGCTCCCGGCTAATATCAGTTGGTATTAGTCGTTAAGCCGAGGTACCTGCACTGAGCCCGCGTGGTGGAGTATGGATCAAACTACCTCATAGTTGAGGTAAGGCCTTTGCCCAGCAGTGGGCTGCTACAGGGTAACTTTGCAACGCACAAAGAAAATGCTGGTATGAGTTTGAAATTTTTTTATTTAATTTATTGCTTCTCAAAATATACAAAAAAAAAATTCACATCTGTCAAACTGCACAGCTATTTTGACGGCAGTTCTTACGTATCTGTCTGCGTATGTAGTTTCTCAGCTCCCAAACGGATGAACCGATTTTCGTAAAGTTTTTTTGTGTTATAGATAATTATGACCCGAGTGGTCTTAGCATTGCCTTTTGAAAATCTGTTAAGCCGTTTGAAGATTATCAGCGCTTTTCTAGTTGATGAGGGGATCATTTTAATGTTTTTAATTTTTAATTAATTTTTATAATTAATTCCCGTACATAATTTCCAACTTTGTAGTTTGAGATTCCTTAGAAGGCTATAACTTGGCTACAGGTATTAATTGACGATATAAATTACTTTAGGAATGTATTTGTACTCTTTAGTACTTTAAGTGATGTGTCACTTTACGGCTTTAACAGATTATTGTCGAAACAGACTCACTGTTGCCGCCGTAAATGGCTGCCACTTCCCATAAAAATCTCTTGACATTATCAGAAAATCCCCTAATCTTCAATTACGCGGGAAAAACAGTCACTCCATTTTATGGCTACCTATGGGATAATTGAAACCGATTCAGTTTTGTACGAGGTAATTCCTTGAAATAGCCGAATTTATAGCAAAAAGTCTGCTGCAAAGCCGGGAGTGCAGTGAGAGCAAAAAATAAGAGCAAATTTTGTACGTTTACAAACGTAGAGACATCACTTCGATATTATCTAGCTTTGAAGCTTAAAATAAAAATAAAGTTTTTTAATTACTTTTAAAATGTAACTTATAACATAAACAAGAGTCGATTTCACCAATGTCAGATAAGGAATCTTATAGTAAAGTATTTATGTAAGTACATGTAGTTCATTCATCATGTTAGTTTTTTTTTGTTATTTTACGCCGCCTCAACTGTTTCTGCCTCATCCAATGGTTGACTGGTAGAGAATGCTTTAAAGCCTTAAGTCCGCCATTTGTACTTCACTTTGTTTGTGCAATAAAGAATATATAAAAAATAAAAATTGTTCGTTTAATACATTAAAAAGTGCCTTATTCGAAAACGTCACATATTTGTCAGGTATCGTTTACGTTAAGGGCATTTTAAAAACGATCCTTTTATACTTATTCGGTCGGATAAGTCCCATCTGAAGTTGGTAAAATCGACTCGAAATCTATGGATTTCGAGTCGATTTTACCAACTTATCTTATGAGATACGCGATTATCTGAAGTGAAATTTCTTTAGAGCAGTAGCTGTAAAGCTTACCACTGGTGGGCTAAGGCGTACCTAAACTTTTTTAGTAGTCTGTGTCTACAGTCAGCCAGTTTTTACATATCTTCTTTCCGGATATTACCAAATGTTTATTATTAAGGGCTGTATAAGTTCAAATCTTTTGAATTGATTATATTTAAACTGTCTCTTTATAAACATCATAGAAACAGGCCACTATCACTATTTTTTAGAAGATCGAGTTTTTTTTCTCCTACAAAGAAAATATCATTTTATAAAACAGTACCCTGTCAATTTTTAAAGTTATCTAAGTCATCGGCTTCGCCTTTCTTATTTCAATGCCCAATTCTTTCATTTATATATTTTTCATTTTCCCTTTACCTTAATTATTAAAAAAATCTATATTTGCACAAAATAAAACCTTAATCTCTAATTTTCCCAAAAACTAGCATATGAAAACCCAAAGTGTATTCTACCAAAAATGATTAATTTTTGTTCTAAATCGGCCTATTAAAAATTATCACTTAAAATGAGATAACCTCATGTTATAACGTAAGAGTTGGATAAGGTTTAAAAACACATACAATTTCTTGAGGATAAATGATTGTAAGCACTTGTGAGTTCACACGATAATACATTTCTACGCTTTCCGCTTCACTCCAAGCTCTCATTAAGTAAATGAAGAAAGGTTTAAGCTCAGTCTGATTAGTTTCGGACTTTTCAGCCTAAAAGTTCGAGCGCCCGAATCGTGGTGTTTGAATACTTTAAAAATGTTTTCGTGGCTTTTAACGGCTTTTTCTAAATAAAGCCTTCTTTGATCTGACTGATTGAAAAATAGGTAAACCAAAACAATTTCGACTAATGGCAAGCTTGAGTGGATTCTTTATTTACAGCTAAATTCAAGATTTAAAGAAGAGAAAAAAATCTACCAAAAAACAATAGCTTTCCCTCAAAGGGCAATAAATTTGAGTACGAGTAATTACTATATTAAACTGTATTACATTTTTATTAACTATGAGCCGAATGAATCAAGAATATTTAAAATATTATAATATTATATGGGCAGGGCACATAGCGCGAAGAACTGATGGCCGTTGAGGCAGGAAAGTTCTAAATTGGAAACCTTTCGACCAAAGGTGCAGCGTAGGACGTCCACCAACAAGATAGACAGACGACTTAATATCTTCACAGGATCAAAATGGATGCAGACCGCTAGTGATCGGTTGCTGTGGAAAGCCATAGGGGAGGCCTATGTTCAGCAGTGGACGTCCTTTTGTCGTGAAGCGACAAAATTTGAAGAAGTAGAAGGGATTTAAAAATGACCTAACCTCCAACTTGTCGGGAAGCGACAAGGAGTCAAAGAGAAGAAGGTAAAAGAAAGAGGTAAAAGAGGGAATAGAATTTATTATTATTATTATATTATTATATATATATATTTTATTATTAAAACAAAAAAAATACAGTACCGATTCGAGAATAAACAAAAAAAATGAGATGAGTTGATGTATGTATAAATGTAAGTAGAGTGCAGTGGGTGTGAGTTAGTGTCTTCAGATCTTCTATAAGTATTGTCCTGGAGGCAGCAAAGGGCGGCGTCGGAGTGCAGGGCCGACACAGCGGAGGTAGCAGCGACGCCGATGTGCAGCGGTGACAGGCGCCGTGAAGAAGTAACTCTCAGCAGTGATGAGGGTAACGGGAACTATGTAGAAAATGTTATGATCAGTTGGAGTGCCAGAAGTACTTGGTCTCGGGTCCTCTTCCGAGAAGGAGACAGGTCCCTCCCCTAGAGCGAGGAGGTGTTACTGCAGTCTCAAATGGACTCGGATCCTCCTCCGGAAATGTGTCCGGTCCCTCCCCTAGCGTGAGGAGGTGTTTCAGTAGTCACCGGCGGTTCTTCAAGACTTCTTGAGGGAAAATGTAGAGTGTTAAAACTTGAAGTATATTTGGTGAACTAATAGAACCGTTCGAGCTTAGAACTCGGAATGGAATGCCTTGAATGAAAAAAGTAAAGGCTTATATAGGGGCCTGGGCCGTTCAAATTTAGATCGAGGTAGGTTCAAAAATAGAACATGAATACTGGTGGTTTACAGAGGATTAAACCCGAAAAAGTAATAAACTTTGATAGAAGTTGTCAGACTTTGAAAGATATTGTCATAACAACCATGTCAATAAAGATAAAAAAACTGTCAAAAATCAAGCAATTTACACAAACAATCTGGAAAACGAATCATCACCTAATGCAAATTAAAGGAAAATTGCAAACAAAGGTAAAACACGGCTATTTTTACAGTATTATGTACAGAAAAGTAGAATAACAGAGCTTTGAAAGTTTGACATTTTTAGATTCACAATAAATATTGTTCAAAAAGGATTAGAAAACAACAATAATCCAAAAATACAGAGTAATAGTATAAGTAGAGTAGAAAGGCAGGTAATGCCTATAGTTTAATGTCTACAGTACGACTTTTTAGGAAGAAAATACAAGCTGCGTTATGGTAGATAGAATCTATGATTAACTCTATGTTCGTGTTTACAGCAAACAGACTCGAAAAGTAAGAATTCAGCAAGAACCCGCAATCTTTGAATGAAAAAAGGAAATGAAAGCATGGAAAAACAAAGATAATGTAATGAAAATGTTAATGTGGGTCCGATGAATATTAAATATATTAAGGTACTCAATTTATTACACGTAATACATGTACATCGGTACACTTTGACTGATAATGATGATGATGATGATGATGGGTATTATATAATAGTATCATAATATGTATGTATTTTTGCTTTACGTATGTTTATGTACGTACTCGTATACTTATATGTATCTGTATGGCTAATTTATTTTAGCAGTTATATTTATTAGATTATTGTTACTATGGGATCATAAGTAGTTTCATTTGTTGTTGTTTTTTACTGCACCCGTTGTCATCTTTCTGCAGGACCTAAAAGTTTGAATGGCAGAGACAGCTTTTAGAATTCAGTCCACCTTTGTACACTAAATTGGTGAAATAAAGAACTTATTTATACCTATATAAAGAATATAGGTATAAATAAGTTCTTTCAATAAAAATATTGTCTCACTATTCAATGTTTAACATACAGAGTCGTTTTCTATGGCTTAATCACATGATTAAGCCGTAGAAAAATACATATTTTGTAGGTAATGTTATTTACAGGATGGCCCGTTTGCAGTGACCCGCTAAATCTTATACTATTTTTTTGGTGATCCAGGTTTGTCATTAAACTAAAACGTATGAATACAGAGCGCTGTTTTATCCTTTAGTGAAAGCGAGATAGACGTGTCACCGACTGGAGTTGACAGAAGCCAGTTGAAAGACGACCGTACGTGCGATAAACTGTTGTGAGGACACACCAGTACCATGAGTTTATGACGGTTTTACTCGTTAGCGACGACTAAAAAAGTCTATGGAAAATTACACAGCGCCTCTAGCGGTCACTGACAGAACTAAAATTTTCCATACAAAAAGTGACGTCGCTATGGAGTAAAACCGTAATCGCTAGCGAGTAAACTCATGGTAACGGTACAAATTTTTTTGCGGGATCCTTTAATCGAGTGATCCTGCAGAACTGGTTCGGCCTGAAACGGCCCTTGCTGCTTTGGTATTTTATTTAATAAGACCAGGTACTTAGAAAATCAAAGTTTTTCATTATCTGAACTAAATATTTAACTTGCTCTCATAACATTAATAAATAAATAAAATTTAAAAAAAAAACTGATAGAGATCACGTCGCATCAGCGAGGCCACTCTTTTGCGTACCTGTGATTGTGTTAAAACAATGAACTTTAGCCTCCGAAAACATTCCTGATGCGCTGCATACCTTGTTCATCAAACTACAGAACCTCGGTATAGCCCCATCAGCATTCTCAAACTTTTATTGTATTGATGCGTCGAGCATTTAACACTTTTTAGTATAGTAAGTCCACAGGCTGCTGGTGTAGAGTGTTTGACAGTACGTGTTAGTCTGTCCTGATATAACACCCAACCGACAAGATTCTATGATCTCGTTCCATTTTCTTGTCGTAAGTGCCTATCAAGTGAAGTGAGGGTGGTAGAAGAAATTTCGGGCCGCTTGTGCAGATGATTCCGAAGTGTACCAGTTTATTCGTGACCATTGCAGTTGCAACACAGCTAAAACGTCGAGCAGTGAGTAATAGTATTACTCATCAGTTTTCATACGCGTTTAGATCCATCATGTATAATACTTATTGCAACATTGCTTGCTTAAACAAGCAACTTTTGCAACGTACAATTTTTATAAACTATTACATAATTATTAATATTAAAATATAATAATGGCAACTTTAGCAATAATGCTTCCATATTCAAACGGCAGTGTTGCCGGCATATCAGTACCTAGGTGAAATTTAATGTTTATCTCTCTAGCTGACTTTTATGCTTAATGTCTCCCGGCCCTTAAAAGTCGTCGCTTTTCGCGACAAACTCGGAAAACCGCGCCGTAAGTGGATACACTAAGCCCAACACACATTTGTACAGAATATATTTTACGAGGATGAATTTAAGATTTACGTCGTCCTGAATTTGCTAAAGCGAATTTAAAAACGTGAACAGATTTGAAACTCGGAAGGTTTTGCGTTTTATTTCTACGCTTTGTAACGCGGTAGGTTTCATTTGAAAGCGTTTAAAAATTAACGTTGCTGCTTTGAGAGTCATAAGTCCGAAGGCTTTGAAATGTTAAAAGTTATTTAGTAATGGCAAAATGCAATGCGAAGTGTGTAAAATTTTAATGTTAGAATGTGAAATAGTTAAGAGGTTTCATGGATTTAAGCTTCGTGCATTATATTAAGTGTCTGCAAAATTTATTATTATAATAACAGATTCAACTCACATAGCCTCTATACGAGATGTTTGGAGTACTCTATATCAAAAAAAAAAACATTTCACACGAGATCTACATTTATAAAAATCCTCTTGCTTGAATTAAGATTAGTCTGCGAAGCAATTTTGCTAATCTTTCATAATTTTGAGAAATAATTTTGCGTATGCAAATTCTTTTACACATTTGTCAACGACAAATTATTTTGTTTCTATTTTATAAACTAAGTCATCATCATCATCATTATCAGCCAACGCCATTGGACGTCTACTGCTGAACATAGGCCTTCCCCACGGTTTTCCACAGCAACCGATCACAAGCGGTCTGTATTCAGTTTGATCCAGCAATCTTTACAAGGTCGTCTGTCCATTTTGTCCGTGGACGTCCTACGCTGTGTCTTTGGTCAAACGGTCTCGAATCTAGAACTTTTCTGTCCGCGACCATCAGTACTCCACGCTATGTGTTCTTCCCATTGCCACTTGAGCTTGCTCATTCTCAGGGCTATGTCCGTTACCTTAGTTCAACTAAGTACCTACACTTTAATCTACACAACCCAAAGATCAACGCACCGATCATTGCCGAACAAAAGAGCATAAGTCTAAAATCAATAAAAACGAGGCGACCTCACGAACCACCATTAATCAAAGCGTTTACGAGTACTAAACTAAAGATTGGGCCTTCCAATAATGCCCTAGGGACTATTAGTACGAAGGTCTAACCCTTTTCTTTTGAGGATAAAAACGTCGGAACAATGCATGCCCTTTTTCAAGTTTAAATGAATTTCGATTTCGATTCGGATAGATCGTCTTGAAGACCTACCGAAACTTTGTGGTCTAATTACTTCTCCCAGATGAGAACAAAAATGCCTTTCGAAATTGTAAAAAGTTATCTGATAAGGAAAATAAGTACACTTTGATTGGCACTTACTGACTACAAGTATTTACATAGGTGAAACGGTTTAGGTAGTCCAAAAAAATAACCGATGTCTGAAAAAAAATCTTAAATACGGCGAGTTAACTTGTTGGTTTGTGTTTTATCTATAAACTACATTTTCTTATTTTATACGTGAGTTTTTCAAATATAATAGTCAAATCATTAACCACCTACCAAAACCCATAACGGGAAAATCATAGTCTCCATAGGATAAAATATTGTACCTATTGTATTGGACATCAATCACATACATTGCTCTGATTCCAAAGTAAGTAGCTAATTGCACTTGTGTTATGGAAATCAGACAACAGTGGTACCACAACACCCAGACCCGAGATAATATAGAAAACTTTGATTTCTATATTGCCCCGACCGGGAATCGAACCCGGGACCTCGTAGCGGCGACGCCTTGAAACCAGCGTGCTTAGCCACTACACCACGGAGGTCTTCGTATATATAAACACAAAATAGAACTCAATGAACAAGAGTTTTTTTTTTTATGAACGGGTGATGGTGCGTTGGGTTAAATGTCGAGTATATTATACACCGGCTTCCTTTTCGAATATATTTAACTTCAATATAGAATTTTACTTACATCATCTTTAACTTCAACGAGCTAGTAAAATGAATTTATATCTTCAAACAAATGAAATAGTTTTGTTGGTCGTCTTTTTAAGATCAAGCGAAAAGTTAATTTTATTCATACAGGATGTTGTTTTAGTCAGCGACGAGCGACTCAGGGGTAGCTGTACAAACGATACTGCTGCCAAAAAATATATGAAAAAAAAGGTTTTTATTGGAAATCCCACAATACATTTATTGATACGATACAGCGATCGATTCAAAACTACCAACATCAGGAAGCCTCTTCGTAGCTAACTAGCTACGGAGTGTTCGTATTTCGAGGGTGCGAGTTTCTCCATTCGTTTTGTATTTTTTGAATTTTGTAAAAAAGAGGTTTTCTTGTTTAAAACTTGCATTTAATTTAAAAAAAGTAAATATTTTGAATAAGTTTAACTCAAATTATCCCAGAGTTGGATGTCACTGATCAATATTAACCTAGCTTTAATCATCATGAACATCTCACAAATAATTAAGATTAAATAAGAAATCTAAAATTGCGCACGGGTGAGATTTTTTGTTTTTGATTACATTTTGAAAGAATACAAAATTACACTGTGTCAAGTGTCAAAAACATTCTAAACCATAAATAATTAACAAAAAGAAAATATAAAATGTTTTTATCATGCGGAAATATTCCAAACATTACGCAGAACCGAGTCTCCAGGGAAATGCGTGTTATATGGTGCGTTTTCCGGAAAGTAACCTTGACCGCGACTTGGCATCGTGCTGTTCATATTTCTCATTGGAGACCCCTTTGACCTTGAAGGCCGAGTTTGCATGGTATGGAAATGTAGACATTAAAATACAGAAGCATAAATATAGCGGTGTTTTGAAACCTATTAAATGAATAATGTATTACCATAATAGTTAAAATTTGATAATTAATCGACTCAGGACGCAGAATTAACAATAAATAGTAATTAAACAGCACTAATACTAAATAATCAATAAATAAGTAAATGAAACATTTTACGGAATTCTTCAGGTAGCAAATTAAATGAGTAATAATCTGTAAAAAAAAATCTAGCTGTTGAATCTTTCCTGCATATTTTCATGAAAAATAAGTGATCATGAATGCAAAGTATTTTGAATGACTAAAAAATAGATCTTTTCTCCTTCTTGTATCTGTCAAGATGAAAACAATCTGGCGTGAAATGAAATGACTGCCCAGTGTTTGGCAATTGTCTTAAATTTTCAGAATAATTTAATATAAGACATCAAACAACAACATTCACCTGATTCCAAAGCAAGAAGCTAATTAAGCTTAATTACAAACAATCGCGGTTCCTACCACAACACTCAGACCCGAGATAATTTAGAAATTATATTTTTTACATTGAACGGACCAGAAATCAAATCCGCGACTTCGGAGGGGCGAAGCTACTAACCAATATTATAGACCCCTTACACACTGCGACTTTTAGCATCGATGCAGTTGCCCGTTTTGAAAACGTGCTTGAGCATCGCAACTCACGCAATAAACAGATTTAAATTAGCATCGATGCAGAAGCGCAATTGCATCGCTACTAACGCGCGTTAGTATCGTAGTTTCAGTAGACTTTTGGTACAATTTAAGTGTAACCTCATTTATGAATCAAAAGCGTTTTCTTACTTATTGTTTTTAAAGCAGCTTATCTTGTGTTCGAATTAAATATTAAGTGATTTTTCCGCTTAGCTTATTATATAACCTATAACTAATTTTTTCATTAATCTTTTCTCATTTTCTTTTCCTTTATTTACCATCATTGTAATTAATGACCTCAAAAGGCCAATCAAGGCGGAAGGCCGCACGTTAAAGAATGCAATCAAATTGAAGTTTAATTAACAACATCAATTGAATAAATTAGCTTAAATAA
The DNA here is from genome assembly GCA_963924145.1 of Pyrausta purpuralis. Lineage (NCBI taxonomy): Eukaryota > Metazoa > Arthropoda > Insecta > Lepidoptera > Crambidae > Pyrausta > Pyrausta purpuralis. The sequence goes on along the minus strand of OZ001652.1, from coordinate 2,564,420 downwards.
ATGCTTTCATCTTGATTTGGGGGCAAACCAACAAACCAATTTGGAAAACCTTTTGGGATAATTAAGATAGCATATTTTATTGTCGAATTGATCTACTGAAGGAAAAACATAATCTATCGCAGACCAAACACTACAAAAAACACACACACACACACACACACACACACACACACACACACACACACACACACACACACACACACACACACACACACTTTCTTTTTGGAGTCGGTGCTCTGATAGTTGACGCTTGAGATGGACAAAGTGATCGCACCGACTCTAAAAAGATATTGTTTGGCTAAAATGGATTCCTTTCCTTTCAAAGGTCAAAGAGTTGATTTGAGACTTTTTAGTGCATTTTATTTTGAAGTCGGTTTGTACTTTTTTTTAAAGATTATTTTATTTCATTAGCGTTTGAACCTTATGACTCTGTTCTTTTAGAAGCTACAAATTACCTAACATAAGTTCTGTCATTATAATACCTGAACTCCTATGCGTTAAGCGGAGATCTACCATGAACTCAGCTCCACACAATGTCTTAAGATTCCAGTAAAAAAAAACTATACGTGCCTTTAAAATTTGAGGGTTTCCCTCGACTGCACCAATATCACATCATTAGATCCCGACAGCCACAAAAAAAAGAGAAAAAACATACAGTCGAATTGATAACTTCTTACTTTTTTGATGTCGGCTAAAAATTGGTCCACTCACTCCGTTGTTTTTATTGTTTCTTTCATAAGAACCGTTTTCAGGCCATAAAAACATCAAAAAAGCATCAGCGAAATCGACCAACCGTAACCACGAACGCTGAAAAGTGTTCAAAACTTCGGGACTTACTTTTTATAAGTCTTCGCGAATCATATCTGTAAATTGTGTTTTAATCAATGAGAAGTATTGATAGACAAATTTTTAGCAACTTTCATTTATTTTATCTTAATTATTTTGTATTAAGAAAAATATATTTTATTATATCCCCGATATTGACTTGAAATTTCGAAAGAAAAGAACTATTTTGCACGTTGCATCTACAGTACAAAATGAAAATTTCATTCATCAACAGAAGCTGAAATATTTATTTTTTTATATAAGATAGAAATATTCGTAGAACAAAATACAAATTGTCACCTTGTTCTCAGCTATCATACGTCAATGTCATTTTTAAAATCTTGAAAAACAGTCATAAAATGCTTACCTTGTGTACGATTTTAGGTCTAGGATTGCACTTCATCCAAGGACACGCTGTCTAATTAAGCCATTCTATGAATGTATTATGACATTTCATTTTTGTCCGTTGAAAAAGTCTGTAGAACAAAATTAATTTTTATTTTTTTTCCATTCCATGTGTCCAAATGGAAACGTCAAAATAGCATTCACTAAGCTTCTTTGATTACAATGGTTAATGTGATTTCTTATACAAAATATCTTGATTATCTTTTTTCATACCCCGTGATTAAAATTAGCTATGTATTTTTTAACAAATTCTAGCCATGCATTTTGCACTCTAAGTCATATCCGTACTCGTAAAATATTTTTATCCGTCAAATAAAAGCCTTGTCCCTCTGACTTTCAGCCTTCCTCATCAAGTTTTATGTAAATGATGCCTCCAAGGTAAACTTCGACTCCACATGGGGGCGGTAAATTGAAAATTAAAGCGAATCCTACCGTCATGGCGGAAAATTAGGGGCTTAATAACAATCTTGAGGATGTGATAATTTACTTAAGACATTCAAATTCTATGCTCCTGGGAATTTAAACAAAAGTGGGACAGTGTTGTTATACAGGGTGACTTTTTTATCAGTACCGATATTTTGTGTAAAGACACCACTGATGAATATGAACAACTTTTGCTATGGGGGCAATAGCGAAATCGAGAAAAAAAATCAGCTGTTCCATACAAAAGTTCAATTGGCGCGCGGACAAAATGTATGGAACATCTGATTTTTTTTTCTCGATTTCGCTATTGCTCCCATAGTAAAAGTTGTTCATATTCGTCAGTGGAGTCTTTACACAAAATATTGGTACTGATAAAAAAGTCACCCTGTATAAATCTTGTACAGCGTGTGGCATGTAATAGAAGCAAAAAATGTGATCAATATTATACAGACTATACGTAGTAACCTTGACCTGGTCACAGTGCTCTAAAAGGCTTTAACACAGAAATATAGTAATCCAAAGTTATAATCTCTTATCAATGTATATCAAAATCACTAACTCATTATACTAAATGACAATGTCAAATTCTATGACTGGCTGGACACATTTGTTTGCAGTACATTACTGGGTCGATTTTCTTTGTAAGAAAGTAACAGTAAAATATTTTTAATTATAGTAAATTAAAACCATCTAGATTTGTTTACGGAATACTCAAAGGGTCTTTATTTTAATAACCTTCTATAAGTAAGTCTGTGACAATTTACTTTAGTGCTCTGACGCCTATTTTCACTCCCACCTTTTGTCCTAATAAATAAATAAATATTTGATAACATCATATTCATTGCTCCGATCCCAAGCTAAGTATCTAAAGCACTTGTGTTATGGAAATCGGAAACAACGGTGGCACCACAACACCCAAACCCGAGACAATATAGAAAAAAATCGTTTTCTACATTGACCCGACCGGGAATCGAACCCGGAATCTCACGAGATGGCGATAAAGGATGGTTCACGCTATAACGTGCCGGACCGTGCCGGAGCCGGGATAAATTCCCACCGATAATACAACGGCGTGCCCCGTCCGGGTCCGGGCGGAGCACGATCAAGCATGAATCACTTCATACAAAATTACGAGTATACACAATATTTTTTGACCGTGTCCGGCCGGCTCTTGGCCAAAGCCCGGCCGTTGTGGCGTGAATCATCCTTTAATCATCATTATCAACGAACTACTAAACATAGGCTACCTTACGGTTATCCACAGCGACCAGTTACGAGCTGTCTACATGCAGTGCGAACCTGTGATTTTTGTATCCTGTAATTGCCTGTCTATTTTCTTGGTGGACGTCCTACGCTCTACCTTTGGCCATCACGTCCTTGCGCTATGTGCCCTGCCGATTGCCTCTAAGCTTACTGATTCGCAGGGCTTTGTCTGTTAACTTAGTTCTTCTAAGTCTCTTTTCATGCTATGTATGGTTTGAATTCTATCAAACTTTTCTGAGAAACCACATTAAAATCAAAGCAGATTTATTGCATAAGCAAGACAAAAATAAATTGACTTGAATTCGAAAAAAGCAAAAGAAATAATGAAACATGAAATGGGAAACTCGAATTATGCCAAATTGCGAGATTAATTGGAAACATTTGACGGTAGGTAATTTAAGATGTGGATCCAATCAAGGCTCTTATTTTGTTTTTAATACTGTATTTTTGAAGCTAGTCGTCCTGCTTGCTTGCACTATTTAGCTCGCATGACTAATAAAGACAGATAAAATAAAATGGTTGTCTTTCAGAGTGCCTGTCGGTTTACAGAGGATTTGTGACCTGACACAAATCAGTGCACATCAAGCTTGATGTCTTATTTTTATTTTTAGTCAGTTGTTTGAAAGCTGTTTAATATTTAAATGATTTTTTTCTATTTAATGCTTTTTAGTTATTACCCATATCTCAAAAACTACAAGACCGATTTTGATAAAACTTACACTGTACGCTAAGTTGAAATATACCTGATTCTAACGATATCACATACGTACACCTTAAATTGATTACCTCTTTTTTTAAAGTCAGTAAAATAGCCATTTTCACAACTGCATAAGATATTACTGTGTTTAACTTGACGTTCCGTTGCTTAACTAATGCAGACACGATAGTGCTTGTGTATTTCTTGTTTTAAGGATTTTTTGAGACTTTGGGCCTGTTGCACCATCGACAAATAAGCAATAACTAACGAATAATTTAATTATGGAACGTCATTTAAAATGAAGATAACGTTACTGATTACTAAGTGCCAAATATCAGGCCATTATGGTACCCGTAAAGTCGGCCCCTATTTATTAAGCTTTTGATGTAAATTGAACTTTTTATAACTGATCTTAACAAAATAAATGATCCTATAAAACATTTATACATCTATTGCTTAAAATAATTTACGGAATGATTTCACGCACATTAGTCAATTAATTTAACTGTCGTATTTATTATTAAGTTTAAATTGTCATAACTACTTAATGAGAAATAACACCTTTGTCTGCCTGCGACGATGCATGTTGCAAAGCATTCAAAACGTAAGGCGTTCAATTACAAATATGCGCAAAATCAATGCATAAAGTGTTTAATCAATGTGTTAAATTCGCGCAAACTTCAGAACCAAATGTATTCCAATACTTACGAATTTATTGTCTTAAACAATGTATCGCCATTTCAAACAAGTCGAAACGTTTCAATTCACTTGCGATCACGTACAAGCATTATGCGGCGAGTGCCTCCATACGTCATACTTACAAACAGGTGTTGCCGGAACTGTACATGCCACTTTTGATTCTCAAATAGCAGATTTTAAAGATGATTCGTTAAGTCATCTTCACGTATATTATTTGTTCTTCATCGTCGTCATTGTCGTCCATATGACATTCACTAACTAACGAGCAAGGCTTTTCACAAGTTTTGCCCTTTTCATTGTGACTATTTCCATTTTTATAGTTCATAATATAATGTTTTAAACTTTCATGGTCACTTACATTAGAATAGTTAGATACGAAATATCGGAAACTCATAAATAATAAGGTACATGGTAGCAATCCCGTATCTAACTATTCTAATTTATAGTTCATGTTGTTTGATTTATAATTTTAAAAAGTCGAATAATTATCCATCACAAAATACTATGTAACCGACTTTCATTTTTTATATTTGTTTATTTGGTAGCCTACGTAAGATAGTAAAATAAAATATCGTAAAGTTTTACATGATCGGTTTATTTTTACATTAGATATTTTCGCTTTGAAAGAAACTTTTAGAAGCTAGTCAGTTTGACACTAATTGGAGTGTACAGCTTTACATACAATTACAAAGAGAGACAAAACAAGACAAAAGGGTCAGTCTTATGTTTGGGAAGATTGTATAATGCATAAATAATATTTACAAAAGTTGGGAAGACATGTATGCAAAATACAAACCAAAGTCTAGGAAAAATAATAATTGTACAATTCACTCTTTGGTGGCGGAAAATGAATGATAAACTAGAAAAAAAAAACTTTCAAGTTTAGGGCATTCTAAAGAGAACTTCACCGTCCTATTGACTTTTGGCATTAGATGAAATCTAAAGAAATATAAAACCATTTCCCGCCAACAAAAACAAGAAACACCTTTTCCTTATCCATTCAGCATCCCACATATAATTAACAAGTTTAAATGCAATTTTAAATTTTAATAATGATAACAACCTTACGTATATTTCACAAGATGTCACACATCATCCTCACTTAGCACGCTAAAATATTTACACTTATCAATAACGTACAAATTAAATCGAATTAAAGGGAAATAGTCTAATTGACTTGAATGTTCGTGGTACCAGGTCACCTCAGGGCTGAGGCGTCTAGTACCAAAGGCCTAGGCTAGAGGGAGACAAACTCAGGAGGCGGTGGTGGCAGGGTCAGTACTGGGGTCTCAGAGACCTCAACGTTCTCTGAACTGGCTCCTGGTAGCGACCATGTTGAACTTCCAGTAGCGGTAACTCTAGGACCCATATTATCATAAGCAGGAGCCGTGCAACACGTTCTGCTCCGTCGCGGCAATGTCGCTCCACCACTCAACAAATCAGGATACTTCCCTGGCTCCCCATGACCGGCCACTTGAACCGATATAAATATGTTTCCATACGGGACTGGCACCGCAAACTCAGCAGGCGGAGGGGGAAACGCACCTGGAGTACCTTCAATCGTTATATGAACAGGATCAAACCCACATCCTCTTGGCTGATCATCATGCGACTGATCTGTCATTTCAAAGTCACAAGGCGACGCCATATCTCCTATCGATCTATCGCAGCTCACAACTACCGACGCGTCGATCAATCTTTTCTCCTGGTCGGTGAAACTCCGACTAGGCGGGACCGTCCGTCTCCGCAAATGCCAGCAGGCAACGGCCGCTATAAAACCAAGCGACGCTAAAATACCTAATGCTCCAAATACGACTCCTAAAAGCTGAGGAATTCCCGGGGCCGTGCGAGCCGTGGCCGTCTGGGAGCGGGGCAAAACTAAACTTATTACCGCGCGCGCTTCACCGGCGACGCTTTTAGCTACACAAGTCCATTCCCCAGCTGCACTAGTTGTCACATTCAAGAGAGTTATGTTCACCCATCGCACGCTACCGGGTACACGCTCGCCCGTGTCGTCGTCGATTATCGTTTCCACTTCTTCCATGTCGCAATCTATTGTACTGTTGTGAACATTTACGCCATCTAGTAGCCAGGTTACTTTCGGTTTCGGAACGCCGTGGATCCAACATCCAAATGAAGACGCGACTCCGACTTCGGCTCTAACAACTAAAGTACTCGATCGCACTTCGGGCGCGCACGTCATGCTCTCACTCGGCACGCTCCGCCACTTACTTCCAGCTTTCGTCGAAGGTTCAACGCACACTAAATCTTCCGTTCCCAATTTGCTGTCTAGAAACCAGTCCTTAAACTCGCGGAGGCGGCAGTCGCATCGCCACGGATTACCGGATAGCGACACCGTTTTCAGCGCCGGAAGCGAGAACGTGACTAAACGGAGGAATGTGAGCTGATTCGTACGCAAATCTATTGTCTCTAACGACTTTAGATTCCTGAGCGAATTCGTGTGCAGTGATCTTAATCTGCAGCCGTCTAGTAGGAGCATTCGTAAATGTGGTAGTGGTGGAAATTGGTCTGCAACGAGCGTTGTTAATGGATTATTACTTAATATAACGAGTTTTAATCTTTCGTTTCCTCTGAATATATCTCTGGGTATGTTCGACAGATCGTTATCAGCTAAGTCAACCTCTATTAGTATTCTCAATTCTAAGAAAGCGTCAGGGTGGATAGATCTCAATTGCGTCGCTCTAAGATTGAGTCGTTGTAGATTGAGCAGTCCGATATTGGCAAAGACTTCTTGCGGGAGATTCCTCAATGGATTATCGTGGAGATCTAAGACTTGTATGTCTGAGGACAGCGTTGGGGGGCGTCGGAGGTCGCTGGAGGCGCAACTGGCGGTCTTCTTGCCTGAAGACCACTTGCACCGGCAGGTGGCTATGTGGGCGCAGTCCAGCCAGTCGCTGGCGGTCCTCGCCGCACACGTGGTAAGTATCACGATCCAGTACCACCGAGCCCACGCCACGCGCATACTCATCTCATTTCGGCTTCGCGGCTACATTGGCGGAGGGCCTGGAACAAAAGATAAGGTTGTTATAGCAAGGCACATTTTTACTATGTATGTTAGTAATATGGTACTGTCATCGTCAGGTATTTTGTAGCAGACAGGGTGGCAAAATACTTCTGAATAGTCAAAATTTCATTAACTTCTATTCACTACAAGCTACCTTTAATATCTAAACAATAATTTATTCATGAATACACATTCATGAATAAATTATTGTTTAGATATTAAAGGTAGCTTGTATAACTCTAGACTGTAAAACTCTCTTCCTTTGGATGTCAGGAGGGCCAAGTCGAAGGTATAGTTCAAGAGGGAAGTCCGTCAATTTCTCAAAAAATATATAATTGCAAAGCATTATTTATTATTTATGTATATTTTAATCTATTGTATTTATTTAGTTTTAGTTTAAGTAGGTTTATTTGTTACTATAAAATTAAATATTCACTTTTTTTGTTGATTTTCTCTGAATTTCTTTGCGCTGCACCCATTGCCATCTCTCTGCATGAACTAAAAGTTTGACTGGCAGAAAATGCTTTTAGCATTAAGTCCACCTTTGTACACTATGCTATGATTTGTGCATTAAAGTCTTCAAATATATCTAAGCACATCATAGTCATATAACTAGTAGAATTTTTATCATTGTATCAGTACCAGCCGCTAAAATTAATAAACTTGATGATTATAATGTGTAACATTCAAAGTGAAAAATCGATTGTAGGTCATAAAAGTCATAAAAGTCATAAAAGTCATTTATTTATGCAAATAGGCCCTCTGGGGGCACTTTTACACGTCCCAATATAAACCCTACCACAGCTTCGGGACAATTGTGGGCTAGTGCTGAGAAGAAGCTGCGCAAGAAACTCAGTCACTATTGTCAATGCCTCTTTTCAAAAGGTTTACAATGTTTGTAGTGATCATGCAAGTCCATACATTATTATCATTTAAATAATCATCTACTTTATAATACCCTTTCGTCATAAGGGTTTCTTTAATAACAGTTTTAAATTTATTAACCGGTAAGTTAATAATGTGTTCTGGTAGTTTATTGAAAAATTTTATACCTTTCCCCATGAAAGAATTACCAACCTTTCGAAGCCTAAATTGTGGAATAGCAAGCTTATCCTTATTTCTAGTATTATATTTGTGTATGTCACTATTTTTCGTGAATAAATGAATTTTTTTCCGTACATACATTAAATTTTCGTAAATATACTGAGAGGCTAGAGTTAATATTCTAATTTTTTTAAACACCTCTCGTAAGGAATCTTGAGGTTTAAGATTATAAATAGCTCGCACGGCTCTTTTTTGTAACACAAAAATTGTCTCTACATCAGCAGCCGCGCCCCACAGTAAAATGCCGTAGGACATCAAGCTATGGAAATAACTAAAATAAACTAACCTAGCTGTTTCAACATCAGTTAAACGTCTTATCTTCCTTACAGCAAAAGCAGCTGAGCTTAGTTTCCCTGACAAGGCCTCTATATGAGGACCCCATTGTAGTTTGGAGTCTAAAGTGATTCCCAAGAATGTTGTGGAATCAATAGTATCAAGCGGTTTGTCTTTTATCTTAACCTGAGTTGATGCCTGTCGGACATTAGGCATCGTAAACTTTACACATTTAGTTTTACTTCCATTAAGAAGAAGATTGTTAACAGTAAACCAATGTAATACTTGTGAAAGAGTATTATTTACATCGTCAAAATTTCCTTCACCTCTTGGAATTTTAAATATAAGTAAAGTATCATCAGCAAACAATACTATATCACAAAGATTCCCTACAAAATGCGGGAGGTCATTTATATATATTAAAAATAAAAGAGGTCCTAATATAGATCCTTGGGGCACACCCATTGTTAGAGGTGCTCCAGAAGACTCAGTTCCGTTTATACACACTTTTTGCATTCTACCTGAAAGATATGAATTAATTAATTTTAACGAGTTCAATGATGCCCCATAGTGACATATTTTTTTAAGTAATGTTTCATGATCCACACAATCAAACGCTTTCGATAGATCACAGAAAATCCCTAAAGCATCATGCCTATTATCATAAGCATCGAATATATGTGTTAAAAGAGCAACTCCTGCATCCGTGGTGCTTCTTCCTTTAGTAAAACCGAATTGTTTGTTATGTAATAACTTGTTCGATGAAAAGTGTGCTAAAATTTGATTGAATATAATCTTTTCATATATTTTACTCAGGACTGGCTGAATCGATATTGGCCGGAAGTTTGAGGGGTCACTTTTGTCACCCGCTTTGAAAAGCGGTATTATTTTACTAATCTTCATTAAACAAGGAAACTGGCCGTCATCAATACACTTGTTAAAAATTAATGCTAGTTGAGGGGCTATTATGTTAATAATTGACTTAATAATATGCACAGATAGTCCCCAAAGATCCTCCGTTTTTTTCATATTTAACTCTCGAAATGTTTTTATTATTACTTCAGGTCCTACATGCCTAAAGTGCAATTGAGAATTACATTCACTGACATTAAGTTTTAGAATAGATTCGGCTATTACTGAAGAAGAAGCAAGTTCTTTCGTTGTTGTTGGTGCAATATGTGAAAAAAACGATTCAAAAGCAGTTGCAACCTCTAAATTTGAATTTATTGTTTTATCATTGATTTTTAATGCAAATTTACCATCTCTCAATTTATTTTTACAAGTTTCTTTATTTATGATGCTCCATGTAGCTTTTGCTTTATTTTTGGAGCTAGAGACTATTCTACGAAGGTAATGGGATTTTGCTGTAGCACAAACTTTTTTAAATATTTTTGAATAATTTCTAACATATTCAATAAAGTTTTGGTCTTGAGAGTTTTCTCGTAGACTATATAATTCATATAATTTAATCCTACTTTTATGAATTCCCGGCGTGGCCCAATTATTAAATTGACATTGGACCTTATTTGATTTAGTCTTTTTTATGGGAAATATTTCATTAAATTCGTTTTTAATTAAGTTAAAAAGGTCTTCATATTGTTTATCTACACTATCACTAGTATTTTGTTTCACTGAATATAGTGTATCGTTAATTGTATCCCTAAATCTATCTAACCTATTTTCTGTGACAGGCCTATACATAGTTTCCACAGGTAAACTTGCGGTATGATTGTGTTCAAATAAAACTTTTTGACCTCTATGATCAGAACTGAGGCCAATTAAAATACCTTTATCAATGACACTTGCGTTTTTGTCACAAAAAATATTATCTAAGCAAGTGGCCGTGGTGGGAGTTACCCTTGTGGGTTCACAAAAGAGATTTTTTAAATTAAAAGATTTGAAAAGATTAAGAAATCGAATGGCGCTATTCCATTCCTTTAAAATATCAAAGTTAAAATCTCCACATACTATTATTTTCTTGTTAGATTTTGAAACCTTTTCTAGCCCTTTTCTAGGAAATGTATAACGAGTTGTTTTAATGAATGAAGTAAGAATTGACTAAATCTCCGTCGTCTCACTTAAGGCGGATTGAGGGAGACCGCGGAGATTTCAGTGGGTAAACCTGGACGAATGAAGGGAGGCCCACATAACCCACTGCCCTTACCCGGGTTTCGGATATGCATAACGCATTTTCTCCGCCGAAAAAAAAGGTCAGCTTACGAATAATTGTAAAATATAATGGGGCTTGAAAAAAAGTAAAGTCAATCCAAATTATGACAAATAAACTTCAACTTCAAAATAAATAACAACCTCCAAAATCAAACCCGGCAAAGCCGCAAAGCTCATGTTAACTATTATTAGTCCAAAGCGCGTTAAAAACATACGCTAACACAGACGGAAATAAACGATTTGGTATAAAGCTGAAGTTAATTTTACACGATACGTTGTTTGAATAACCTTGACATATTATTTTATTACTATGCCATTCCCCTTTTATTATCAACTTAACCTACCCTTCCTTATTAAAATAGAAGAATCCGCAATAGTATAATAATATATAATATAATGGACACGAATCACGTACATTGCTCTAACCCAAAGTAAGTAGCTAATGAACTTGTGGACACAACGATGGTACCACAAATACTAGACCCGATACAATATAGAAAATTTTGATTTCTATATTGACCCGACCGGGAATCGAACCCGGAACCTCGGAGCGGCGACGCCTTGAAACCAGCGTGCTTAGGCACTACACCACGGAGGTCTTCAAATAATTAAAATTGATTAAAAATAATAATTATAAATAATAATAATTGATTACAATTTGTGTTTTTAGAGTTACAACAATGCAAAGAATACGTAAACCAAATCTAGGCTAATCAAATCTTGACGATTATGCCAAATCATGCAAAATTATGCCATAACTTAGTCAAGCCAGAAATGTGCATTACATGTATTGGTTAGACTATTCATGAGAGCTATTTGTACGTCAAAATATAATTTTACCCATCGCCACTTGTTCTTATGTGATAAATACACTTTACTAAGTTTTATAATATTCAAGTAAGTCCCGGGGCAATTCTCGTGCAATTTGTATATACGTATATAAAAGAAGTTCACCGATAGAAGTTTCTTCGTCGCAGAAAAATTGTTTCTGATTTCTCACGATTTCTATATATTTACGTTTTGTTCATACGATATCTTGTTCGTTTTGCTTTTGTTCGTGCGTTATATTTTTTTACGTGTACATATTTTACTTGTTCTTTTAGGTAAAACAATTAAACTCGTAATCAAATCACCAAACAAAAAAAGGTCAATTGCCACGAAAATCGGCCTGGTTTGTACTATCCGCCATATAACACGCAAAATGACATTCTTTTTTTTATTTATACCTTGGATACCCTTGGGCATTGTGAAACAGACCTTTGACCTCTTATTAGTGTAGCCTAAGCTTCATGTTTATCGTGAATGAGCGTGATATTTTTAGCTTGAGCAAGTGCGCTCATTAATATAAACTAATGGGCTTCTTGAGAGGCCATAACTTATGGGCAGATTAGTTACTTTCTTACTAACGCTTTTGTTCAAGAATATTCTTTGTTGGGTACAAAATACGAAAAACAACTTAAGCTGGGTACACAGTTATTAATAATGCTAAGCATTATGCATTATTTACATTAACTTGCTTCTGGGCACTTAGAAAATAAATGGATATATAAATTACACTTGAAAAAAGCAACTTTGGCTGTGACAGACTAGGAATCGAACCCCGTGTCTAACACTGTCCGGGCGTATGCCTATACCACTCAGTCACCGTCGCATTAGCTAGCCTGTTAAATTTTTCGGATATTGTGGGAGCAATCTCGCAACATTGTTAATGTCACGCAGCCTACGCGTTAAATTAAGCGTTTGCAAAATTCATTGATATGCATTGAGCTAATCTTGCCTTGTTGAATGACTTCATTACCGATAGCATGGATGATTATAAGCAGGTGGATGTCATCTACACCGATTATAGTAAAGCATTTGATCGGATCAGCCATGCTCTTCTCATGACCAAGTTGCACTACATCGGGATACGGGGCGATCTTCTGCGCTGGTTTTTGTCATACATCTCAAATAGCTCTCAAGCTGTGGTAATCAATATCGGTAAACTATATATCGAGCTGGGTTCCTATTTCCAGTGGCGTTCCACAGGGATCTTTGCTCGGTCCCTTGCTTTTTGTCATATTTATTAATGACATTGCTTCTTGTTAACACTCCTCCCAACTCCTCTCTTTTGCAGATGATATGAAGATTTATGCCTCTATTAAATCACCACATGATGCTGACGCTCTACAGGCCGACCTTACGCGACTATGTGACAATTGTCATTCAAATAAGCTGATCTTAATCCCTCAAAATGTTTTTTTAGTTACATTTAGCCGTAAGCATAATACTGTTCTACACTCTTACACGTTGCGTGGACAGATATTGTTGCGTAAGACCTGTGTTCGTGACCTAGGAGTGATACATGATTTGAAATTAATATTTGATAATCATATTGAATCCATCTGCGCCAAGGCATCAAAGGCTCTTGGTTTTGTCATGCGTAGCTGTGTCTCATTTAACAACATTAAAACTCTTAAACTACTGTATTGTACTTTCGTTTGCAGCCACCTTGAATACGCATCGCAGATTTAGTGCCCACGATATTAAGCCTATATCGATCGACTTGAGAGTGTACACAGAAAATTTATTAAGTTTGTTCGTTACCGTACTCGAGATTACTATAGTTCTAGCATTTATGGCAAACTGTGCAGGAAACACCACATGCTCCCATTGGCCACAAGACGTGATATTACGGATATAATTTATCTACTCAAGTATATTTAAGCTGACACAGTTTATTCTAAACTTTTATCTAAATGGAATTTTCATGCCTTTAAAAAAGAGTTCTTCGTCATTGTGATCCGCTTCGTGTGCCAACGGTGCATTCAAAAAACAGTCAAAATAGTTACATTTGGCGCGCTTGTAGCGACTTAATTAAAGTTGTCAAAGATTGCATTGACATATTTCATATCAGTGTTACAGCGGTAAGGCGGCTGTTAAATGAACATTTTTCATCGATTAGCAATTGCATAAATATAGCATTGTAGTCGGTTTTCTTTACTACGTAAGCTACCTTAATTTATTCCTTTGATAAGGCATAATATTACTATTTTGTTTTAGTGTACCTTGGATTGTGTTCGATTTGTGCGTTTGTTTTCTTTAAGTTATTACTATTTATGATTACCAATAAGTGGTTTAAATATTATGTAATTTTTAGCTTACTGATCACTTGTAAACCCTGGTTATCCTTATAAATAAATAAAATATTTTTTAAAATAGTTCCATGTAAATCTCGGACCATGCTCGGAAATCGCTGAGACAAAATTTGTGTTTTAGTGCATTTTTTGATTGAGCAGAATTTTTGAACGAACCTTCAATAATTACAAATATCTTTCAAGATTTATAAAAGATAAAGCTACGTTAGTTAAAAGGATATTTAATGCAGCAGAAAATTGAAATTATCTACGCGAAATGTCAAAAATTTTGCTTCAGACTTCGACCGCTGGGCTTACTCAATCGCTACACACTTTATAAAAGTAATCACTCTAGAAAGAACTCTCATGTGGATAATATATTATCATCATTCTGTTACCTTGTTTCCAGGGCTACACTCATAATGTTCAAATAAATAAAAAGGATGCCTTTGAAATCGTACAGTCACGTGTATTTCAGAATCCTTGATTTTATTCCATCCACTTTTAATAATAAATTATATAAAACACCACCCCACACCACCAAAATTAAAAATGTAAAGTTATTCCCCGCTCCTGCGTTCAAAATAAATGTAAGCTGCTAAAAAGCATTAAATTTTTAAGGTGTTAACCTCATTTCGCACTCAAAGGACGATTAAAGCGGAATCCAAACGAAATGAACATTAATTAACACGGCTCCCAATTTAATTACAATTCTGATGCTAAAAAGTAATAAATTATTTTATTCTTAGCATTGTAAAGCATGTCGTTTTATTTCCTCGAAAATCAATACCAGGGCGTTGAAAAGTTAAATAGAGTTTCCGTTATCTATACTTATTTTATAAAGCTGAAGAGTTTGTTTTATTGAACGCGCTAATCTCAGAAACTACTGAACCAAATTAATAAACATATTTTTGTGTTGGATAGCTTACGCATTAAGGGAGACTTAAGGCTAAAAAACATGACACTGCGACGAGAGGGGAGGGAACTGAAAACGCACTGACGAAGTAGCGAGGGACGGCTATTCACTTACAAGTGCGTAGTTTTAAATAACATACGAGTATTTATTATAAACGCCGCAACAACAAAATTTAAGTTTTAATTAAAGCATCACTAAGCAATAACATCTAGGTAACATAAATCACTATAGCCTAGGTATGATAGTTCTATCTCATAAACAAGGTATTTTTCCAATTTAATTATATCCTGCAGTCTTTAAAATCCTTATTTTGGCGACTGTTTTACCACAATAAAATAAAGGTAAGCTAAAGCTAAAGTTTCAATTCACGATTAGGAATTTTTTTTCAGTATTTTGTCACTATAAAACTTAATAACATAATTTGCACTTGTAAAAAGCATCTGTCAGACACGGAATCGAACCCTGTGTCACACTGGCAAGTCTGACTCTGAATTTTGCAAGTGCTGCATGACGTCATCAATGTTGCAAGGCTTAGAGAAGAAAATAGAGAAACAAACTTACTTTGTTAATAATTTGGTAAGGACTGTATTAAAATATAAACATGTTTGAAAAAAAAACAATATAAAAGACAATATTGTTACCACTTTTTTAGCTATTTTTCGTTATACAAATTATTTATGTGGGTTTTACTTGTAATTATGAACCACTTGTACTATGGAACCAATACCCTCAATTAGATAAAATATCGGCTGTTCTATACAAATTTTGCTTTCAGTTCAATCAATTTGGAACACTCATTTTTTTTCTTATTGAGGGTTGTAGTTCCATAGCAAAAAAGTTGTTCATTATTACGAGTAAAACCCACCCAAAAACTTTGGAACCTCCTTGCAATGTCAACCTGTATACCTCTAGAAAATATTACTTTCTTAATGCAGAAGAGTTAAGAAAATACCGTTTAAAGATATTCTTAGAGTGCATTGTATTAAACTGGGCGTTTTATAGAAAACTGAAACGAGATTTTAAAAAGTTAGTACTTTTAATATATTTTAAAATACAAATAAAAAAAAATACTTTCTACTATTACATTTCCTCAACTGTACCGTTACCATGAAGTTTTATTCACTAGCGACGACGTAAAAAAAAGTATGGAAAATTGCACAGCGCCTCTAGCGGTCACTGAGAAAACTAAGATATGAAGTACAGCGAGTAAACTCATGGTAATGGTACTGATGTTGAAAAAATTCCAACTCTTTCACGTCAATGGCAACACGTACATTTTCAATATTTGCTTTGATTATGAAACATAAGACAAACGTTAATTAAAAATATCACGTTGAAGCTTGCTCGCAGGCTTGTTTATTTTAGTTTAAAATGTTAAACATTCCTTGCTAGAATTCACACATCTCAGTAATGGTTTACTCACGCTCTTATTTATCCTTTATCACATATTAAGTTTTGCTTTAAAATACTATCTAACATACATCACCCTTGTAAACTCTAGTTTAAACAACCCAGCTGTTGGGAGTAGCAAAAAGAGTGCAAATTTATACTGAGAAGAACTATCTATTACGACACTTATATATGTACACCCTAGTATATGCGAGAGGGTGAAGAAGAAATTAGTGTTGTGCGTAATTATCGATATTGTGATCTTAAAATAAGAAAATATTGAAAAATAAAGAAATAAGTCTCTGCGTCCTAAAAGTGGGTATGGTCACGTACTAACTAATTAACTGGATGTTTGCCATGTTAGGTATAAAGACTAATGATAAAACATATGCGTGATACATTTTAAAGTGCGTGACATGATATAGTAAATCTACCACGTTAATTTATTACAAGGCAAGCTATTTCGTTGGGTCATCATACAATTTCGAAAATACTTGAGATAAAATAATAATTACTATATAATATAATTTACTTTCTTGTCTTACGACGTACCAGAAAACTGCACCAAACATGTCAGCGTCGAAATCTTCAAAAGTATTATTTAACTACGCGTCAGCAATTTTAGCTACGATACTTGAAATGTATACACATTATTATATTTAATGGTCAAATGTCGACATCAGAACTATAGTACGTGTCCCACCACTACCAAAGAACCGGGAAAAAGAGAAAAATGGCCGAGGAGGGTAACGAGGAGAATAACAAAAGGTTGTAACAAGTTGTGATAAGACGCACAAAGGTTTCTTTATAAGTAACACTATTTTTGCAGTTCGCAGCGTGAGAAAGTTTTCGCTTTTGAATGCGGCTTGAGGTTTGATTTTTTAGATTTTCGTCTGTTTTGATGGTCTATTTTCTAAGAGACTATATGAATTGTCTGCAAGAAACAAGTACTCGTGTAGATACTTTTATAATACAAGTATTGTTAAAAAGTGTGTTATTACCAACTTCAAAATAGGGGGTAATCAATTAAACCTGGTATATAATACCAGTAAAAGTATGTAATACCATCCCAATGGGATAAATTTTAGTATGTTGATTTACTAAGGCTACCTTACACGTGTACGAAATTTTGTATGTGTATTTGTACATTTGTATGTTTGTCTCAGGTTTTCTCGGAAACGAGAAGTCATGACGAGATGATTCTTTAAGCTCGATTAGGTATAATTTAAAAAAGGGTACAGAGTATGTTTTAGCCAAATCGGTTTAACAGTTTTAAAGATATGAGTAGTAATTTTATTTTATCATGAAATAAATAAAACTAACCACCGTCAAAAACATGACATTCGTTTTTGCCAACGTCTGACAATGAATAATCGTCGCATATAACACAAAAAGCCTGATTTGAAAACGTCACCTAATAGGCAGCAACCATTTATGACAATGTCATTTATGTAAAATCAAATACAATCCGACTTATCCGACTTATAAAATGGCTTATCTTTTCTGGTTTTGGTGAAATTGACTATAAAAAGCTTAAAAAAACGAATTTGTTTTATTTAGGTAAAACAAAATTCTTTTGGAGTCCGAGCATGATTTGGAAGATAGACTTTTGATGAAGGTAAGTATTGACTACAGGCAGGCTGAGTCAATTTTCCGACGATCTTTCCTTCGATGTGTAGACTGTAGATTCCAAATAAAACTCTTCTTTTTGAGATCGGTGACCGTGAGAGCGCGTACGATCTGGCCCGCTCACGGCCCTTTATTTAACCAAAAATACATGTCTGACTTATCGACTAATACAGATTAGTTACAAACAAGGACGGACACATAACATCATCTGCGTATTCCTTCTAACGTTTTGGTAACCTACCTACATTAATTGTGATAAAATTCCCATTCGCAACAATCCACTCTATGGGTTTCCTACCTACCCTCAGAAAGCGCAATATGGGGGACAGGAAATTCGAAGGCTTTACCGGCCTCGCTCCACCTGAGCGAGACAGCCTACTAGGATCTCCCTCGCCCCTGTACCAAACTACCTACATATTTCTTAATATTTCCTAGCTAGTTAATTGTTACCCTACCTGCCTACCTAATTTGCAAATGGGAATTCCTAACTAACAGGTTTCTTATTATTGAAATAAAACGAGCTCTAAGCTAATTACAATGCTTACTCGCTATGGCCATAACAGAAAATTATATTTATTATCATCAAAAATCCTTACAAATGGGTGTTTCTCTACGGGATCGAATCAGAAATGAGGAGATACGTAGAAGAACTAAAGTAACGGACATAGCCTTGAGAATCAGTAAGCTCAAGTGGCAATGGGCCGGGCACATAGCGCGAAGAACTGATGGCCGCTGTGGCAGGAAAGTTCTAGATTGGAGACCCTTCGACCAGAGACGCAGCGTGGGACGTCCACCAACAAGATGGACAGACGACCTTATAAAGATCACATGATCAAACTGGATGCAGACCGCTAGTGATCGGTCGCTGTGGAAATCCGTGGGGGAGGCCTATGTTCAGCAGTGGATGTCCTTTGGCTGATAATGATGATGATGATGATGAAGCTTGACATCGTGCACCAACTCAAAAATAGTTTATTTTTCGTAAATAGAAGAAGAATACGTTATTTAAAGCTTTTTAGTCAGTTTTGTTCCTGATTCTAGGTTGATCTTTACTAGAGCATGAAAAAACGAGATCTCGTTAGGGTTGGACGAGTTACCGTTAAAAAAAACAGTTCATGATTCAGTCAGAACCCATTAAGCCGATATGGATTGTATGAGCATAAAAAATATGAAATTATAACACACAATATTTTTTTTATAACTTTGTTCCACATTCATAAAGATGAAATAAGAAACCAAAAACATGCGCACGGGCGGGACTTGAACCAGCATTTTCTGGTTAACCAGGCCAAACGCTCTACCAATTGAGCTACCGTGCTGTCTGTCGGGCCCTGCGATTTGTGGTCTCTTACGGATACGTCATTATGCGTGACGTTTATGTGTTCCACATTTATTTTGTTTATAACATTTTAGTAATATTCAAACGGATTTAGGTCTTTAAAAAGAATGTAATCCATAGAAAACACGTTAAAGTAATTTAAAAAATACATACTCTGAAAACGCCACGGAAGTGATCAGACGTTCCATAGAGTATAGATGTCAGTATTACCATATTATGATGAAGATGGCAGCGCGGTTGACCCCGGAGGTTTTCTGTCAAGATTACTAGGATTAATGGAGTCGAGTGGGCATCCGTCTTGTCATGGGTTCCGGTCCCGGGAGGGCTATTATGTAACTTGATAGATGCCAAATGGCAACGGAGGATCTTACATACGGATGAAAGTTATCTGTAGACGATCTTTACATACTTTTACTGGCAAATCTTCCATCCGTAGTTAATGGAACGCGGACGATGACAAGCGACGGCTGCCGTTGAAAATGTCGGCAAATCAACGTCAACATGACGTCATTTTGATGTTGTTAAGCCTATACAAACGGAGCTTTCACATATAGGCGACTTTTGCAACGCGGCAGCAGCGCAACTTACGCGCGACAATCACGCTACCGATGAATTCATACTGTTAGCCCAACGAAAACGGAACGTCCTTTTTTGCGTTGTCTGTGGCAGTCGAAGACGTCTGTCAGTAGAGTCCCCTCCCTTCCCACGTCTCGTCTCGATCGGTCGGCGCTTGCGCGTGTCTTGATGTGATATAATATTGTAAATGTTCCCGTAGTGTTTACTAAATTATATTTGTAAGCCTAAACGTATTGGTTTGTAATGTGTTGGGCCCTGACATCCGATTACATTTAAGATATTTTATTTTATATTTTGGTATTTTATTTTTAACCTTTCCCAGTGAGGGTTTAATGATACTATACACGGCAGCGCGGTAGCAGCGCCGCAGCGGCGGGTCCGTCTCACTATACCCATTACCCATTGCAGTGATAACACTATCCCCGTATTAGCACTGAAATTGGTAATGGGTGTTGTAGGACCGACCCAGTCGCGCGACCGTTGTGCTTCTAATGTAAAGCATCCGCTGCTGCCGTTCTGCTGACGCTCTAATGTGAAGGCGCACTGAGAGCGTTTTTTGCCGCGCTGCAGTTAATTTCATACATAAATGACGGCAGTAAGCCTTCACATTAGAGCGACAGCGCACTTAATGACGGACTCTTGACTTGTTGTTACTGTTGTCAATACGGTAAGAGTTTAGTTGTCTAATGAATATATATATTATTATTATTATTAACTGTCCGAAGCGAGTGATGTCATGAAAAGCATCAAAGAATTAAGTTATGTTACGGCACTAACTTTTCACAAAGCAGATAAAAATGTCTACTCAGATTCAATGTGTTTTCAATTTTTACTTTTTAAAGCAATGACAATCGCATCGCTATCGCTTTCCTGTTACGGAATCAGTCCACGGGTATAGATGGATCGCGTCCGCAGGATATGCCCGTAAACTATCTGAACAAGCTTAGATGGGCAAGTCAAGAGTTTATGGGAAGGAACTACAAAAACTACTAAACAGATTTGACATTTCATATGACTTTTAGTTGGTTTTCGAGGTTGTGGGCATATACTTTTGAAATCACTCGTCGCGTTGAGCGGCGCGGCTTGCATTTTTATTTGTTTTTCTTTTAAAGACTTCATTGCACAAATCCTAGTGTACAAAGGTGCTAGGTGCTAAAAGCATTCTCAGCCAGTCAAAATTTTAGGTCATGCAGAGAGATAGCAATGGGTGCAGCGGAAAGAAATTCAGAGAAAATTATCAAAAAAAGTAACAATTAACTAATATTTATAGCAACAAATAAACCTACTTAAATTACTGCAACTTTGTATTTTATATTCTATAAATAAACTTAAACTTACACAAAATAAATACAATAGATAAAAATATCCATAAATATTACACATAATTAACAAAAAATAATTTGCAATAATCTTTTCTTAAGAAATTGACGGACTTCCCTCTTGAATGATACCTTCGACTCGGCCCTCCTGACCTCCAAAGGAAGAGAGTTCCACAGTCGTGTTGCCGTAACGTGTGCCAGCGTGGTCAGCTGAAGATTGTCGGGGGAATTGAGAGACTGATTGTGATTGCACTTCTATCAAACTTATGGTGTTGTATAGGTGCATTTATGGAGAAGCGTTTTTTCACGCGTTGACACGTCGGTCGAGACATGAAATGCAATTTTTGCAAAGGCGGATGAGACAAAAGTGAGTTTTCTTTGTCTATAGGTGAGACGCCGCGAACGAAGAGGCTACATTTTCATATGTTTAACTGCCTCGGTGGGGCAGCGGTTAGAGGGTCGCACTTTTAAAGCGACGGCTGCGAGGTCCCGGATTCGATTCCCGGGTCGGACCAAAATACGTACCTGTGTTTTCTGTTCAGAAATTCTAAGGGTAGCCCGGGGCTTGGAAGTTGGCAGTGTTTTTTTCCCCTGTGCTTTGGAAAGCACGTAAAGCCGTTTTTCTCCTGTCGTGTCAGATTACCATCCCATCGGGCTATGAGAGTAAAAGGAGTAGAGAATGCATCTGTGTTTGCGCACACACTTGTACACTATAAGTGGTCACCGTAGTATATCGTAGTTTGAGTTTGCGCCCGCAATGACTTAAGCTAGTTGCTTAACGCGTCGCCTTACTATAAACTGTAAGAACGCGCCACGAGAAGCCACGCCTAACTCGAGGCTGGACGTCACGCGTCTTCTTAAACGAAGCCTAAAATAGACTGATAACCTACTCAAATATTAGTAAACTCAAACCAACATCGACAACGCATAACTCGCATGCGTAAAGATCAAATTGATAACCTCCTTTTTGGAAATCCCTATAGTCACACACGTATACTTTTTAATTCTTTCTTGATTTATTGCAACAAGTACCTCATGTTTCTGGTAATTGTGGCGTATTGTTTGATTTTTACAAGATAAAAATATTTTAAAAGCTTTAAGCGTTTGCAATTTATTGCTCGTTTAATTAAATTATTACAACAGCTAACTACAGGGTTCTTATGTGGAGCGTTGTTCCCCGTCGAGACTCAAGGGCGCTCTGTAAAATTAGTTTTCACAAACTCGAAGAGAAATTGTGCAATACCGTACCGTCACTATGAGTTTACTGCGGTTTTACTCGGTAGCGACGACGTAAAAAAAGTTTATAGAAAATTGCGCAGCGCCTCACGGTCACTTGCAGAACTAAATTTTCCATACAAAAAGTTACGTCTTCGCTAGCGAGTAAAACAGCCGGAAACTCATGGTAACGGCACTGGCTAAATGGTTAAACTGTTTTATTTATAAATACCACAACAGTACCTACAGAGGCTTTTCGTTGATTGTAAAATATCATACGTTTTATTTACCTAGCGGTCCCAGCAAACATCGTTTCGCCTCGGCCCCGTCCCGCCTCAGTCCCGGCCATGTGGAACGGGATAAAAAGTATTTTATGTTCTTTTTCTGGTTCTAAGCTACCTCCCCACCAATTTCCAGCGAAATCGGGTCAGCCGTTCTTAAGTTATAAATAATGGAACTAACATGACTTTCTTTTATATGTATAGATTAATGCCGATCACTCGGCCCGAGTGCGGAAGAACTATTCCAGCGGTGCTGACCATTCAGGCCCGAGGGGACGGTGACCTTTTTATACATTAGCACTCGGATCCGAGTGCTTGGCCACAAGCATGCTGCATACCCTCTTCTCGGATCTGAGTGTCTGTTTTTTCGAATTCCGTAGCCGAATGGCGAAAACGGAACCCTTATAGTTTCGTCAAGCCTGTGTCTGTCTGTCTGTCTGTCTGTCCGCCTGTATATCACAGCCACTATATTCTTTCATTCAAAAACTAAACTACTAGCATTACACAGATGGAACTTGGAAGGTAGATGATTGTAAACTTTCAACGAGAATTGGTTTCAACGAGATCGAAGCTAGCAGTTTTTGAAGTATAGCACATTTTCAACAACCACAAACATAACGTTGTTCTTTATACAAATACTATGAAAAACAAAGTTATGTTTGCTGTTAATAAAATATTGTGGTATTTTGGCTTATTAAATGTAAGTAGATCCCTAATTCAGTTAGAGTTAGTACGGAACGGAAAATAGTTCATTTTTTGTAATAAACATTATTAAATTGCGGCTACCTGATATTTTTTTCGAAAGACACTAAGAGGGTTAACTATTGATTGCCATTCGCCGAACGATGCATTTGCAAACTAAACAGAATGATTTGCCATTAAGCAAGTACACCTTTTAAACTGCAATAATGTAAGATTTAAATTGAATGGTTAAACATGAAATAGGTATAATGTATTTAGAACCTTACTGCTACCTTGAGCCTTCCAGGTTAGTACCTTCTTCCTGACAAACCCTTCAAAGACCCCGCTGCGATGTTTTTTGCTCAAAATATCAAAGGCTGAGTATCACTTTGGCTCACTTTACTCTATATTTCACACTCAAATACCCTCTAAATTTTAACGAGCTCACACAAAACGGTAGCGGCTACTTTACAGAATACTCCCAAGTTTTTATAGCTGTTTATTTAATCTTTTATTTGTTCTTCCAGTTTCTAAAGTCCCATTTCATTGGAGAATGAAAAATTCCTCTAAGTCCGATTTTAATGGCGAATTTTTGTAAAGACTTATACACGGCGAAGTTATAAACAAGTTCTGTGTTTATAACGCTAATTTTAATACTTATAATGGTTTGTTGCTCATTATTTTTTATGATTTGCAAAGGTTTTATTTTTTATTTATGCAAGGTCGAGGCTATTTTTAGTAGTAGTTATTTTATAAATAGTTAATTACTTCCTCAGTGTCTAAAGACGAAAGTCTTCAACCAGTGTGTGTTACCAGTTATGACATACGGATCCGAAACATGGTATCTAACTATAGGCCTCATAAAGAAGCTCAAAATCACACAACGAGCGATGGAGAGGGCTATGCTGGGTGCTTCTCTACGTGATCGAATCAGAAATGAGGAGATACGTAGAAGAACTAATGTAACGGACATAGCTTTGAGAATCAGTAAGCTCAAGTGGCAATGGGCATGGCAGATAGCGCAAAAACTGATGGCCGTTGGGGCAGGAAAGTTCTGGATTGGAGACCCTTCGACCAAAGACGCAGCTTAGGACGTCCACCGACAAGATGTACAGACGACCTTAAAAAGATCGCAGGATCAAACTGGATGCAGACCGCTAGTGATCGGTCGCTGTGGAAAGCCGTGGGGGAGGCCTATGTTCAGCAGTGGACGTCCTTTGGCTGAGAATGATGATGATGATGATGAAATGGTTAATTAAGTCATTGGTAAAAAATATTTATAGTTTTACACGTCTTATGAACTGAAAGTATATCACTTGAGCAAACAATGTATTTCACAGACCCATTACACACTGCAGCGATGCAGTCGCGATGCTAACGCGCGTTAGCATCGATGCAGTCGCTAAATGTCAACCTTTACACACTGCGCTACTTTTAGCATCAATGCAGTCGCGATGGTAACGCGCGTTAGCATTGATACAGTCGCGATGCAGAAGCTGGAAATTGTCAAATTATGTTCTGAATTTTGGCGCCTGTATCGATGCAGTCGCGCTTCTGCGTCAATGCTTACGCGCGATTGCATCGATTCTAAATTAAATCTGTACATTGCGTGAGTTGCGATGCTGAAGCGCGTTGTTAAAACAACTGCATTGATGCTAAATGTCAATGCATGTAACCATTCGTTTGTGAACACACAAACGCACAAACATCTTCTCACTCCAAACGTCTACACTTCGTTACGTGTTGTATGGAAACGAATTATATCTGTTTCATCCCTCATCAGCAGGCCTAAGATGCGCGCCTATTTATCATTTGTCGCGGCAATCGATACATTTCAAACGTCATTTTAATCATATTTAAAAATATTTTTCCTAATTTTAATGAATTAATTTGTTCACTAAAGCAATTAGAATTACCTAATAAGTGATAAAAATGTGGGAAAACATGTTGTTTAGGAAATAAAATTATTTTATCGACGCGATAAACGGTATCGAGGCGCGCATGTACAGGAAACAAAACATTCCTGCCTAATTATAAAATCAACAAAACGTATATAAACCACTTATCAAAATTGCCAGTAATGATATTACCATACTGATTTATTTTCCTAATATGGCAGCCAATTTAAAATAAATTACCATTATTACGTGTGCATACGACAAAATAATTTGCATTATCGTTTCACGGGCAATTAGACTTGTGTTACAATTATGTTATGATTTTGATAAGATAATTGTTATTATGCGATACTATGACAGAATCACTGCTGTGGACAATAGTATCTGTACTGAATTTAGTGCTATTGAGTTTCTAGATACAATAACTATTATTAGGGGAGTAACAGATGTTATGACTATTAATGATACCTGATATTAATGATACAGTCACACTAAATTTAGTTGATTACTAAACAAAGTGTTTAGAACAGAGCATAGCAAACTGTTTGTAAAAATAGTCAGCTAAAATCAAAAACCGGCCAAGTGCGAGTCGGACTCGCACATTAAAAGGGTTTCGTGCCAACTTTAACGAATAAGAGATCTACTTACTTCCGCTTACCCAAAATACCACAATATTTTGTTAACATCAAATATAACTTTGTTTTTCCATAATATTTGTATGAATAACAAAGTTATGCTTCCGGTTATTGAAAATGTTCTCTATCTTAAAAACTACTTGTTCGATCTCGTTCCAACCAATTCTCGTTGAAAGTCTTTGTCAAGATCTACATCATGTCTTTTTTGAAATTTACACTCGCGTAATTTAAAAGTTAGATGGGGGATTCCCATTTTGCCACTTTGGAAGTATCTTTCTCTCAAACGTTAGACTTTTAGAGAAAATGGTTTCAAGAACCTTAATGTCATGTTATCCATAGATTTAAGTTTTTTTTTTGTTGTATGTCTCATTTTTTTCCTTGTTTGTTATTAATAAAGAGAGTTTACTGAAAAACTCACTGATAATCCAATTACACTGATTACTGCCAGTCGTTCACATAACTAATAATTTAACGGGCTAGTTTCAGTGCCATTATAATTTCACAAGACCGATTCAGTGACATTGTGAGGCAGTGATATTTTGACACTAGTTTAAGAAAGCCGTTATATTATCAGAGCGATTGTTGATTATTTCGTTCTCGTTACCAATTGAGTTAAAAATATTAAACATGGAGTAAAGAAATAAAATAAAGGTTTTTGAATATACTTTATTATTTTATTTGGAATATTTCGATAATACTTACTGTACTGTAAATGTAATAATGCTTATTAATCATCAGGAAAGGCAACTGATGTGTACATAAACCTATCATAGCAAGGGGGGGATCCTACAATCATAATAAACCTATACCTATCATAATATCACTATTGCGGTCCAGCAAAATTACAATATCACTGTATAAAGCCCGTCAAATTGTACGAACTAGTCGTCATTGCCAATAATCAGTGTAAGAAAATAATATCACGTCTTTTACAAAATCCTTGCGACACGTCAAATAAAATCAAGACTTTGCATTTTAGTGCCAGATTTCAGCCACATCTTCAAACTACCCCAAAAAGTATTCCTAATTGATATTTAATGTGTTTACCATCAGTCATGCCGGGTCAGTACTAATTACCTTTCGATTGACCCACACACACTCCCTTAACTAACCCACTATTTCAGCTAAGCATTAGTCGGGTTGATGCAAAAACCAAGGCCGAATGTCAAAATCATGACCAAATGAATGAATGAATCACGAACAAGGATCTTGGGGTTGTGATTTTAGGCTTTATTCAATACAAACGTTTCAACGTTAGGAGCGGTCTCAGCGAGCTTTGATTCAACCCAGCCCCGTCCCGCCCTAGCCCCGTTTGATGGTTATTATGCCTTTCGGAGCCAAGACAATCTAATAAAGTAAGAATCGTGACAATCAATCCACCCGTTCTGGCGTTATGAATGGTGTTACTGACACGTCTTCATTTTATACATAGAAATAAAATAAAAAAAACAGAAGATTGACCGAGAGCTCTGTGCCGCCTTTTTTCGCAACCAAAGTATACAAAAAAAAATGCCTCTCATTACCGTACAAACAAAAATGACAGCACCGACATGACTTGCACTTTGATGTCTATCTACGGAAGAATTTCGCCCACTTCTAAAAGTAGGTTAAAATACTTTGCAAAAAGTTGTGAGGAAAAGGCTCATCAAACACTTGGCGAGTGTTTTTAGGGTTCAATAGCCGAATGGCAAAAACGGAACCCCTAAAGTTTCGTCAAGTCTGTCTGTCTGTCCGTTCGTATGTCACAGCGACTTTATTCTGTAACTATAAGCTTCACACTGTTGAATTTAGTAGGAAGATGTATCCTGTTAACCGCTTTACGATTCTTATCAAAAAAAATATGACATTTGAGGGGGGCGCCCATACATGGGACGAAATAAAATTAAAATAAATTTGGTGTAACCTATGCATGTGGGGTGTCTATGGATAGATCTCTTCAAAAACATCGAGGTTCTGAAAACCATTTTTTCTATAAGTTCAACATTTGGGAGATAGACGCTTATAAAGTGGCAAAGTGGTAAAATTGGCGCCCCCCCCTCCCGTCTAACTTTTAAACTAAGCGAGTGTAAATTTTGAAAAAAAAAAGTATAATGAAATTTAAAAAAAAAACGATAAGGGTTCAAACGAGATCGAGCTAGTAGTTTTTGAGATATAGCACGTTTTTAACAGCCGCAAACATAACTTTGTTCTTTATACAAACACTATAAAAAACAAAGTAATGTTTGCTGTCACCAAAATATTGTGGTATTTTGGCTTAGTGGAAGTAAGTAGATCCCTAATTCACTTAAAGTTGGCACGGAACCCTCAGTGGGCGAGTCCGACTCGCACTTAGCCAGTTTTTTATACTTCGTAAAATATAAAATGTGTGGTGTGTTAAAAATAAAATATTTGTTTATGTTTCTAGGGCAAGGCACTAAAAGGGCCGGGATCGGTGGCTTCCTAAATAAACTTAATAACTTGTGGTCGTACTCTAAAAGCCCGAAGGTCGCTCTCGCACTTATTTGCATCCGACACGTAGTCGGTTCGTGAATTTTTAACAGACAAAAATATAAATTAATTAAAAAAAACATCGTTCTGAGATGCTTGGGAAACTGTCGCGTTACTTCGTCCCTACAGCTACTAATAACCGTAAAAGAAAAGTTAGCCTGTAACATCCCACTGCTGGGCAAAGGCCTTACCTCAACTATGAAGTAGTTTGAGCCAAAATCCACTATATAAGCACCAGGTGGCGCTCGAAAAATGCTAAGACAAAGTTGGTGTTTTCGTATATTTATTGATTGACAAGAGTTTTTGAATGAAGCTTAAATAATACATTTTTTTTTTAAATTTATTAAAGATAGCTAAGAAAGCTACGTAAGTTAAAATGATATTTGATAAATCATAAAATTGAAATTGTCTACGCGAATATCTCAGTCGAGAAAATACTATTTTCGGTCAAGGATAGCTATGTAGTTTTGACTATAGTTTACATACAGAGAACGGCTGTAAGAGGGCAAAGCCGGATCAATACGTATCCAAACATTACTTGCATCAGATACCGATGAGTGACCAAACGCCCAAAGCCTGATTTTTTTCTTTTTCTGCCCTGTCAGTTAGTCACGCTTATAAGAGTCGAAGCTCAGTTAAACCAATTAAATCATCTGAGTAGTTCATTTCTACTCAGGTAGTAAATAATTGGACCGTATTCATAAAAGACCTCACCAAATACTAACCGAGCTACTTAAAACGCGTAGATACGCTAAAAGATATGCTAAGATAGTACTTTACTTTCACCACTGAATTAGCAGCCAACGTTAAAAACGTAGGAAAAGAAAACTATTTTCTAAACCTTTTCGGGACTTAGCAAAGCTGAAATAAACTTTCTATCTATAAGTAAGCAAAGCTGATAGAGCAAAAAAAGAAGAAAATATATTTAGGGTATACTACGAGTAAAACACGGGTTCATTCTTTATATCTATCATATTCTGAATCCCAAACGAAACTTGCTTGACAGCAGCATGACAAAAGATACTGAGATCCATTAGCCTAATCATCATTAAACCTTTTGTGGAATACTGATGTCATATCGTGTTTGTGTAAATATTGAAGAATATCGTAGCAGTCGTAGAGTATTTAGAGCGCTTTCACATTTAGGAATTTACGCAGCGCGTTCGCGCGACAGTCGCGCTGCTGATATTTTCTTACCAATAAACGGCAACAGCGAAGCGCGGTGGCAGCGCCGTTGTTTTTTATCGTCCCCTGTTGCGGCGCTGCTGACGCTTAAGGCCTCTGCAAGGAGATGCGAGGTTTCGTTGCTTCCCGCACGGCGTCGGACGTTTCTACCGTTTAGGCTGCCTGTACTGTAAGCGAAGCGAAGGTGCGAAGCGGAGAACCGGGGTATGGCGGAGCGGAGTTGTGTACTGTATCGGTCCACCAAATCCGCTTACCGGTTTTGTATGAAAACTCCAGGGAGTCCACTGTAGAGGAGCGGAGATTTTGTGCAATTCTATAGGTTAATATTGCTCCATATCTCCGCTCCTCGGCCTCAGTCCGCTCCAGTCAACAGCAACCTTATAGTGAGACGACGCGAAGTGACCTGCGTAGTCTCACGCGTTAAGTCAACTATAGAAACCTACGCGCTGTCGACCGCGCGTCGTTCTGAACGACACCCGCTGTGACTCGCTGCGACTCTCGCAGCTTATTGGCATATTTACAGCCAGTCGTGTTTGACTAAATACAAAGAGCAAACTTTTGTATTGTTTGTAATAACGAACGACGTTATTTACGAAAGTAATTATTTAAAAAGTAAATTATTTACTGTGTGTCCTTCGCGGCGTCGCCCGTCGCTGCATTTGCCGCAGCCGACACAGCGACGTTTGCGGCATGCGACGCTACAACTCAAACAAACACTTGCGAAAACGCTTCTCCTTGAATACTGCAAACTTCACCGTAGATTTGTGTTTCTGGCGGCTCGCTTCGCGCTCCTTGAAAGAGGTCTTAATGTCAAGGCGCACTTATTCAAAACAGAACTTTACAATGACCTAAAATTCAGAGTAAGTTATTATTTACGCTTCAATGAAATGTTCGCTTCTATCTTAGAACGACAGTATATTTCCATAGTTTGAGTTAACCGTAGGTAACATGATTTTAAAATATTCTTCTAAACTTATTTCAGGACACGAACTAAGCGGTCTTTGCGGTCTATTAGCATTTTCATTGGATCCCGCCAAACAGAATTGTTAATTTTAGATTACAGGATCTCTTTCAGATGAAATCGCTTTTACAGTCGCGGGAAGTGATTATTTGATGTGCCTTTAAGTAGCTTGCGGAACAGTGAATGGGGTTTTCGATTGTAATTTTGAAGATTGAAATCGTTAAAAGGTTTTCAAAGTAATTATAAAAAAAAAACTTTAGCCAATGTAAGTACTCAGTGTCTAGTTAAGTAAAAAAATACTACCTAACTGTCCTGTTTAGAAAAAATAGGTCTTCCATTTTCGGTTAAATTTCTGAAAATAACTTATACACAGTACAGCTAAGTATTCATCCGTAAACGTTTTTCGTTTAAACAGCACCAAGTTTTGAATTCCCATAGCTACAATCTCCCCTAGCTCGAAATGGACAAATCCAAAATGTAGGAGACACGATGATTCAGGTCACTTGCAAATTCCAAGACTCGTAACGAATTTATCGGACGAGGCCGGACCGTAAAATAATGGGATTCAGTAAGTTCACCCGATGTCTGAATATATTTATCATCTGACGTAGCAGAACAGTAACAATGTTTTAGATAGGTAACTAACTTATTGACTCTATTCATCATGCTTATAGGAAACTAAGAGTTCTTTCTTAACCGCCTTCAAAAAACTGCTAAAAATACAAAATGAATTTGATTCTCCCAAACATGCCCTCTGTTTAGGAGAAACAAAATACGTTATTTTGAATCTTCAGTCAGTTTTTTTGAGGCGGTAAGCTTATGTCGACTTTTAAAAAAGGACTTTTTTTATTTCATGTTTTTTTAGTTAGTATCTCATAAAACACTAGACCAATTTTGTGTAAATTTCGTCAAATATCTAGATATTTGACGAAATTTACACAAAATTGGATTTCAACTAGTTGAAATATATCTAATTGAACAAAAAAATAATCATCTCGCTAAGCGTTCTCGTTTTCGAGGAGTCAATAGAAAAACATAAATATATACAAACAGTCATACACTTACGAAATTTAGCAGACGTATTTAAAAGCCGTTTTATGTACTCAAATATTACAAACATGCACATTAAATTGATAGCCTCCTTTTAAGAAGTCGGTAATAAATGAACACTTTCCTACGAATCCTGAATTCAAACTTATCATGTTCTCGTGCTCACCCTTTGTTTTCTGTGTCATATCAATTCATTTCGGGAAAACCACGTGTAAAGTTTCAAGAAAGCGGGTATAAAGCTTTACCAAAAATAAATAAACAACGATTGAACTACTGTTTAAAGTTTATGCGGCTAATGTGAAATGAATGACATCCTTTATGTCATTTGTCTTGATTGATGTTTATTGTAAACCAGTCGTATTATATTTAAACATTTATCCAAACGTTATTATATTTGAAACCGACTTTAAGAAAGAAGGAGGATACTAATTCGACTTTATGTTTCTTTTTTGAATCTATGTTCCCTCATAACTCAGTCATTTGTCGACCGATTCGAAAAAAAAATCGCCTATCTAGAGGGTTTACCTTCTAGGTGGTCTCATTGATGCCAAGTCGGGATTTGATGATGGAATCTTGGTGCAATCGAGGGAAAGCCTTGAATTTATAAGGCTCGTTTAGTGTATTTGTACTGGAATCTTAATGTAGACTTATTGTTGCATCTGATAGTCAACATTGTGTGGAGCGAAACTGATGGTGGAACTCCTAAATGCTTAGGAGTTTAGTGATTTTAATGACAAGACTCATGATAAGTTATGTAGTTTAATTAAAAACAGAGTCAAAAGGTGCAACCCTTCCTGTAATCACAAAAAATATACTTACTCTGAAAAAAAGTAAAAACCGACTTCAAAACCAAAATGCTCTAAATAGTCTTAAAAAACTAAACTCTTGACTTCGGAATGGAACGGATCCTTTTTAGGCGACCAATTTATTTTTGGACTCAGTGCGTCGGTGTAATCAATTTAACCATCTCAAGTATCAACTATCAGAGCACCGACTCCAAAAAGACATTGTTCGCCTAAAATGGATCAATTTCTTTAAAGGGTTACGCTTTTTTTTAGGTCTTTTTAGTGCATTTTGGTAGACACTGGGCGCAAACGAGTAGCTTCACCATATATAAAGTAGGTCACATGGACCGACTCTACTCAGTATACTTCTACTACCCATCCAGACATTCTGTGACTTGCAAATAAGTTCTATAACTTGTTTCAGCGAGTCGGGACTATGAGGCATTCTGTGAAAAACTTGGTGAATTCTGACGGCTGACAATGTGCGGCCGGTAATAAGACGCGGACGAAATTTCGAGTTGAACTCCTATTCGGAATGGTGAACGAATAAATTGGAGCGATTTGAATTTCTGGTGATTGTTGTCGAGAGATTTGAACAACGAGCAGTGTTTGTGTTTTGACCTGGATAAAGATGCTGGCTTGGTCGATATCGAAACAAATACATAACACGAATCTTCATGAGTTTTAAATGGAGTACCAAGATACGTATTTACATATATATATGGGTAGTCTATTACTGAAATTGAATTAAAGTATGAAGCAGATTCTACTTGAAACATGGAAATGATATTCGTGGACATTCGAAGGCAATTAAATATTCTTGTTATATTACTTTCAAACAGTTTATGCGTCATAAATAGGTACTCGAAATCTCTACCACAAGCATTAGTAAACTGACTAATTTGATAGTATACTTTTCCTATGGATAAGACGTTACTTGGTGTATGTGAATTTTAAACTATGTTGGTCTAATTCTTTGGATTTATAGCACTGGTCCAATAACTCAAAATTATTACAGGACAGATGTTAACCAGATTCCGCTAACGCATCTCAGGAAACACATCTCAATCAGCGTGTTTCAAACTCAATTCATCAAAGATCATGTCAAAATTTTTTTACCAGTATAACTTGAACCTTCATCACATTTACAATGTTTAAACTCACAGCTCAGGTAATAATGGTGATGTATACCTTGACTGTTACACATCCATTATTACCTGAACCTTCGTACCATGAGCAGAGGCTCAACGAACATCTCAGCTTGTAATGGTGACGTATTGTACACTAGTGCATATTTAGACACAGTAGTGTTGAGCAATGCCCGATGCTCATAGTATTAGCTCCAGTCTGGCAGTGTTCCATATTACGGACTATTCCGAGCGTTGCCCTCATTTCGGCTTCCTACCTCGAAAACAATGGGTTTTTTATTACAATCAGACAATGAGATGGTGGGAGATGTTACATGGGAATACATTTAGAAGGTCGATGGTGTTATGAGTTAAAACATCTCGGTAAAAGAGGAAAGCTTTCTGAAAAAGTTTATGTTGTTGAAAGTTAGCAAAGATTTTTAACTTAATAGGAGTGCTTGCTGGCGGTTATTGAATCAATGTTGCATATATTGGATTAGATGGTTTACGAATCCAATTTTAAAGAAAAATGTCAGACTTCGGTTGTTGTGTACAGCTTCTAGTATCAGTATCAGCTAACAACTGTTTTATGCGTGAGTTGTTTTGCACCATTATATTTAAACGATAAAAGGCATGAAATAGCTGTCAAATTTTAATGAAAAGCATGGTTGATGGAAATATGTTGAATTTTTTGTTTTAAGTAAACAAACGAAGATTTTCTGAAAAATTTGCCCATGACGAACGTCTATAAATCCAAAGGTGAAATGAAGAAAAAATTATGTGTTTAAAGGAAAATAAATATATGTTGAAAAACTTGTAGAAACAAATGAGTCGTATTTAGGGCGAGGACAGCCTGAACAAATGATGTCATTTCATTAAAGGGAGTGTAATTAGTTAAGAAAATTAACAAAGTTTGCATGATGATAAATGAGATTTTAAACAGCTGTCGCTTTGAGTAGGTATTAATTATTAGTTCTCCTTTTCAAACTTACAGTAATTATTTTTAGTTTTCGTAATATTACGTTAACTTTGCTCATGGATAGGTGATGTTTGAGTTTTTTTTTGATTCCTTAAGGCAAATTAAATGCCGAATTTAAGCATGATAAACCAGTCAAAGTTTGATAAAATAAAAAATAACAGTTTTTAAACTGATGCAAAGAAGACTTTCACGCGAAAATTGCAGAAATATGAAAATGTTTGTACATTTACAAATATGTCCGCACCAAACTTTTCTATAAAATGTGTCACTGTATATTTCGAAGCAGTCAAAATGTCGGTTAAATAGAGATTTACTGGCTTAAAGGCATTAACAAGATTTATAGAGCTATAAGCAGTAAAACGAACAATAAAAACAATTCAAGGACGCGATGCTCATGATCTATTTGTTACCCAAAAATAAACATCTGGCTTTTGTTTGCCTACTTTTGACTAGTTACACGGAATAAAAACTGGCCAAGTGCGAGTCTGACTCGCGCTTTGCAGGTTCCGTGCCAACTTTAACTGAATCAGGGAATTTACTTACTTCTTTTTAGCTTAAATACCACAATACTTCGTTGACAGCAAATAGAACCCCCCTTTTTCATATTTTTTTTTGTATAAAAATCGAAATAACAAGATACATCTTCGTACTAAGTTTCAACAGTGTGATGCTTTCTGTTAAAGAATAAAGTGACTGTTACATACGGACGCATGTACAGACAGACAATTTCTTGACATTCGGCTACGAAACCCTAAAAAGATACGCAATAGTCAAAATAACTAAGCTTAGTATTAGGTCTTTTGAAACAAAATAGTTTGATATTCCAAATTTAAAATATTTTATGATATCAATGCTGTCAAAACTAAGATTCTATATTTCTTAGAGTCGAGTTTACCAACGTCAGACAGGACTTATCCTACCGAATAAGTATAAAACAAACAGTTTTAAAATTACATTTACCTACATAAATGACTGCTGACAAATAGGTCACGTTTTCAAATAAGGCGTTTCGTATCCTAATCACCGAATCTGACGCTGGTAAAATCGAGCCCGAGTATATTATTGCTGCTTTTAAAATACCCCCTCTCCCCATATTTTTAATCCTTGTAATGGTTATTGGGAAAAAAAAGCCCAAAATTTGTAACTATATTTTGTTATGTCACACCAACATAATGATAAAATGTCAGATAACAATTTTGTTACACACTAAATTAATGATAACAAAAAACTATTTGAATTACAAAGCACGTTGTTTGCGACTCTCGATTACATCACATCTACAGTTCAATAGTCCTATGTCGAGCGTCACGCGTAATTTCGTAACCCATTCAAGTCTTCGGTAGTATAGTGGTCAGTATCCCCGCCTGTCACGCTGGAGACCAGGGTTCGATTCCCCGCCGGAGAGACTAACTTTTGCTCTTATAATTATTTTATTTTATAATGCCTTTATGACATATTTTTGTATGTTTAAAAAATATTTGCTAGATGCATTATGTAAATTACTTTTAAAATACACAGCTAACTGTTTAATACCAATATGTAAATGATGTTATACTTATGTGCATATATTTTGATAAACTTTTTTTTTTTATATTTATAACTATGTATTTATGATGAATAAAATAAGATACATAATTAAGCCAATAAACACGCGACAACATCTTCTATAACAAGGGTAGGAAAATAAAAAAATGAAAACAGTTTTCCTCAACCGTACATCTAGATATTAGTCATAAATTCGATTGGATTGGAACAATTTGGGAATAGACATGGATGTGCATAAATAAAAACTAAGTTCAGAAGGGACACACATTACAATTACAAAAATACTAATGCATTTAGGAAATATTCCTATATTTTTAACACCCTTATATTAGCTTCACTTGTAACTATGTATGTGAGACAATCTTGGAATATTATACTGACCCACTTTCCGGTCTTCAATACACACGTTCTGACTTCTGATGACAATACATGACTAGCTAAGAAACGTCATTACGAATCCAATATGGCGGCTCCCCCAAGATGGAGGACAGGCTATTTGAAATGAACCCCCACGACATGGGCATTAAATTTATTATAATTTTACATATGAAAATTCTGCCCAAGTTTTATTCATTTCATTGTGTTGTACTTGGACCGCTTTTTGTAGTATTCACTCAACTAATGCCCACACGCATACACTAAGTTTTTACCTAAATGCACTTGGAGTTAAAATATGAAATAAAAGTCACCGCTGACCCTGTTACTTTCCCTTCCCTTTCGACCGAAGACGCTGCGTAGGACATCTATCGACAAAATGGAGAGACGACCTTTTAAAGATCGCAGTATTAATCAGAGCGCTTGTGATTGGTCGCTGTGAAAAACCATGAGGGAGCCCTATGTTATGCTTCAACACCCGAGCGGTTGCAGGCAACCGCATAACAATAGAATTTGCATTGTGTCTCGTTCACATACGCTTGAGGGATTAATGATGCCCGCAGCCCTGCCGGCGGGGCTTCAATACTTTGACAGATTGCGAACTTTTAGATTTCAGACAGTTCCGAAATCAACTTGCTTATTTGCTTTTAGAGGGACGAGTTCAACTTTCTAAGGATTTGGAACGTTAACATTCTATATTTAAAATAGGTTCAAATTAAAATGATACGACGTGGCCCTCTGACTTAAATCAACTTTTTATACATGATCGATTTGTGCAATTAAGGTTCTAATTAAATAATGATAAAAAGGTTTTAAACAACAATACTGCGATTTATTTTAATAACAGTGAGTTATGCACGGTAGGTACCTACATCCATATTATTCAACATTATTTTCGGTATTGTATTATAATTTATTCTCTGATTTTTTGGTTTCAATACCATTTTTTCAATTTAAGTTAGCAGTTTTGGATAACGTATGTTAAATTGGGTGATAAAGTAACTCTTAAGCTTTAAGAAACAACAAAGAAAACTGAAATCGAGCTAATAACATCAGAGATAGGGTAAGAAATGTAAAACAAGGTAACGGACTCTACCAAAAAAATTAAAAAACCAATAACTTATAAAGTAATAAAGATAGAACCCCCTTTCAAGGTTTTTTCTTGATAATTTTTCATGTGTATTCAAAATATTTCAGGTGGTCACTTGCGCCCGGGTGACATTGTATATCCCCGCCTGTCACGCGGAAGACCGGGGTTCGATTTCTCACCGGGGAGATTCTCTTTGCGCGTTTTTTCCACATGATTACGTAGGGAAAATGCGTATATAGAATTATTTCATTTGTTTATACACGTTTACGTTATTAACGTATTCGTTAAATGAAATAATTTTTTTTTCATTTAACGAATACGTTTCGTTAAATGAAATAATTTAACAAACAAGTTTTTTTATTTCACCAGCATATTCAAGCTTCTGTATTCTTTTCTATTCCCAAACTTTTACGTAAGGAAACTTTGCAAGATAATGGCTACATATCTTCAAAGCAACATTTTGTCTTATAGCCATAAAACTAACGATTTGAACCTCTGCAAAACTATTATTTGTTAATGCTGACGGGAATTTAGTGGCCCCGACTGTGGTGCCTAAGTTATGAGGCGCCGAGGGAGAAGCCGCGAGGATTACGGGTTTATTCGATTACCTAGCGGTAGTGATGGCTGTGAGATTTGGTATTCGATAAAACATGAGACCGAACTATCACCCTAATACGGTATTTATCACTTGACGTTGTATTAAGATCACCATCACATGTGATTGAAAAAATATCTGAATTATCAGTAAAATAGTTCCATAGCCGAATGGCAAAAAACGGAACCCTTATAGTTTCGTCAAGTCTGTCTGTCCGTCCGTATGTCCCAGCCACTTTATCCTGTAACTATAAGCATCACATTATTGAAAATTTGTTAGAAAGATGTACTTATCTTGTAAACCGCTTTACGATTCTTACACAAAAAATATTGAAATTTTAAAATGACATAGAGGTTTCTAAAACCATTTTCTTTTTAAGTGTAACGTTTGATAGATAGACGCTTCCAAAGTAGTTAAATGGGCGTATGTATGTAAATTTTGAAAAAAAAAATACAATGTAGAGCCTAACAAATACATTCAACGAAAGTTGGTTTTGACGGGATCGAACTAGTAGTCTTTG
Source organism: Pyrausta purpuralis (assembly GCA_963924145.1). NCBI lineage: Eukaryota > Metazoa > Arthropoda > Insecta > Lepidoptera > Crambidae > Pyrausta > Pyrausta purpuralis. The sequence goes on along the minus strand of OZ001652.1, from coordinate 2,525,844 downwards.
AGACGCTTTTCCGCCATTCTCTTGATCTCTTGATACGAAGTAACATTCAACTTTTGCTTTATTTGATGCATATAGCTTATTTTTGTTCTTCCTTTCTTCCTTCTTCCTTCTATTCTTCACTCTATTTTTGTTCTGATGAAACTGACATGTCGTATCAAGTATCCTAAAATTCACCCTCTTCTACTTTCAATTATTTCTATTAGTTTCCTCTTTTCCTTTACTATGTTTAGACGACCTTATAAAGATCGCAGGATCAAACTGGATGCAGCCCGCTAGTGATCGGTCGCTGTGGAAAGCCGTGGGGGAGGCCTATGTTCAGCAGTGGACATCCTTTGGCAGATAATGATGATAATGAATGATATTTAGAACTTCCTTATTCGAGTTTTTCTCGCCCAGATGATTCTCTCCATCTTCATCCAGCAACACATCTCAAACGCTTCCCTGTGCTTTAATACATAAATCTAAAGATTAAAAAGTGTTTCCTTAAGTGACGCTAGCGCCATCTCTCGATCATATAAACATCTGATGAAAAGAAAACTGCTCATTTTCTGCTAAAAGGTAGGGTAAATAATAACTCCAGTAACAATAATTTAAAAAAAAACCGTCAGACTTGACATGACGATTCCTATGCTCTATCGATTTCCTTACAATAATAATTTATGACTGTTAATATCGATAACTTTCCATGTTATACTATCTTACAGTACGTCCCTTTATCTACGTGGTCAAATTGCTTGTATTATGTATTTTGTCATGTGGAGTTTATGGAGCTGGCGATATCTATGATTGCTTTGGATAATCTTGAATACTTAAGACTCTTGCATCGCTGCTAAAATTTGCATTGAGCACACTCAGAATTTTAGTAGCGATGCAGTCACAAACGGATGAACTTTACAAACTTGCGCTACTTTTAACATAGATGCAGTCGCGATGCAGAAGCTGAACGTTGACTGTATCTGTATGTTGGCGACTGCATAGATACTAACGCGCGTTAGGAGTCTTAATGTTTACTGCCTACAGAAGTCCTAGTGTTTATTTAAGAAGGCGGTTCAATTATTATAAAACATCGTTTTTTCATTGTTTTTAGTTATTGTTTAAGTAACAATGTCAAGTACATAGTTACTTAAACAATAACTTAAAACGATTGAACTAAAATAATTAATAAAACCTTTTCCTTAATGTAACAAATACTTAAGTGGAAACCGCATCTGAATGCGAGATATTCGCGGATAAACATTCATACAAACATACAGGCCGAACATGTTTGTTTAAAAAGTTAGGGTATTTTTTTATAAATTTACATGATGACATGAAACCAAAAATTGCACACAAATAGTAAAATAGTCCAAATACACGTAGTTTTGGCGTAAACAACTTATATCAATAAATGGAGGATGGATTGTTATGTCTGGAGGAGTTCTCCAGACATAACAATGTTGTTGACTTATCCAATTACTTTACAGAAGTTTTTTTTTCTTTTATTTGATGGTCTTTTCTTAACTCCGCTTAAAAGAAACCAAAGTCAGATCAATTTGAAACATCTTATTAATTTTCTTCAATTTAAAATATTATAATAAATTAATATTAATATTATATATATATATTATACAAATAGCACACGACCGTATAAACTTTACGAAACATCTAAACAGTATCTATTATGACAGTTACAACGATACCAAATACCACCTAGACCAGATTAACATGCACCTGTAACCCTAGAACAGCCCCATATATTATTCCCTCCAAAACCATTCATTTGAACACGCGCTAGCGCGAACGCTAGTATCGTTGCAAACAACCCCCCATGGATTAGTCGGAATCGTTATACGTAACGATAAGGTAAGGTTCGGGCAGCGACCCCATGGGAGTCATAAGCGTACTGTAAATAGTTATGGCAGCAACAATGGAGTAAAACCTATCTACATTGACGACGTCATTGTCACGGAAACTTTTACGGCTGGACGTGAATGGGTGAAAGCTGGTTGGTGATATTGCTGTTTTGGGCTTTAGACTAGTTTTGTCGGATGATAATTATGCATTAGTGTAACTAATTTTAATCTAGCCAATATGTTGTGAAATGAGACACTTAATTGTTTTTCTGTATGTTTAAACGTACATTCATAAGTGAATGTCCTAAATGCTATTTTTATCCGACTTCTCGAACAACTAAATGTAAATAAATAGGGTCACCTCGTTTTAAGTGATAATATTTAAAGGGCTGAGTCAGTACAATATTTGAATATTTATTGTGGAAAACGCTTTGGCTTTTTATACGCTAGTTGAAAAGGAAATTAGAGATTAAGATAAATTGTTTTTCAGTAATTTATGTTTCAATTATTAAGTTTAAGATAAGAGAAAAAGAAAAATTGGGCATTGAATTGAGAGAGGCAAAACGGATAACGTAGATAACTTATCAAATCGTCAGGGTGCTGTTTCAAGAAATGATACTTTCTTACTTAGAGAAAAAAAAACTCGAAATTCCAAATAATTATGATAGTATCCCGTTTATATGATGCCTACAAAGACACAGTTAAAATATTGTTACTTAAAACGAGGTGACCTTATATATTCAACTATAACGCATTGTACAAATTTTATCGACTTCACGAAAAGGAGATAATCAATTAAATGTGTGATATCCTTAGATTTTCATGACATAAGAGTATGTTGATCTATTAGGGCTTCCAAACACGTGTGCAAAATTTCGTAAGTGTATGTATGTTTGTATGCTTTACTACAGATTTCTCGAAAACGAGAATTCATAGCGATATTCTTTCTTAGTTCAATCAGGTATATTTCAACTAAGGATACAGTGTAAGTTTCATTAAAATTGGTCTAGTAGTTTTTGAGATATGGGTAGTAACTAAAAATCATGAAATAACAAGTATATAAAAATTACCGCCTTCAAAAATTTGACTTAATCGCTCATAATAACAAATTTGCCCTCTGCTTAGGAGAAATAAATTCATTTGGAGTTGGTTCATGATGTACTGTAGACCTATTGATAAACGAAAGCTTGAGATCATGCACCGACTCCAAATGAATTGGTTTCTCCTAAACAGGGAAAACGTGTTATTTTGACCTTACGAGTATTAGTCAATTTAGGAAGGCGTCTTTTTTTTATGATTTTTAGATTTTTAGACGAACGAATTTATTTTTTATCTTTTTCATAACAATCGGCGACAAATTCATAGATATTTTTTTACACATAGTATCTCCTACTCCTTTACGTAGGTATCAAAATATTTATACTACGTATCATACATATATTATACAATAATCTACATAAAAACCAAATATTTTTATTAAAACGACTCATCTTTTGACGGAAAGATCGCACGCGAAAGGTATAATAAATACGCTATCGCAAAATAATCCGAGCTTATTTTGCTGGAAATCGTTCAAAGGTTTCACAGTAACTCGACAACAATACAGCCTTTGAAATATACTCAAAGAATCGGTAACACACAAAAATCAAGACCACAAAAAGGGGAGAAAGTACAGTCAGCCAAGGAATTTACGTGAAATAACGAAGAAAATGGGAGCAATCGGATGTTTGTACTGTTAATGCTGACTGGCGGATTCTTGAGTGTGTGTAGTCACGAGAAATGTTGCTGAAGCGATATGAAAAGCTTTGTAGGATTCAATCGGTTGTCATATGTATGTAATTTATCTTAGATGCCTATTTCTACGAAAAATATCAAACTATAATCTTACAAGGTGGATGAATGGACGTCGTAAAAACAAAGTTGAATAGTAAATCTCATTTACAAACTATAACAGTGGCATAAGTTTTTAATAAATAATAATAATAATAAATATTATTTATTGCACAAGTAAGGACACAAGAAACAATAACAATACAGGCAAAACATTTGTACAATATAGGCGGTCTTATCGCTGGAAGCGATCTCTTCCAGACAACCATTGGGTAGAGGAAACAACGTTGATCATTGAGGTAGAAACGGTTTGCAAAAATATAGCTGGAATTTTAATATCATACTTTTGTTATTTTTTTTAAATCAATACGACCAAAATTTCGTTTCGTAGGTCAGACATAGTGTCAAAAGGGTAGGAAAACTAAAAGCATTTTACTACAAATTATGTTGAACTATTGGTATCGCAATGTAACATGACATTACACACGTTTGAGATATCGAACTTGTCTCACTGACCTCTTACTTTTCTCTCATATTTACCATAAGTATTATTATTATGTTTATATTTATTCTTCCGTAATTATGTATTATTTTTACGGTATTTATGTAATAATTAGTATCTAGTGTAGTTTCAATCGTCAAGCTCTTTCTTTTGCCCCTCTATCACTTTTTTTTATTTATTTTTCTCTACCAGTCAACCATTGGGTGAAACAGAAACGATTGAGGCGGCGTAAAATTACACATAAAAGCAACAAATTAAATTTAAACTACTAACATACTTACATAAATAATAATAAATTAACCTACTTAAACATACTTGAATACATACAACATTAGGCTAACAGAGACACTTTGCCGCGCCGCCAGCATTTTCTCTGCATAGACCTATGGTTGACTGAATGAGAATGCTTTTAGCATTAAGTCCGCCTTTTTTGCATGAAGTTTTTAATAAAAAAATAAAATGAATTACACAAACACTGTACATTTGATTTTTGTAGTCCTTACATAACATGAATGAACTGCAACTGACCCCATAATTAGTTCAAATTTCTATAGTGACAAAACCCAAAAATAAAATTATAGTTCAATTTCGTCACTTTTTAACATTAGCCTAAAAACACTGGCCACGACTTAAAAATATAGGAAAGTAATTTTTAATATTTAAATAGCTGGACAATTTGGCCATGATATAAATTGAAAGTTCAAATTTCATACTATTATTTTAGGTGTGTAAGCTGAAAGGGTGTATGGATGTTTTATAATTTTTTAGCGCGAGTATAAAAAAAATAATTTTATTAAAACAGATTTTAATAAATCTAAACAGTAAAAAAGCTTTAACATTTGAAGAGCACATAGGCTTGAATTGACAATGTTATTTTCTGAGATACAATATTCACGCAGATGAAGCCGCAGGAAATTGCTGTACGTGATACTGCTGAGGTTTACTTTAATCTTTACCAAACATAAACTAGAACGAATAACTGTTGTTTCTTTACCTTAACTTATTTATTAGTTTTCATGTATTGCTGAATGACAATCATATGTATAGCTATAATCCAAATGAAAATTTTATGTGATAGCATCAAAAAAAACATTTTTTTTTTTTGCAATGCCATAAAAATAAATAAAACGAACCCTTACTAGGTATCCGAAGTAAGCAGTTCAATTCTAGCCACATAACTCGCTGATCGTCAATAGCGCCACATCTTTTCCCATTCGACTGTCCGTTTGATCGTTTGAGATCACGGGATCTCGTTTGATTTCTATTTCTGCTGGAACCCGGGTTTGATGAACCGATTCAGAGTTGTGATCCGGACTAAGACCCGAATCTCGGTCCGTACGTGGTCAGGTTTCTCTCGGATTTCCAAGTAATACTAGTGTTTGTGTTAGTAAGTTCTTGTGATAGATTTATTGGAGGCTAGAGATTTTTAGCACTCAATGTAGTTTTGTCCATGTCTTAGTTACTATCGCAACGCAGTGAAAGGAACCAGAGAACAAAATGCAACTCGTTGTTTCTTCTTTCTAAAGTTCAGTAAAACTATAGTCCGTCTTGAGCGGAGAGAAATTAGGTACAACGGCTTTTTGCATTTTTAGGGTTTCTGACCCAAAGGGTATAAAAGGGACCCTATAACTAAGACTAATCATGGGGCTCCCGGTGACTTAGACAAGCTTAAGATAGAGTGGCGTGGAAAACCTCATAAGTTCATCCACCAAGGCTTGCCAGGACGGATTTATTTCGCGCACATTTTATTAAAACTATATGCCTGACTATTAGAATGTTTTACAGCATCCGTGGTCACAGGCAAGACTTCGTCTTGCCTTCTACTAAAATGTGCGTGAAATAAATCCGTAAAGTCTTTTATTTGAATGAGTAGTATTCGCGTAAATTTCAGACCAAATAAGCATAAATATTTGTTGATTCAATTAAACAAACAAGATTAGTAAATACTAGTTTGGTGTATGTATTTATTAAATTTAAGTGCCATATTAAGGGCCAAACATGTTGTCGCCCGGCAATGACCTTCAGGATATCATTATAAAATTATACTTTAATTTACATGTCACTAAAACACAATACTTGCAAACACTCAGACTAACAATACCAAATTCATCTGTGATTATAATTAAGTAAACGTTTCCATAAATTAAAACCATTATAAAAAACAAAAAAACTCTTAACCTATCACTTACAAATAGCGCTATACCCAAAAAGTTCAGTTATCAAAAGCAAGTTTTTTTTTCAGTGATTGCGGCTGCTGCCCTCTGGCGGTTGGCTGAAGTAATGCTAAATTGGATCACGTACAAGTTGAGATACTCAACTAAATTAGCAGGGGCACATAAATCTCTGGGTCAGATAACTCCATGCTTCGGACGCTTAACTGTTTGGTTGGTTTGAAACAATCGTGCGTTACCTTTGATTGAATTGTCTTCTCCATCGCTTATGAATTTAAGTATAATACACTTCAATCGATTATATTAATATTTGAAAGCACAAATCATCATAATCATCATCATTATCAGCCAAAGGACGTCCACTGCTGAACATAGGACTCCCACACGGCTTTCCACAGTGACCGATTACTAGCGGTCTGCATTCAGTTTGATCCTGCGATCTTTATAAGGTCGTCTGTCCAAGGAAACACAAATGATAAATCCTTTTTACACGACTGTAAATTTCATGTTTTTCGACGACGCGTTTGGTGTATTGGTTAGAGTTCCTGACTATTACGCCGCCCTATGCGGGTTTCAATCTCGCAAGGGGCAAATGTTTGTGTAATGAGCACGAATATTTGTACCTGAGTCATGGATGTTTAACATGTATTTAAGCATTTATGGGAGACGCTACCGTCATAATCGTTGTCTGATATTCGTTACACAAGGAAGAAAATTTCTTTCTTCGAAACCACGACAGTTGGTTTGTTTTTATTTTAAACCAAACTAAATCCATCACCATTTTTTTTAGTTTCACGAAGAGTTTGACAGATAATTTTAGGTTTCTAATTAATTCATAATTAAAATTACATACACATTTAACCAACTAACTCATTTAACTAACGTTTCAGTGGACTTACAGGATAATCTGTTTATAAATTTCATCATTGTTTCATTTATCCCACGAAGATGCAAAAATTTCAACTCACGAAGCCCTTTACAAATCCGACAAATTGTTTTCAAAATTAACATCTTGACTTTCAATCTTGGCCTTTTGTTTACCAACAACGTGATTTAAGCTCTCAAAAACAATTACTTTGAATTTTAAGTATCCGAAACATCTAATAGGAAATAACTTCTGAATGCGCTACCACAGAGTAATGTAGATGGATTAAACTTTATTTATAACCCTCTTTTGATGCGGAGTTTTGTGAATTGACAGTTAAAACCCGGGAATGGTTAAATGGCTTGTATAACTTTGTTTCAAAGAAACGCGACGTAATCGGATACGTTTTACACTCTTGGAAGTTATTGTTGCGATTTCATTGGTGTCTCTTTTCCTTTAAATAGGAAAGTTTAATAAGCTTACCAAAGCTATTACTAATGTATCTCGATGTAAAAAAAAGCAACAAAAATTTTGAAACATAGCTAATATACTAAATATGGATGATCTTATCAATCAATACCTAACAACGAATATTTTAAATAAATATTTCTGTATTTCTAAATGTAAAAATCATGTTTACCGGTGGGAAAAGGGGCGGTATGTCTCGCATAGGCCTTTTTTTTATAGAATCTAGAGAAACATTTGGCCACTATCAAGGCCCAGAATAGATCATTCCTGGCTAGTAACAGCTTATTCACTCTCTTTTTGAATTTGGTCAAATTATAGGCTAATTCTATACCTTTGGGCTCAGTAAAAAACCCAAACCAAAACCATAAAAGAAAGCTCAAAAACTCGTTCATTCAGAAATACTGATGATAAGTTTAATTCACCTTCTTTCATTTCCATTCGTTGCTCCTTTATCTGACCGCAGATAACCAAGCCGCAAACTTTTTGGCATTGAGACGTGATTTGAACACTGGACATAACACAACCAGACGCAATTCATATAAAACAGCTGATTTCAGCAGTCTGCAGTCGTATACTACCGGTCGGTGAACTCATCTGGCTCGACGCCAGAGGAAGACAGGAGATTGACTATCCAGCTTAGAATTCTAGGGTGACTAATGTAGGACTAGATTTTGTAGGGCTTAGGACACCTATGAGGGGCAAGTAAGGATATGCAAAGATACATTTAAACTTTTTGTAAGTAGGTACTCGTTTTATACCTTTTTCAAGTTGAATGGCGACTTTTGTTCAGTATAGATATAGTATTTGTGTTGGGTTTAAGCAAAATTAGCCAATATACAACCATTCATATTTTAAAAAAACTTTTGGTGCTTATTTTCAGCATTTGTATCTATAATAACAGAGCTTAATAACAGAGGAATTAGTTTCATTTCGACGACGCGTTTGAATTCAGCAAGCGGCAAATGTTTATGTGATGAGCACGAAAATTTGTAGATAAGTCATGGATGTTTATTTTGTAATTAAAAAGTATTTTTGAGGGATGCCTCCCATAGTTGTTGTCTGATATTCGTAACACATGAGAGAAAATTCCTTATATAAGCACCAAGACAATTGGTGCGTTGTCTGGTGTGCATGTATTTGTTGCTCAACGTCAAAGTTAAAGTCAAAAATAATTTATTCGTCAATAATTAGTTAATATTAATTAATTATGGCCCATATGGGGTCGTAACATATCTCCTTATCTTTAAGATCCTACTAGCGCTTCGAGACAACACAGACAATCTAGCAAGTGCTGAGAAGAAACGCTGGAACAAACTCAGTCACCACTAGCTGCCACAAAAATAATACAAATCAAAATAAACAGGTAGGTGTATCAGTTTGGTGCAGGCTGGACTGTCCATACATTCTCGTCATTAAGACAGTCTTTATTTTTTTAATACCCCTTCAACATTAGGGTAGTTTTGACATGTAGCTTAAATTTACTATTAGGTAGTTCGATAAAATTATAAGGTATATTGTTGAAAATGCTAAATGTCAAATTGGAATGATGGGTGAAACAAACAAGAATTAAAACTCTTATTCATATCGAGTAAAGACAAAGAGATCCCGATAACGCAGACATAAGCAAATGAGGTTTATAACTCAACCTTACAAATCATCCAAAATTCATATCGAAACAGCTGATCCAGGGTTTCCCAGTGTCATTGACCCCTTGGCTTGGAGCCAGGGGTGGAGAGCCATGAGTCTTCAGCTTAGGGTAATTTACGATAACCTATTCCAGCTGTAAAACGGCTGCAGTGCCGATTGAAATGTTCTAAAGATATCCAACGGTACGAACAGGCGTAGATGGAGGATTTCCGGAGGAATAGTGCTATATTTTAAAGCCTAAAGTAGTTTCTGTTACATTAAAAGCAATAATTTTCTTGGTTCTAACACATAATTTTTCGTTGAGAGATTAAGGTTACCATTATGATGTGAACGTTGTTTTGTGGTTTAGGTCAATTTCAAGAACAAGTGTCTTTTGTTAAATTGTAGATTTTTATGGTTCTACGATAAATCACTTTAGTAAATTAGATAGCTATGTTAAAAAAAGAGTTTCTGCTGGGAAAATCTACTCATATTTTACCTGACTTCAAGCTTAAGAAAAGTAAGGTATTTGGCAGCTAAATTTGTACATCAATAAAACCTTTGCTTATAATTTCATCTTGGCAGGATCTGCCGAGTTCTATTAAAATTTAGGCGTCCTTCCATCTCCCAGGTAGGTATTGGTATGGACCCCTTTATAAGATAATGCCAATTTCACATTCTAGGCAAGAATGGTTAATGCCAATAGGTAGCACAAAAATTTAAAATGATACAGTGATTGTCTTGTTGTCTAGTTTAGTAAACGTGCATGTTTTATACATCTTATCTTTAAAGAAAACCTTGCATATCATACAAAATATCAATCCAATAACTATGTGCATCATTTCATTCGATAATATATACATACCATACTTGCCTAGTATGTGAAATTTGCGTGACCTCGCCCGTACTCCCTGAGAATCTGAAGAACGCCTAAATTTTGAAAAATATAAACATCAATAAAACCTTTGTTTGAAACGAAGTTATAAACAAAGGTTTTATTGATGTTTATATTTTGCTGCCAAACCGTCTTGTTTGCACTTATATCACACATCAGCTGTAAAGGAATTACTATCTTAAACCACTTGAAATACCGCCCAAAGTCTTGCATTTACGGATGATATATCGTCAACAAAATTTAACCTCTCAACTATCCCTAGTTATAGATTCGGCTGCCGTACACTTTATCGGTTTCCGCACATTCCCTCGAACCCAATTAGGCGCTTTGGCTATTTCCACCAAATGAGGTTAATCTTTTATTGACTCTATAAATCCCAAGTCTAATTGGCCGCTTCGTTCTAAGTTTAAACGAAACCGTTAGGAACTGGAGAATCTATGGACACCAGGTATTCTTTAGAAAAATGTTAGATTTGTTGAAATAAGTTATTTATAATGAGGTGTTCTGTTCTGTTTCTAGCCGTTCGTTATCTAAGGGCTTAACGAAGAAGGCATCAAGGTACATTAAGGCGTTCATTTTATTTGAAACATGTGGAAATATATTTTTAACCAACTTCAATGGAGGTTATCAATTCTACTGTAGGGTCAACTTCTAGTTGGTCCCATTGTGGTCCAATTGAGATCACATGATGGAGTCTTAGAGTAATTGAGGGAAACCCTCAAATTTTATAGGCACGTATAATGTTTTTTAACCGACTTCAAAAAAGGAGGAGGTTATCAATTCGACTGTATGTTTTTTTTTTGTATGTATGTTACCTCATATCTCAGTCGTTTGTCGACCGAATCGAAAAATTTTTTCACCTACTTAGAGGGTGTACTTTCTAGTTGGTCCCATTTTTTCCATTTTGGGATCTGATGATGGTATCTTGGTGTAATCGAGGGAAACCCTCAAATTTTAAAGGCACGTATAGTGATTCTTTACTAGAATCTTAATGTTGACGTGTTGTTACGTCTGATAGCTAACATCTTGTGGGACTGAGCTGATGGCGGAACTCCTTAACGCTTAGGAGTTCAGTAATTATAATGACAGAACTTATGATAGGTAGTTTGTAGCTTCTTAAAAAATAGAATCATAAGGTGCAACTCCCTTCCCCCCTCTTATGTAATCACTTAAAATGAAGAAATAAAATAAACTTTAAAAAAAAGTAACAACCGACTTCAAAACCAAAATGCACTAAAAAGTCTGAAATAAACTCTTCACAATTGAAAGAAAAGGAATCCGTTTTAGGCAAACAATTTCTTTTTGGAGTTGGTGCCATCACTTTGACTATCAAGCATCAACTATCACAGCACCGACTCAAAAAACAAATTGTTTGCCTAAAACGGATTTCTTTTCTTTCAATGGTAAAGAGTTTATTTCAGACTTTTTAGTGCATTTTGGTTTTGAAGTCGGTTTTTACTTTTTTGTACTATTATCTTATTGTTAAGATGTCTTTACGTCTGTTAATCACCATCAGGTAGAACTAAGAAAGACCGAATTCAAAAACAAAATGTACTAAAAAGTCTTAAATAAACACTAGATTTTTTTCATTTGAAGAAAGGATTCCGTTGTAGACAAACAATTTATTTTTGTCGCATTGGCCATTTTAAGCAACATCTGTCAGGGCATTAGCTCCAAAAATAAATAATTCTCCTAAAACAAAGTCCTTTCTTTTAATTATAGAGTCAATAGTTTACTGATAGACCTTTTGTTCTTCAAGTCGGTTTTTTCTTTATTTGTAAAAGTGATTATTTTACTGGAGTAATATATTACCTTAATTTATTTATTTTTTATACCTAAATAGGTAATATGGCGAATTATGGTAATATATTGTTGTGTCTTATATGTATACAGGTTTTATTTAGGTATGTATTTGAAAAATCAATATTACAAACAAAACGTTGATACCAAACAATACATATTGTGATGGTAACAATAAAATCTCTAAAAATGATTCCATCATTATCATTAAATGTTATTATACATTTCTTATTTTTCGGAATCTCCTGCTTACATTATTAACCAAATAAATCCTGCTATTAGGGGTTTATTTTTAAGTAGTATATAAGTTTAGAAATAAAAATAGCCCCTGAAAAAATACCCATAAAAATTGGTGAAGCATGCTTTATTTGTTTATTATAGTAATTACTCAAGTAATGGCTATGGCTGACAGAACCACTTTTTGAAAAGCTTAAGAGAAGCTTTTTTTAAGGTTTATTTTTAAATTAAGCTTTTAATGCATACTAGTGATCCAACCAATAAATTTCGTAGCATAAAGGTCTATTTCTCTATTTTAAGAATGGTTAATGTTACTCGCAAATAGACATAAAAAATGTGTTTTTATTTATTATTTTGGAACGATATTCTGTTTAAGTAATAAGGCTCGCCTAATTCTGGCTAAGACTGCAGAATATTAAAGTTTTTTACTAAACATAACAGAATATTTGTTCATCAATCAACCCAGTTTTATTTTATCAATTGGTGATTACTTTTAAACTGATAAAAAATATATAAATAGTTGTGTTTAAACAGCGAACGACCAAGAGCGCGTTCCACTAGACGCCCGCAATAAAAAGATATCTCTTCATTCAAGAATTCAACCAGCTTTTACGAAAGTGATTAAAAGTAATATAAATACAATGTTTCTTTACTGGAAAGAGTCATAAAACAAGCAATAAAGTAAAAGCGGTTATGTTCTCATGTAAAAGAAAACTTCTCAAAAAACGCTTTCCCCTAACTTAAATTATTTAGAGTTGAATAGAGACTTGTGGGTTCGAGCTTCATCGCATTTATAGCATCTTTAGACACCATTATTGTTTTAACAAAGCGTAAGTATGGGAAGATAGCTAATTGAAACACGGTAAGATTAGATCAATGGAAATTTCTCTGAATTCTACCTGTCTCTTTTTAATTTTGAGGTCGAAAATAAATGAAAATCGTGTCTTGAATATAATGCACACTTTTTCAATGTATTTGGAAGATCGTCGTTATGTGCGCATTGAAGTACTATAAAAATAGATCATAACTTATTATTTTATCAACAAATGATTAGAATATTACTGTTGAAAAATATGAAATTAAAAAAGTCCAATACGACGCATATAAAAAAATAATTTAGTTTTAGTTCTACTTTGCTTTTTTGCCGACTTCAAAAACAGAGGTAATCAATTCAATTTGTATGTATGTGATATTGTTGGAATTTGAAAATATTTATGATGGATGATATTTATGTTTATCATGTATGGATGATATTTATGATAAAGGCTTCCAAACCCATGTGTAAAATTTCAAAAGTGTACGTATGTTTGTATACTTGTATGTTTGTCCACGGATTTCTCGAAAACAAGAAGCCGGTATATATATTCAAATTAGGGTATAGTGTTTTTTCATCAAAATAGGTCTCCCAGTTTTTGAGATATAGGTAAATAACTTTTTTGTTTAAGCCTATATAGCACTGTTAATAGGTATCTTCAAACTAAAATGAGTTCTGTTTCAGAGATAACATCTGTTTAAAATGTTCTTTGAAGTCAACAAATCGGCTGAGAAAATTAATGAGTGATTTGGAAACTTTCATCAAAGGGTGCTGAGTTAGTGATCAATGATTATTACCTAAGGCTAGTCCATGCAGATGTATTGCTTTCTTTGAAGATTAACATTGACTTATTAAAGATTTGAGTCACTTTTAGGGCAATGGAATGAATTGGACCAAAAACTGGTTTCTTTATTTTTTTTAATTTTATTTATATTTTTCACATCGTACTTGATCGAAGTTATACGTATCTTTATATAAGGCTGATTTCCAGACTTTTTATATCTAAGGTTTATTTTTTTCATAGACACTAATGGTAAAATCTCGTTATTAGCGATTCAATATTTACGATTTTGTGTGTTTTGAAAACAAAATACCTTAACTTAAATGTTAGAACGCTAAGCTAGTTTTATGACCATTGGTTGAGGTAACAAAATACCTTAACTTAAATGTTAGAAGGCTAGGCTAGTTTTATGAACATTAGTTGAGGTAATTTGATTTTACCATGAAGAAATTGGACCATTGGCTTAGTTGCGTGATCGATAGTTAACTAATGGTTAAATTTCGTTACCAGTAGTTTAATACTTACCATTATGAGCGTTTTAAAGAAATAATTCCTTAACCTATACGTTAATAAAATTGCCATTCTGACCGAGTATATAAATTCTGAAATAATGTAATAAAATCTCGAAGTAAGGCATCCATCCAGAGCACACGCTTTGCCATGCTGCATTCGGTTAAAAAGATGTTTATTTGTCAGTTTTATAACATTTTTATTATATTTCAGTAAATATATTTAATTCGACCTACTTTGTCAAATTGAGTTTACATAGGTACAGTACAAATTTCAAGAGAAATCGAAAACATGAATTTAAGCTTTCTGCAAAATCTAATTCCATTCCGCTCGTTTCAATGTGTGATATATTTGTTTGTTCCGATTACCACTCATGCATTTACGTTCCGTCGTTAGATAAATTTGGAAAATTAAAAATAGAGTCGTTAACCCCCTAGAGATGGGACGAGGTCGTTGGTAATTTATCGACACGATAAAAACAGATTTATCGACAGAGCGGACGGGAATGGCTAACTGCCTGCACGTTTAGTATAGCAGTTTTGGTGAAGGGAAATGCAGTGTTTTTTGTGAAAAATATGCCTTTGCGTTTAAACTTACACAACCGGTTTGATTGCAAAAGCTGTTTTCACAATTTTGTGCTAGTATTCATTTATTTAGTCAAGCACTGAGATTCCAGACGCAATAGCCAATCAATTGCTATCGCGTCCCATATGATGTCGTTAGGGTTTGAACAGTGAGTTGTGATTAATATGTATAGAAAAGCCATTCCAAGCAAAAAAGCGGCCAAATGCGAGTCAGACTCGCACACTACGGGTTCCGTGCCAACTTAAACTGAATTAGAGATCCACTTACTCCTACTTAGCCAAAATACCATAATATTTTGTTGACAGCAAATATAACTTGAAATTTGAATTTAGAATATGGAATATATTTTTTGTAATTGAATTCAAATATAAATACTATTATACGTATTTAAGTTGCAAAACGGAGAACTGATACAACAATCAGAATACGCAAGTTGTACCAGGCTTGCAAACGCGAGAGAAATAAATTCAGGACTTTACTACGCAGTTCCATTTGAGTGCCCCAATTGAAAGTTCTAGAAACGACCTGAGCTAGACAAGTCAGACTAAATATTCGCTGAATTGTCTCCAGTTTCAAGTCTTGTTGTTAGGTCTTCAAATTTGATTGGATGTGATTCTAAATTTTGTCAAATAAATCTATCAAAAGATCAGCCACCGAGAAAAGGTTCTTCTTTTCAATGTTAGAGTTTAATTAAGGGCATCGTAAACCGTGAAAATATATAATTTATAGTACGAACAAAAGCATGTCAAGGTAAACACTGCGGTATCTTATTCAGTTGTGATAAGGGCTAGTTTGCAACATAAGTGGGTAAACTGATGTGCTGGCCACTGTACTTTGTAATGACAGAAGCTACGATAAACATTTTAATTTCAAATTACGACAACATTGTAATTTTGACGACGCGTTTGGTGTAGTGGTCAGCGCTCTTGACTACTATGCCGGCGGTCGCGGGTTCGAATTCCGCAAGGGGCAAATGTTTGTGTGATAAAAATATTTGTTTCAATGTCGTGGATGTTAATACGTATACGACGACGCCCCGACAGATTTGTCTGGTGTTCGTAACACAAGGAACAAATCCTTAGTACGAAACCAAGACAATTGGTGTGTAGCCTGGCACATATATATTTAAAAAAAACTATGTAAGTAAGCAAAAGTAAGGGCTGCAGCTAAATGCGTAGGCTTACTGCTGTCATTTATGTATGAAATTATCGGGTTCCCTCTATCTGGCAGAATCTTTTTACTCCGTAAGTCACTTGGCATAACACACTTGGCATAATTTCCTTTAGTCGAATATTATTCAGGCAGAATTTTCTGTTAGCATAATTATTGTTTGGTCGAATATTTATATGCCCGAATTTACAATGGCATACTTTTAAGATAGCAGAAATTTATAGGGCATAATTACCTTTGGCAAAATTTTACTTTGCATACTTTCGCTAAGCATAATGTTTATTAAGTACGATGTTTATTTGGCATAATTTGACTAGGCATACTATAAAGTAAGCAGAATTTCGTTTAGAATAATTTCACTACGCATATTGCTATTTCTTTTAAGTAGTATTTTACCCTCAAAATGAATTAAAAAGTCATTAAGTTGTGGTACAAAAGTTAGTGACAGAAACGAATCGGTGCAAAACCGACTCCACGCAGTCTTGTTTGCCCCACCCTAGAGTGTAATTCAAAATCGCGTAGGCGCGGAGGGGCGAGGCAGCCCGCGAGCTGAGGAGCAGGTGGTTTGAAAGCTCGCCGCCGCGGCTGAGGCTGGCCGGCAAAGCCGGCCAGCAAGCCGAAGCTGCAGTGGTGAGCGAAAACCATCTGCGACGATAAGCTCGCGTGGGACTGCCGGAGCCCCGCAGCGCCGGAGCCGTGACAGAAACCATGCATGTTGCATGCTGCATGCAAGCTGTTGCTTGCTTGCATGCTGCATGCTTGCTTGCTTGCTTGCTGCATGCTTGCTTGCTTGCTTCATGCTTTGCTTGCTTGCTTGCATGCTGAATGCTTGCTTGCATGCTGCATGTTTGATTTGCCATGCATGTTGTATGTTAGTATTGCTGAGATAGAACTACTTGGGATACACAAAGAAATTAAGGTTTATAGGAGAATATTTAATATGAAAAATATGCCAAAAGACGATTCGGACTGTGAACTTTCTGCGATAGGATGATTCTGCCTATTAATGACTATATATACGAATTGTATGTCCCAAGACGATTCTATCTGTGAACTTTCTGCGTTAGGATGATTCTGCTTTAAGACTATTATGGATATTGAATTTCTGCCTAAAGATGATTCTAGCTTACACGATTATGCGTTTTGAACGTCTGATAAATGAGTAAATGCTTATTGATGTTCTGCGAAAGGAAGTTTATGCTATTTGATGATATGCCAAATAAAATTATGACAATAAAAATTCTGCGAAACAAGGTAGACCCGAAATTATCAGCAGCGCGGCTGTCGCGCAACCGTTACGCTGGTAATCACCTAAGGTGAAAGCGCTCTAAGGGCTTATACGTTTATAATACACCAGTTAGGTCGAGACATAGCGCGAATGCCGCATTCTGCATATGAATACATTGGTGAACAAATGGAGTTCCCTGTGAAACAAAAATATAAATTTTATTTTCTGTCGACTGTACTGACTCTATGCGACATATAATGGATGTCGATCGATCGCGCAACCCATTGTTTACATAAAAATTCCCGCTCGTAGCTATTAAATTAATTTCACAAATTCGGGTCGTATTTATTTTTAACAATAAAGAGCTATTTGGGTTTTGCCCGGGATGAAAAATGTGTGGACGCGCATTCAATATAGGAGCGCTTGACATAATGCTGCATCGAAGAGATATAGTCCGGGAAGTGGCTGCTGGAATTGTTGCACATTATGAATGAACTAATCTACTACCATTAATACCCCTTAAACACTGCGATTTTTAGCATCGGTGTTGTCAGGATGCAGCATCAATGCAGTCGCAAGATGTCAACCATTACATACTGCGCTACTTTTAGCATCGATGCTGTCGCGATGCTAACGCGCTTTAGCATCGATGCAGTCGTGATGCAGTCGCAAACTGTCAACCTTTACACACTGCACTACTTTTAGCATCGACGCTGTCGCGATACTAACGCGCGTTAGCATCGATGCTGACGCGCGAGTGTATCGATGCAAAATTAAATCTGTTCATTGCGTGAGTTGCGAAGCATAAGCGCGCTCTAAAATGCGCGACTGCATTAATGCTAAAAGTCGCAATGTCTAAGGGGTCTAAGGCTCAAACAAATGCAATCTGCATTTCAAGATAATCTTGCTCTACTAAGTAACTAAAACAAATTTTTCTTTTCAGTCTGAAATATATTTAGTTGTCTGTCCAAAAAGTAAAAGACTGCTTTAAAAATAACTTTAGACAAATTACAATATACTCAATTTTTAAACTTAATTTCATGGCTTCAACTAACTGCATAAACTTTACCCTGCCCACAAACATTCTGATATTGATACTTAAGTATTCGAGTTACAACGAAATATGCGTTCTGCTGCTGCCACGTCCTGAGCGGGTTGTCTCTTCGACCCAAGTGTACCTTCCTACTTAAAATCAATATGTCTTATTCTGATACTCCTAATCATAAGATTGTTGTTTAATGCGGCCGAATAAATTCATTTTCTTTCTTTCATATTCGATGTTGCTTTTGGCTCTCATTTTAGCAAATGAATTTGAATCTTGTACTAAAAATACACATGTACGTTCCTTTGTATAAGACTCAAATTATCCGGACTCAATTATAAACAAATCACATAAAATAAAGTGTTAAGCTACTTCCAGCGTTACTTTATCTGTGCCATACAGGTGATACTTGCGTTCTTTATTATCTCTGCCTTGGGACTCTTGCGTCAATCGGGATGCGTCCCACTTTTTTAAATTAAAACGCTACGCTGTGTAAAAAACATTATTTTCTTCATATTGAAAGCTTGTGACAAATATGTTGAGTGCTCGATGCGAATGAAGATGTATATATTTTCCGTACGTATGTTCTTCAATAATTTTAGTTTTATATTATAAATACAGGGTTAGGGTTTTCTGTTATTTGACATATCATCAAGGGGTAGAAGTTATCATTATCAGCCAAAGGACGTCCACTGCTGAACATAGGCCTCCCCCACGGTTTTCCACAGCGACCGATCACAAGCGGTCTGCATCCAGTGTGATCTTGTCGGTGGACGTCCCACGCTGCGCGTTTGGTCGAAAGTTCGTCGCGCTATGTGCCCTGCCCACTGCCACTTGAGTTTACTGATTCGTAGGGATATGTACGGTACGGTTACCTTAGTTCTTCTTTGTATCTCCTCATTTCTGATTCGATCTCGTAGAGAAACACCGAGCAAAGCACCGAGGGGTAGAAATAGTATACATTAATTGCAATACATTATTTATTATGTACTCTAGCTGATATTTCGAACATTTTGCGATATTAAAGGTCATGTGTGCCATAAATGAATGCATGTTGGCCGATCCAAAATTGTGTGACATATTAATACATATGTATTAACAAACATAAAACTTATAGGTACAATAGTAATAAAAAAACGCTATAAATATTATTATTTAACTCTATTATGTTGTAGACCCTTTACTCACTGCGACTTTTAGCATCGATGCAGTCGCGCATTAGCTACGATGCAGAAGCGCGACTGCATCGATGCTAATGCGCGTTAGTATCGATAGAGTCTCCAAAATACAGTATATAATTTGTCAATTTTCACCCTTACACCGTCACTGTATCAAATACAGTACATAATTTGTCAATTTTCGGATTCTGCACCGTCACTGCATCGATGCTAACGCTTGTTGCCATCGCGTCTGCATCGATGCTAAAAGTAGCGCAGTGTGTAAAGGTTGACCTTTTGCAACTGCGTCGATGCTGCATCGATGCTAAAAGTCACAGTGTGTTAGAGGCCTTCTCACCTTTTCGTTAGTATCTCTACCAGAAAAGGTAGGATAACGTTAATCTATGGACATAATAAAATGTTCTTTTTAAAGACTGACATACCTACATAATATCATTTTTAGTTTTCCGGAAAAAAACCTACTGAATTTATCAATGTAAAACTCTTTGGGCATAAATAAAAAATGGAACATTCAAATTGTTTTCCACCAAAAATCTCTTGTCCAACTGTGCAAAAATGTAAAAAAATAAAATCATTTACCGATCATTGTAGATAGTTGGAAATAAATAAAAGTTTAACAGCATAAAACTGAACTGAAAAAATAAACCATGAAACGTACTGACAAACAGCTGTACATAATAATAATAAAAACAGTTTGTTTGTTTGAGACAATTGATGAACCCAAACTAAGAATTACATTGTGTTAATATGGTGAGTAGAGTCATGAATGAATAAATATCCATGACTTGCATACAAGTTTAATTTTATGTAGATAATGTGTACATAAATGATTTTTTCTTATCTCTTTTTAATCAAATCTATTCACTTCCTCTTTTGTTTAATATAACTCATCGCCATGCCACTTCTCTCATTCTTTATGCTTCTCAGTACCTGAAGGTTGTCTGGAAGAAATTGCTTCTAGCAATAAGACCGCCCGAATTGTACTCGTTATATTTAAGATGTTTTCTGTAATTAACTGTTGTATATTGTTTGCAATAAAGAATTTTTATTATTATTAAATTTGTGCTCGTCACACAAATATTTATAAAAGACTCCTTACACACTGCGTTTTCGAGCTTCGATGCAGTCGCACAATTTGTCAATCTTCAGCTTATGCTTCGCGACTGTATTGATGCTAAAAGTGGCGCAGTGTGTAAAGGTTGATATTTTGCGACTGCATCGATGCTAACGCGCGTTAGCATCCCGACTGCATCGCTGCTAAAACTCGCGGTGTGTAAAGGGTCTAATGCCTCTCCCAAAGTCCCAAATGTGTCTGATCGGGTATGAACAGCAAAAAAGAACAAAAGTGTGACGGAATCGTCGCTTCAATGGTCGTTTTGTCTTCATCCTACTAGTAATTACGATGCTTTCGGTGAGTTATACAATCAATTGGAGATTTTCTAGTGATATCCTTTAAGATTAATTTCGATTTAATACGTCACTACTTTTTTTTAAATAGCACGTAGTATGGTGATGATACCTTTGATAATTCATGGTCACTAACATTAGAATAGTTAGATACGGGGTTGCTACCTTGTAGTTTTATTTATAAGCTTCCGATATTTCGTCACCGTTGCAAGCGGAATTATTGAAGAGAACTTGCGGGTGGGTTGTTATTGTCAGACATATCGATTTACCCTTCTATGAAGACGTTTATTGCGCTCGGCGCTGACACTATTGCCAGCAAACAGTGAGTTTTTTATGCTTTAGAGTTTGTTTTAGAGTGAGACATTGTCAGCAATCAGCACTATTAGTGCTGATTTGCGAACAGATGACAGTCAGTGTTGTGTGTCGAGAATAGGTGCGGTAGACCGATAAGTCTTCCAATAACAACCCACCCGCAAATTCATTTCAGTTACTCCGCGATCATGGCGCTTGCAACGGTGCCGGAATATCTGAAGCCCATAAATATAATTTTATTTTTATTTTTTATATTAATATATGCATGTTAGTCTTTAAGGTATCTATTGTATGGCCCTTTGTTGCCTGCAATCATTGATTAAATAAATAAATAAAGTTACATGGTAATCCCATATCTAACTATACTACTGTAGATATCTCATATTTGTGTGTATATTTCATGTATTGTAGAATGTTTTCTTCACAATTCTCTTAAATTCTTTTGCGTTATGATGATAATATTAAAATAAATAAAACTAACGTTATTTTAGTGATGACTGAAATAAGTAAAAACAATTTTAATTGCACTTTTAAAAACCAAATGCGTCATACAAGGAATCGATCGCCGCGTCTTACGCAATCTGGGCGTATGCAATATCCACTCAGCCGCTGATACATTGGCAAACCCGTCCAATTTTGGTAGTGCAAATATATGTTTATCAAAATCGCGACTTAGATATTGATACTAAACTATTTTGAGTTTATCAATTCCCACAACTTTTCCATCAAAGTTACCTAAACGACTACCTAAACTTGAATTTAAAATCATCAAAATCTGATCAAATATTGCCAATCTCGCAGACATTAGAATTGTACCTCCTCAAATTAATTAAAATAATGCTAATGAAAAAACTTTTCCCCTTAATCCTCTAATACCTAGAAATCTTAAGGCTATTTTTGTTCCGAAACACTTCTCTTAATTTTCCTTTATAATTTAGTCTTACCTATATTGTTGGTGATCCTAGTTTTTAATTAAAATTGTTAATTGAACAGATCCACAGCAGGAGTACAACTGGATATAATCTCTAAATGTAAGGTGAATTAAGGCGAGCCCCATTTTCTTCAAGATAAAGATCTAAAAAAGCTCAAGACGAATACTTTTAAAGGGTTTAAGATATCGTAAAAAGATTTATGACGCGATATGGTTTTTCTTTTGTAGCGGCAATGTAAAAACGCTTTCAATACACAATTTGTTTGCGAGGGTAAGAATAAGTTTCGTTGAAGGGTTTTATACCTCTAGAGGAAAATGTATAAAGATACAGGATTCTTCCTGTACCCTTGAAGGAAATCTTTTGATTGTACGTCAGCGGCTTTTTTTCTTAGTAGGTATCGCGAAACTATGTAAACTTCAAAAAGCTTGACACTCAAACAAACCGCAATGCGGAAGAAAATCAATCAAGATATGATTTTTATAGTTGTACTCGTATATTACATTACAGTACCTTGTGAAATCAGAAGGGAATAAAGAAGAAATCCCGTCCCAAAACTAGGTTACATAATTCACTTGAAGTTCGTCATTTTGTTAAGCATAGAAGTTACTAAATTGAATGCAAATACGTTGACAAAGTGTCAACTAAGTTTATACTTGCAATAAAAGATAAAAACTTATTAATTAATGTCACATTGAAAAGATGTTATATGTTACCTGAAATAATTAAAAATTTATTTGATGACACATCAAAAAAAAAGTCAACTCAGTCAAAACCAAACTATTGCCTGTATAATGTCATTTTTTTTTTAATTATTCACAGTTTTTTTTTATTATTGAGAAAAATATTCTCATAGCTCTTTATGAAAGTATTTTTCTCAATAATATTAACCATAACTTTACTTAACAGCATAATTTCTCAAGACTCTCCTTGAAAATTATACTGTTTTAATGCATATTAATTAATGAGGCATCATCTTCAAACTTCAAAATGCACCTTTCTCTTTAAACTAAAACAGGAATTTCTTCAAAACAAAGACCTTTTTACTCCTACTTCCGTAATCGCAAGGTGTGTCGTTACGGTAGCTCACGAGGTACAAAGAGGAGACTTAATTAGAATATGATTACCCAAGTTTCGCAGAGCGTCCCAAATATGGCACGTTATAATCTCGAGATTGTCGCCGAAATAATTACGTAACTGATGAGTGGGATTTGTAAACTTTAGTTATTAATTACATTACGTAGACGGGCGTGACAATTTTTAGGGTTCCGCAGTCGAATGGCAAAAAACGGAACCCATATAATTTCGCCAAAGACGTCTATCTGTCCGTCCGTATGTCACAGCTACTTTTTAATGTAACTATAAGCATCAAACTGTTGAAATTTTGTAGTTTGATGTATCATGTTAACCGTTTGACGTTTTTTATAAAATAAATACAAAATAATGATATTTAACTAAAACCGAGAAACATTTTATTAGTCAAACCAATGCGTGTGGGGTGTCTAGGGATAGGTCTTTTAAAATGTCATGAAGGTTCCTGAAACCATTTTCTTTTAGAGTCTAACGTTTGGTAGATAGACGCTTCCAAAGTGGTAAAATGGGCGTCTCTCCCAACTCTAACTTCTTAACTAACGGAGTGTAAATTTTGATAAAAATAGATAATGTAGATCTTAACAAACACTTTCAAAAAAAAGTTTAGGCGGGATCGAACTAGTAGAATTTGAGATAAAGCACATTTTCAACAACCGCAAACATAACTTTGTCCTTAGTACAAACACTACGAAAAACAAAGTTATATTTGCTGTCATCAAAATAATGTGGTATTTAAGCAAAGTGGAAGTAAGTGGATTCCCTAATTCAGTTAAAATTGGCACGAACCACTCAATGCGCGAGTCTGACTCGCACTTGGCCGGTTTTTAAAATTATAATATTTTATGTTGATTAGTTTGTGACACTAATCATTCAATTAATTTGAGCAAGATTGAAGTCAGAGTGAACATGCTTTTTCTTAGTGGCATGGCTCTATCGACATCTCTATATCTGCTACAGTTACGTTATTTGGAGTTGATATATAAAAGCAAACCCAGTCACAAAAAAAATGTTTTTATTTCATTATTGTCATTTATTTATTCAATGACGTACCAGTGTCAATAATTACCTAAAAAACTCATGTGACAAACAATCAGTATATATATTACTAATTATTAACTGCACAGATAAGTAATCAATACTATTCAATACACGTAACACTGTATAAATGATATAATTCATATTCTTTTAAAAAACCTGAATAATGTATCAAAGTCATTTCAAGTTTCCCACAACAAAAGTCTAACTTAATTATAATAAAATCACAATATCACAAGTTAGCGCCCAAATATGGCCCGTTGAATCTCTGAAGATTGTTGGCGAAATAATTACATCCGTGGCGGGCGGAGACGCTTATAAACTTTAGATATTAATCACCACAGTTGAGAATTTTATCACTCCACTTGGGTAGAAATAGACCTTGCGACAAACTTTAAGGGCGCACACAAATATGGAACAACGTTTGAGGTGTCACAAAATAGGACAAAGCTTTTCAAAGATCTCTAGAGAGACTTGTTATATGATTGATCGATTCATCATCATCACCATTATCAGCCAAAGGACGTCTACTCCTGAACATAGGCCTCCCCCACGGTTTTCCACAGCGAACGATCATAAGCGGTCTGTATCCAGTGTGATCCCGCGATCTTAACAAGGTCGTCCGTCTGTCTTATCGGTGGACGTCCCACGCTGCGCTTTTGGTTGAAAGGTCTCCAATCAAGAACTTTTCTGCCCCAACGGCTATCAGTTCTTCGTGCTATGTGCCCTGCCCACTGCCACTTGAGCTTACTGATTCGTAGGAATATGTCTGTTACATCTGTTCTTCTACGTATCTCCTTGTTTCTGATTCGATCTCTTAGAGACAGAGAAAGACATTCCGGACATAATTGATCGATTAGTATTCGTGAATATTGTTCTGTCATAAACCCAAGATAATTGTGGTCGAGGTATAATTTCATGTTTACTTTTTACCGACTTCAATTAAGAAGGTAATCAATTCAATATATATGTTTGTCATATTTGAGTGGGTGGATCTATTAAAACTTCCAAACGCGTAAAATTTCGTAAGTGTATGTATGTTTGTCCACGGATTTCTCAAAAAGAGAAGACTTAGCGAGATGATTCTTTTTTAGTTCAATCAGGTATATTTTAATTTAGGGTACAGTGTTATTTTCATCAAAATCCGTCTAGTACTTTATTAAGTGACATCAGATCGCTATTTGGAAAGTAATGTCAAATTTGATTAGAAATAATCTACTTATAAAAATTCTATTTAAAATGAGAAGCATGAGATAAGAAAACTATTTTGTTGTCATTATTTTTGTCTTAAAATGCAAATAAAAACCATGCCAAGTTAATCTTTAAGCTACTTTCATAATTAAACATTTTTTTCCACTAAAGGACTCGAGTGTAAAAATAAAAGGAAACCACATTACTTTGCGGTGAGCAGGATCATTTATAAACTTTGACGATTAATCACTCTCTCAAGAGAATTTCACACTGCGGAAAGAAATTCTTTGCGATGTGTGTGAAAATCCCATTTAAATTGTTTAGTTGTATAAATAGTAAGGTCGGCTAAAGAGAAGTTATTCCAGTGCTCACACCTCACTTAAAATTTATTTAGGTAAGTTATTTGATGGCGGGGTAAAACTTTATACGAAAATAATAGTAAAGGTAAAGTGGGGTAGTGCATCGATAGGTAGGAGCTTTTTAATCAATCTCAAACTCTAATCAGTGCTTATTCCAGCAAATAAGGAATATGAATCAAAACGATCAAACAAATACGAGTAAAAAAAAACTACGGCATTTTTAAGGTAGCTTATTTTTTACAGTCTTCAAAAAAACGAGATAATCAATTCAATGTGTTTGTACGTGTGTGTTTTAGTTCAATCAGGTATACTTCAACCTAGGCTACAGTGCAAGATTTATCAGAATCGGTCAAGTAGATTTGAGATTTGACAAATAACAAAAAAGGTACTAGAAAAAATAAAAAAATAAAACATTAAAAAAGTGACCGCTTTTAAAAACGGAATTAAAGCTTACAAAGCTTAAAATATTCAGTTGCAATAAGAGCAAATTCGCAACAAAAGTGGGTAACCTGATGTGCTGCCCACTGTACTTAAGCTTGATATCATGCACCGTCTCCAAAATAATTTGTTTCTCCTAAGTAGAAGACGAATGCGTAATTTTTACATTGCATGTAATAAAAGTTTTATTTCTTTAATCTTTATAGCACTGTAAGTTGTACAATTGGCGAACTTAATGCCTCATGGCATTCTATATCAGTCAACCAACTGGGAATGCAGAGAGTTTAATCAGTGGCGGAATATTAATAATAAGTGAGAAGAGTGGTAAAAAAAAAAGAAGTAAAATGCACTAACGTAAACATACATACTAATATTTCACAAATATATAATAGGATACATAATCAAAAGACAACATACATAGAATACATATACTTAATAAATACAAAATTATGAATGATAAAGGTGACAATAATGATGACATCCAAAAAAAACAAATAAAAGAAAATGGTTGTTAATTCTGAAGAGAGCTAAGGTTAAGATAGTGGGTGCGGAGAGACTTTTCAAAAGTAAATTTGTTGGGGGACATTATGATTTTATTGGGAAGAGAATCCCAATTTCGAATCACAGAGATAAAGTTGATCAAACAATAGGCAAAACAACTAGTTCAAGCAGAAACAGCGATATTGATAATATACAGATCACCTCTATAATAACATTATTTGTTATTCCCGGCAAACTCAAAGAAACCAGGATTAATTTGATAATGTCATCCCAAACCGCCTCAAGATATAACGCGAAAATACTTTTAGCCCTAATGAGGGAAAGTAGGTAAAAAAATATCTGGGCCACATCATTAGGCAATCGTGTGAATTTGATTAAAAAATATATATTTATGAGCGTTTTTAGGGTTCCGTAGCCGCATGGCAAAAAACGGAACCCTTACAGTTTCGTCAAATTTGTCTGTCTGTCTGTCTGTCCATATGTCACAGCCACTTTATTCTGTAACTATAAACATCATACTGTTGAAATTTGATAGGAAGATGTATCCTGGTAACCGCTTCACGATTCTTATACAAAAAATAAATAATAATATTAATTAAATATTAATCCCATACATGAAACTAAAACCGTTATTTTTTGTCAAACCTATGCGTGTCTATGGATAGGTCTTTCAAAATGACATAGAGGTTTCTAAAAAAATTATCCTTCGCGTAATAGCCTATGATCGGTCGAATCCTACCTTAGCTGATTACTTAATCAGCTGAAATTTCGAACGTCTCACTTCATTGAGTTAAGCATAAATAATTAAAGTTTAGAAAGAAAACTGTTGAAGCGTATCCCTGGTACTGTATGAATTTTTGTTACTATTTTTTTAATGAATTGATATATTTTCATGAATCGTAGTTTTTAATTAGACTGACCTTATATAAATAGCCCGATTTTTTTTAATAAAAAAGGAGGTTCTCAGTTCAACTTATATGTTTGTGTTTAAAGATTTAAATCAGATTTTATCTTAATGCGATATTGCTTTAGCAGTGTAATGTATTTTTCAAGAGCAAAGAGCACGGATTTTTCCAAGATTATTTATGTATGGTAAGACTTAAAGCTGCAGATGTACAGACAGACAGATAACATTCCGACTGAGTTCAATCCACGGAAAATTTAACGGTTTTCTGAAATGTATTTTTTATATACATAGTTCGTACAACTGTCATTTAGGATATCTTATCGGTATGATAAGGTGCAAAGAAGCTTCAAAAACTGTTGATTTAATTGAGATCCACACCTATAATGTCTTAACTTTAACACTAATAATTAGTTAAAAGACCAAATTGTTTTTTTTAATATGAGATTTCAGGGTATACTTATGGGCCATTTAAAACGAATTTGAAAAAAAATACGTAATAAACGTGAAGTAAGTTTTCTGAGATTTATACCGAGACGGAAAAACGTAGACTTACACTTAACGTAAACTAACAATTGATAACGTAGCATTATTTTTGTGAAGTGGACAAACAGTGGACATTATAAATTATCGAATTTATGATTTGCAGATACGATTTTGTCGCTAAAGACAAGTAAACAGCTCTATCCATGTTTACTAAACACGTGACTGTGCAATCCAAAAGCTAACAAAAGTCCTCTTCAAATATTTGGGCTGGCAAATGTATAATTGAATCATTAAAGCCAGTGATCTCTTGAGCAATATGTTTTTAATTTTGACCAATATTTGTTTTATTAAATTCATCATCATTAATGGTTTGATCCGGTTCTGGATACCCAAAAAAACTATGTAATATGACGTATGAAAGCTGTATAAAATGTACTGACCGCCACAACGTAGGGTCCTAACCAATTAACGTTTATGCCCAAAAATTAGTTGCCTCGGTCGCGCAGCGGTAAGTGGGTCGCAATTAAAAGCGACGCCTGTGCTAGAGGTTCCGGGTTCGATCCCCAGGTCGGGCCAAAATATGTACCCGAGTTTTTCTGTTCAGAAATTCTTAGGGTAGCCCGAAGTTTGGTAGGTAGCGGTGTTCCACTTTCGTGCCTCGAAAAGCACGAAAAGCCGTTGGTCCTGCGCCTGATCTCTCTTCGGTTGTGTCAAATTGCTGTTCCATCCGGGCTATGAGAGTGTAAGCAATAGAGAGTGCATCTGTGTTTACGGCACACACTTGGGTTCTATAATATTTCTCTCGCAGTCGTTGTGACTGGCCACTGTAGTCGAAATCGGCTAGGGGAACTATTACCTACTTATTAATCAGGTGTGATCGTGGACAAATGCCAGATCAATAATTGAAAAAGTTTTCGTGATAACATACCAAAAGGTTACCGCTAGTTTATAAATCACTAGCGGTATAAATAAACTTAGTTACTTAGTCCCGCCTCAGCTACGTAAGTATCCCATTTCGGGCGAAGAATAATCGCACAAATTTTAAAAAATAAACGCCTTTAAAAACAAACACTGAACAAACTTATAAATAATAAATATCCTTTGGAAATTCCCACACATCGCCATCTAGTCCCAAAGTAAGTTACTCAAAGCTTGTGTTATGGGTGCCAGACAACGGATATAATACTTAAATACTTTTTGTTTGTAAATACATACATGACCAATGTACAATGTTTGTATTGTGCGGGGATCTAACCCGCAACCCGCTGCGTTGTAGGCGATTTCTCGACCACTACACCAGACGGGTCGTCAAAACTCATTTAAAGTCGGTGCATGATGTGCGTGTAGACTGCTGCTGTCCGTTAAGGTTGACATCATGTACAGTCTTAAGTTACAATGTATTTGATTGAACTAAATTAGTTACTTAAACCTTCTCCTCAGTATTACAAACACTTTAAAGAAAACCGCCTCAAAAATAGGTCGAACTAAGAACCTCCTTTTTTGAAGTCGCTTAAAAAGATAAAAGTCCACGCGTTCTCAGTTGAAAGTGTTGTATCACATAACAGTATGTTATTTTTAATTTTGACACGTTAGACAAATAACCCTATTCTGAAAGAGCACTTGGGCGATTCTTCCCGCGGTCCGAAAGCTTTGTAGTGTGAACCGCCCCAATACCATCTGAGGCTTCTGTTCAAATTCGTTTTGCTCCCTATAAAGTACGTATATTAATGCCATTTAATATTATAAACAGCACAAACATTTTATACAATCATAAGCGAAAATAAGTGAGGGCCTTTTCAAAGCAGTATTGTATCCATTAAAGGTATTTCCATTAAAAGTTAGGATCGCCAGGTGGTTTCGCAAATTACGAACTCATATTACTGAGTTAATATTTAATTAAGTGCCCAATAAATCTCTCTGGGGCAAAAATTGTTCATGAAGTATTTTGTAATGTGGTCTGATTATATGGTCGGCTAATTCGGAAATTGGTTTACATATTTTGTTTAATACTAAATGCCTAATTTAGGTCCAAATCCAATTAATATTATAAATAAATATTGGACACCAATCAATCATTGCTCTGATCCCAAAGTAAGTAGCTAATGCACTTGTGTTATGGAAATCAGACACAACGGTGGTACCACAACACCCAGACCCGACACAATATAGAAAATTCTGATTTCTACATTGACCCGACCGGGAATCGAACCCGGGACCTCGGAGCAGCAACGCCTTGCAACCAGCGTGCTTAGCCACTAAACCACGGAGGTCGTCAATGATGAATTATGAAGCTGACGAGTTTGTTGTTTAAACGCGCTAATCTCAGGAACTACTTGGACGGAAAAAAATGTGTTGGAAACTTATTTATCGAGGAAGGCTTTAAGCTTGAAAACGCGCGGACGCTGTCATGGGGAACCGCTGGTATTTGTATAATGAATAACAATCGATCATGAAATACTCAAGTGATATATGTTATTAGAATCGTATGAAAACCTCATAAATTTTTAAGTAATTACATTCTTCTTTTCCATTTCAGAAAAAAACATCTTAGAGTATATATCAACAGTGTTAATGTATAGTAAAGTAATAATGATAAAGTTATTGAAATTGTTTAATTTTTTCACTCAAAGTTTTTTTGCTGCTGTTGATTCAACAGCATAAGATACCGCAGAGTTTTGACGTTAACTGTACATGTACTGTATAAAAATGTGGAAAATATGTTACGGATAGCGAAAATAATGAGCTTTTGTTAATGCTTCGAATAATTCTACAGGTCTGAACTAAAGTAAACACCTTTTGTTTCACAAGAACGTAGAACTTTATTAATAAATAATTTGGTTTGAAGATCGTAACTAAAGAGGCATACTTGCCCATTGCAAACGGGATGTATATACGGGATACATACATATTCGTATATCCCGTACACGACGAGAACGACGCGTTTGTTGGATTGGTTAGAGCTCCTGACTATTACGCCGGCCGTCGCGGGTTCGAATCCCGCTAGGGGCAAGTTTGTGTGATGAGCACGTATATTTGTACTTGAGTCATGGATATTTAATATATATTTAAATATTTATGGAAGACGCCCCCGTCATAATCGTTAACAGTGTCGGAAGTCTCGACATAGTTCCCTGTAAAACCACCAGGTGGCGCTCGAAAAATGCCGTAACAAAATCAGTGTTTTCGTGTATTTATTGATCGAGAAGAATGATCTAATGAAGCTCAAAAATTACAAATATTTTTAAAGATTTATTAAACATACAAGCTACATAAGTTAAAATGATATTTGATGAATTAGAAAATCATAAAATTGAAATTGTCTACGCGAAATGTCAAAAATGTTGCTTCAGACTTCGCCCGCTGGTATTCGTAACACAAGGTAGAAAAATCCTTACTTCGAAACCAAAAATTGGTGTTTTGTCTGGCGCATATTTATATTTTTATAGTTTTAATTGTCAGTGTAATGTTTGAATAAGTCAGTAATAAAAATATGACAAAAAGAAATTCGCATAGTTTTTATATAAGTCCTTTAGTATATGAACCACCCCCGGAAAATACAGAAAATCGGGACCAGACCTTTAAAAAAAATTAATCTGAAAAACACATTTTTTTTTACCCTAATCTCAGATCTTACAGATACCGCTGTTTTTTGTATTTATAGGTATTATACATTTCATTACTAAAACAGTTTCACGCACTGATTATTATAGTTATTTCAAAGGTTAAGTTATATTTCTATGAAATAACTATTTAGTTAATAATTTACTATTTCAGTGCTAAGATAAGATTGTGTAATACCTATTTTTTTTACAAAATCATTACAAAGTAATTAAAACCGAAATAAATTTCTGCGAAAAATATTTGGGAATTACGTCTTATTCAATCATAAAAAATCATATTATTATGTTATCTTCAGAATAAAATTAATTGTAACCTCTTACATATAAAAAAATACAATGTATTTTTCAATTAACACTAAGAGTTTATCATTCTGATAACATGGAGGTCGCTGTATACTAAAACTAAAAAACTTTTACTACTGCTAGATCTATTTTATAAAATAAAATTAAAGTAAACGTTACAACACCATGTGTTAGTAACATGCAATGCGGCAAACGCCAAACCGTCTTCGATCATTGTACCTAATTTTCATACGGTAAAAACATCCACCCGCCTTCATAGGTATGAACGTACACATCTTTCCACAACGTTTATTTTCACTTAACTAGGGCTCGAAATCAAAACGTCACTTAAAAAAAACACGGTAAAATTTATTTTTTTCAACAAAAAAAAACTCACCATCGAACGCGTATCTGCTATAACAAAGATCACATTCCATGGGTTCATCCAACACACAACACACACATCACTATAAATACAGAGTTCACTGGAACAGCGGAATTCGTTCACGTAAACGCACCAATGCCGGAGCAACACGCCCGCTCACCGCGAGAACCGAATGGTCTATGGATAAGACCCGTACCCCGCACCCCGAGGATATAACTCCCTAGAAATTCCTCCTATAAAAATATTTATTCCCGTGCCGCGTATTGCGCAATGCATAAATTGAAGAACACAAACATGCACCTAGCGTCTCGGATTGGTATATAAATTACTAACTTCTGCTCCCGTCTGTGATTGTATTAGTTTAGCGGTGTTTTGTGATTTGCTGTTGAGCGGCGAGTTTTTATATTTGTGGTCCGTGTGACTGAAATGGTATTTACAACAAACGCTTTTGTATCTTTATTGGATCACAATGTTTATGAATATTGTAAACAAAACACCTTATATCCATTAGAGGCAGAGGAAACGGCTAAGCCAAATTATTTTGACTAAAGTGAAGAGTTTGAAGTAAAGTTAGAATGCGAGAGTTAAAAACTTGGCTCTACATGAGATCTCATAACTTTTTAACACTGAAAGCAATACGATCTCGCTTTTTGACATTTTTTTTTCTACATAAATATTTGCAATATCCTGAAATAGACTTCTTGTTTTCTTTTGACGACGGTGTATAAAACAAACCTGAAAATCGTGACTATGTGTTTCAGTAAGTATGAAACTGACTTATGAATGAATAAAAGTGACGGTCGTTTTTTCTGATCACATTCTAAGACCTGTTTTTAGGGTTCTGTAGCCGAATGGCAAAAAACGGAACCCTTTTAGTTTCGTCACGTTTGTCTATCTGTCTGTCCGTCCGTATGTCACAGCCACTTTATTCTGAAACTATAAGCATCACACTGTTGAATTTTGGTAGAAAGATGTATCCTGTTAACTGCTTTACAATTCTTATACAAAAATAAAAAAAATGATATTTAAGGGCTCCCATACATGAAACTAAAACCGTTTTTTTTGTAGTCAAACCTATGCGTGTGGGGTGTATATAGATAGGTATTTTAAAATGAAAAAGAGATTTATAAAATCATTTTCTTTTAAAGTCTAAAGTTTGGTAGCCCCCCCCCCCAACTCTTTCTTTTAAAATAAGCGAGTGTAAATTTTGAAAAAAATAAAATAATGTACATAGACAAATACTTTCAACGAAAATTGATTGGTTTAGGCAGGATCGAACTAGTTTTTGAGATATAGCACATTTTCAACAACCGCAACCATAACTTTGTTCTTTATACAAACATTATGAGAAACAAAGTTATATTTGATGTCAACAAAATATTGCGGTATTTTAGCTAAGTAGAAGTAAGTGTATTCCCTAATTTAGTTACAATTGGCACGAAACTCTCAGTGCGCGAGTCCAACTCGCACTTAGCCGGTTTGTTTTATTTATGGTATGAGTTTGTTCTTGTCTCTAGACTATACCAGACCAAGCATACACAGGAACGACGATGAAGCGAGCTCATCCAGAAAAAGCTTTTATATTTTTATTATTTATACGCTCAGATTTGTGCAGTGGATTCAGCGTTTTAATGACTTGGCGGTTACGAAAATAAATTAAATTAAATTTTAAGTTTCCGATAACCCTCGGTTAAAGATCGGCCGCTTTATCAGACTAAATATGGAAACGATTTCAAACATCTGAACTTTGTTTATTTTATTTTCTGTCAAAATTAAAACTTGTCAATAGCATTCTTTAAGAGGCCAATCATTAAATTCCTATTTTTCATGCGTAAGAAATATTAATAAACTTCTGAGTATTTTACTCAGAGTTAATAAAGCTCAAAAAGAAAGCCTACTTTGTTCTCCAAAACTGAGTTAATTTCAATCAGTCTTTCCAAAATTGGTTTTGCCGCCAAAAAAATAAGTCTAATTAAGAATTCGTTTAAAACATCTACCGAATAAGGGTTCGTATAATGGAGATTAATTAAAGGAGTAAGTCCTAAAAGGGTGAAAGCGAGACGTGAAAAAAATTCGAATCAGTTTATATAAAGTGTCGCGCCCCTAGGGTGATTCCTTGAAGCGATTTGTATTAATTTCCCCGTTTTAGATAATTAAATTGATAATTTCAAACATTGCGTTTTAAAAAAAACGGTTCTTAGTTTTTGAACTGACCTTGATGATGAAGACGAAATCAGTTCTAAGTAAGAAGCATATAAGAGAAGAAAATAATAAATATTTATAGCCTAGCCTGTGTCAAGCTCGGATAATCCCGTATTGACCGCTTGTCAGGTGTTCAAATTTTCATCGTAGGGTCGAGTCTTTTGTCTTGACTTCTGTCTTTTGTGACAAAAAATATTTTTGGCAAAGCATTTTTATTTATTTTATTTTATTGATAAGGTACACCAACAGTACATATATATGACAATCTTAAAATTTATATATTTTTTACAAAGTGTTCTTATATACGTACCTATTACAGGCGTACACAACATTGAAAATTAAAAAAATAACTAAATTCTAGTAAATATAAATGTGTATACACTACTCCGTACAGTCGGAGAGCAATTTGCGTAAAGCTTTTTTGAATGTTGGTAGCTTGTCGTGAAAAACGTCCAGATCTCCATCGATAGATTTCGCGTTCAGCGCATTATACTGCTCACAGCATCTGACCAGCGGAGCCTGCCTGCCTACATTGGTTTTAAACATGGGAAGAGCAAAGGTTTTGCGTAATGGTTTACGAGGAATGCGTGATGGGACAGAAACAGGTACACTTCCTACAAGCTTGACACTTTTGCGTGACTCATGAAGGATACCATGGAGAAATGCCAGGTCTCGAATAGACCGCCTAAGTCGTAAGCAGTCCATACCCAGGAATGAGAGTCTTTCATTGTAGGGAGCTCTGTGAGATATGCCAGAAGATATGAAAGCAAGATGCCTAGTGAATGATCTCTGAATACTTTCGATCCGCTGCGAGTGCACTGCGTATATGGGGTTCCATGCTACACTGGCGTATTCTAGAATGCTCCGTACTAACGCATTGTACAGTATGATCCGCGTGTAGGTGGTTCGAAAGTTTTTGGTAGCCCTTTTGATGAACCCTACTATCATTGCCGCTTTCTTGACGATGTTATCAATATGAGGTACAAATGATAATTTGTGATCAATGACTATACCAAGGTCACGTATCTCATTAACTTCGGATATAACGACGCCGTTGATGTTATATTCAGATGGAATAACATTTTTGTTCTTAGATATTTTAATATGGTAGCATTTGCTGGCATTCATTGACATCGCGTTTTTGTCGCACCAGTGTTGAACACTATTTATGTCGTCCTGAATCAGATTCGCGTCCTCACTAGACGCCACAGTTTTATAGATTTTAAGGTCGTCAGCAAAGAGTGAGTATTCGCAATGGTTTATCGATAAAGTGAGGTCGTCTATAAACACTAGAAAGAGTGTTGGTCCCAAATGTGACCCCTGCGGAACTCCTGATGTTGCGTAATACTCCTCAGACTCATATCCCTGCACTGCGACAACCTGTGGTCTCTCTTTCAGGTATGAACGAAACCATTGTGCCAACCCACCGTCGATGCCGTGTAATTCAAGTTTGGTAAGAAGTATCTCATGGTTGACTTTGTCGAAGGCACTACTAATATCGGTATATATGACATCAGTTTGAATGCTACGATCCATGTTCTTTG
Organism: Pyrausta purpuralis; assembly: GCA_963924145.1. NCBI lineage: Eukaryota > Metazoa > Arthropoda > Insecta > Lepidoptera > Crambidae > Pyrausta > Pyrausta purpuralis. The sequence continues at coordinate 2,489,623 of OZ001652.1, read as the reverse complement.
AAATATCCGTCACAAAAAGAGCCAGATTAGTTTCGGTGGAGCGACCACGTCGGAAACCATGTTGATGGTCAGACAGGCCGTTGTCCACGTGATGGCTGACAATAGGGTGTACAAGAGACTCAAATAATTTTGAGAAGGTTGACAATATCGAGATGTTCTTAATCTCTATCGGGATCGAGTAATTCTTAATATCACTAGACTCGCCTTTTTAAAAAATCGGAACGATTTTTGTTTTTTTCCATTCCGCAGGAAAGACACCGTCGCTTAAAGATCTATTGAATATTAGAGTTAGAGGTTGGGATAAAACGGAATGTCATCGTCTGACAAAAATAGGTGGGATGCTGTCAGGGCCTGGTCCCTTCTGGATGTCAAGTTCTTTTATTTTATTTGAAACATCAGAAGCAGCGAACTGGATGTGTGACAAATTTAAGTGCGACGTCGTGCTAGTAGTGTCTAAGCATGGGTTTGGATTAGTTATAGTATACGTTGAAGCAAAGTGCTGAGCGAATAGATTGGCAATGTCCGAGCCTGACTTAGCTACGGTGCTATTCAACTTCATTTGCGATGGTAAAGAGGATGAACTGCTTCGATTTTGATTAATGTAGCGCCAGAATGATTTAATGTTGCGAGAGATATCTTTTTCAATGTTGGTTTTGTAGTCTATGTAGCATTTGTTAATAAGTTTCTGACAGCGATTGCGCAGAATCTCAAATTCAATCTTGTCTCTTGGGTTACCATATTTACGATATTTTAACCGAATCTTGTCTTTTTCCGAAAGCATTTTGATTAGAGTGTTGCTAAACCATTTTGGAAATTTTGATGACCTAGGTGTGCGCTTGGGTACATGCCTCTCAATAGAATTATTAAGTAACTTATAAAATTTTTCGACCATTTCATCTACATTATTACACTTTTGAAATTCGTTATTCCAGTCAATGCATTCTAGCTCAGTAATTATGGTTTCGTAGTTGGCCTTATAAAAGTTGAGATCTGTTCGCGTATTAGGCTTGAGTTGAGGTTCTGCCGAACGCTGCAAAGACACCAACAGTCCTGGATGCTTAGGATCAAGCCTGCTAAGAAGGTCCAAAGGTTCTGTTAGATGGAGAGAGGGGATATTTGTCACTACAAGGTCTAAGTGTCTATTATTACAATTGGGTACGTAGTTAAGCTGCCTTAGGTCATTAAAAGAAAAGAAGTCTATAAAACAGTGACCAAGAGCGCAGTCGTAGTTACTTGGGATTAATCTATTGCAATCTTCAGAATCATTAGACCAGGACATAAACCATAAATTAAAATCACCAATCAAAATAATTTTGTCAGCTTTGCTTATTACGTCGTTTGTATTCCGGACAAATTGAGAAAGGTTATCTAGTTGTAATGGCGAGGGAAGGTAAACTGCACATATGGCGACGGTAGACATCGTGCCATTGCATTTAACTTGTATGGAGACCCACAAGTCTTCGCAATCACTTTCCCATCGTTCAATACGGGTAGAGGGTATATGACGCGCTACGGCCACCAGAACTCCCCCGCCATCCAATTTAGTGGATTTAGAAATATCCCGATCTTTACGATAAACAATATACCTGGAATCAAATAATTCGCTACTGTTTATGCCTTTGTTTAGCCAAGTTTCGGTAAATATGATTATATCGTATTGTCAGCCATTCCAAGATGAATAGTTGATAATTTGTCTTTTGAAAAAAAAAAAAAAAAAAAACATGATGGTCTAGGGACGAAAATAGAACATTATTTTTATTGTGTGTTATTGTAAGCAAAGCAAAGGCAAAGCATGATGGTCTAGGGACAAAAATATAACTTTATTTTTATTGTGTGTTATTGTAAGCACAAGTACAAAGCACGTGCCTGTGTTCAGTTGAACAGGCGACAAATAAGCATTAGCCAATAAATAATTCCAAACTGGAACGTAATTTCCTTAGGGCCTTATAAAGAAGCTTAAAATCACACACCTAGCGATGGATAGAGCTATGCTCAGTGTTTCACTGCGAGAGCTTATCAAAAATGAGGAGATACGTAGAAGAACTCAGGTAACGGATATAGCTGTGAGAATCAGTAAGCTTAAGGCCGTTGGGGCAGAAAATGTATCATTTGGAGACCCTTCGACCGAAGACGCGGCGTAGGACGTCAGACGGACAGACAACCTTGTAAAGGTCTCAGGTTGAACTGGATGCAGACCGCTCGTGATCGGTCGCTGTGGAAAACAGTGGGAACGTCTTTCTACTAGCCGTCTAGGCCCCTTCAGTCCTCTTATTTTATACCATCAGAAACCATTATTTCAGTTGTATATATAGGATGTTGTTTTGTTCAGTGACGCCCGAATCAGGGGTAGTTGTACTAACGATAGGTACTAATGCAACAAAAAAACTGTTTATAATTGCGATACTAGCGACCAAGTCAAAACTACTAACGCCAGGTCGCCTCTTGGTAGCTAGCTACAGCGTAGTATTTCTTAGCTACGCGCGAGGTTGCGAGTTTCCCCATTCGTTTTGTTTTTTTTTAGAATCGTGTGACAGATACTAACATACACGTGCAAAATTATCATAAATTAAACATTGATTTCAAACGATACACTATTTAGACAACGCCGTTTACTGCGCTCTCGCAGTTTTCTTAACTACAGTATTCCTTAACCTTTGAAATTCATAAATTTTGCATATGGCCCAATAAGGCGAACTTATAAAACGTTCAAACATATATCCTTCTACCACAAAATTTATCAATGTTTTGTGCTGTTACTGATTTGGGATTATTAAACGATACCTTGCACAAGTCACTATTATCATATTCTTTTTTCAAAAGTTTTCATTAACAAGTCATCCAAACTCTACAAAAAATGCCAAATCCTGGAGTCAAAAATCACCGTAGTATTTTTATATCAACGTCAATTTCCCGCCGATTTTCCAACAGGATTCACGTCACAAACGTTGAATCGCTCATTAAATCAAGTCCATCCCGCGCTAAATACCCATTAACAAGTTTCAAATTTGGCGATCACGCTACGCGAACTTGTGGTGCAGGAATATCGATAATATTTTTCTTATCGATACCTGATTAAAAATCTGATACTTTATCCCTAAGAAATGTCCAGTAAATTTCAATATCTATCAGCAATATTTAAGGGAACAGATTTAGTAATGCTGTTCCAAAATCTCATTTGATTGAATGTAACACAATCTGATCCCTTATACACCAGATACAAGGGTGTCGTTAAAATAGCTTCAAATATAAGTCTTTCAGCTTCATTTACGAGTACTAAAAAATAAAAGATTCGAAAACCTGCCAAGCTTTTTTTAGCTTTTCAAAGAAAGAATATTCTTACCTAGTTTTTATTTGTCAATTTTGTTGCATTTAGCTTATGGATTTTCCTTTTGCACTGTTAAAACTTTCATCTAACTATCGATAACTTTCTCAAGAGGCGACATCACCAAATTCGCTTTCGACGTTCGTTCAATTGAACTGAATGGAACGTTCATTCATTCAATTGAATCCTCAGATTAGCACCGAACCAATCGGTCGATGGCAATCGTTTAACTCAATTTAGTGATGAACCAGTATTATGGTTATCCATCAGTATACATTTATAGCAGAAATTCAAACTTATAAGATTCCAAGAAATACTCGTATATTTTCTTGGAAGCGCATCAAAGATGTAATAAGTATCAATGGATAAGACTGGTATTGTGGAAAATCGTTTGGAAGGAAAAACCGTGAAATTGTGATGCTGGCTTTCTGTCTGAATCGTTTATTGTTTAATAATTTATCAAAATATTTAAATTACATTACTATTTAGGATATATGATGATAATATATCCTTATTTTTAAAAAAAAAAAAACACAAAATTTTATTATGATGCTAATGAGTTATGTTTAGGTCAGTAAGTAAGTAAATAATAAAAAGTAGGCTAGCAGGTAAGTACTAGGTACAGAAAAAAATATGATTTAAAAATTAAACCACTTGCAAAAACCTGAACTAAAAGGGCAATTAAAGCCAGCAATTAAAAAGATATATGTTTACTTTTTCTTTGGAACTAGAAATAAAAATAATAATAAAACACTAAATTCTTGGTTAAATTCATTGTGAAAAAATGATAATCGTACCTATTTTTTGCAGTAGTTAATCTTGATACATGTGGTATGGATGACTGTAACAAAAAAAAAATCAATGTACCTACTCTATTTGTTATTGCTGTTTTTTTTTTACAAAAAACTAGGCTTAAATCCTTAAACAGCTTTGTGGTTTGATCTTCCTAATACTTTGATACAATTTTATCTTTAACAACAGCACACCAAATTACTCGAGCAAATACCTTTGAAATTTGGCTAAAAGGGCGAGTAACCGAAGGCCTTTAGTACTAATTACTAACTATTAATTAATTCATTCGTTTTCCTTGGAGCGTTTACACGCAACGATTGCTTATGCAGCGACAAAAGGCAAGCAGCTATGAATATAAATCTTTACAAGTTAGATCATTTTTGTGGAGAAAGAATTGATTCAGCAAAAACTTGTAATCATTAGGTAACAGATAAACTAATAGATGAGCTCTTAGCTTTATTATATAATAGACTTAAAATCGACTTAATGCAAGTCGGACTCGCCCACTGAGGGTTCCGTGTCAACTTTAACTGAATAAGGGTTCCACTTGCATTTACTAAGCCAAAATACCACAATATTTTTTTTGACAGCAAACATGACTTTGTTTTTCATAGTGTTTGTATAATGAACAAAGTTATGTTTGCGGTTGTTGAAAATGTGATATACCTCAAAAACTACTAGCTCGATCTCATTCAAACCAATTTTCGTTAAAAGATTTTAAAAAATGTACATTATTGTACATCATATACTTTTTCAAATATGACACTTACTTATTTTATAAGTTAGAGGGGGGGAAGGACGCCCATTTTACCACATTGGATGCGTCTATCTCTCTGATGTTAGACTTTCAGAAAAAAATGAAGAGACATAACCATAGACACCCCACATGCATAGGTTTGATCAAAAAGTATTTTTATTTATCTAGTTTAATGGGAGCCCCTTAAAATGACATTATTTTTTGTATAGGAATCGTAAAGTGGTTAACGGAATAAATCTACCTACCAAGTTTCATTTGTGTAGTTCTAATAGTTTCAGAATACAGTAGCTGTGATATACGGATGGACAGACAAACAGACAGGCAGACTTGACGAAACTATGAGGGTTCCGTTTTTGCTATTTGGCTACGGAAACCTAAAAAATGAAGAAAATAACTTATACAAAAGCTTTAAAAGCTTTTACGAAAGTAAAGTTCAAACGCATCTGTTCTATCAGGTGGCAAGTTTTATCCTCTCCATCGTCTTAAATTAATTCTTGAATGTATTTCATATTAGGCAAACAATTTCTTTTTGGAGTCGTTCCCCTGAGTTGGCCAATGCGAAGGCACCGATTCCGAAAAGAAACGGTTTGCCTAAAATGGAGTCCAATCAAGAATTTATCTAAGATTTTCTAGTGCATGTTGTTTTTGAAATCGGATTTTACTTTTTTTGTAAAAAATGTAAAAGTTATTTGCATTTTTTTTGTGGTTAACAAGAGTGGGGGTTGGTGCACCTTTTGACTCTGTTCCTTAATAAGCTACAAAGTACCTAACATATCATTAGATCCCGATTTGGCAACAATGGGACCAACTAGAACGTGTCAAATCGGTCCACAAATGACTGAGATATGAGGTAAAAATAACAAATCATATAGTCGAATTGATAACCTCCTCCTTTTTGAAGTCGGTTAAAAATAGAAAATCGTGAAGTGTTAATCTTTTAACTTGTGACAGGCGAGTGAACTTTGAGACGTGATAAGATTAAAATTAGAAACACAGAAGAACAAAGGTTTATTGACGATCTGGGGTGCGATTGTGTAAAGCAATCGTATTCATTTGACAGATCAAAACGTACGGCATGATCTGTCAAACGGTAAAGAACAAAGGGTTTGACAGATTAAACCGTACGTTATGAACTGTCAAATGAATACGATTGCTTTACACAATTCCAGCTCAGAGCCCCTGTTTTTTAATCACTCGCGTCAAGGTGGCGTGTGATATTCATTGATTAATGTCCAAATAATTATTCAATGAAATTAGTAACATTGCACTCGGGATTGATTTAAAAAAGATCACTGTATTTTAAGACTAACATCTATATTTAACGTCTTTTTATTGATTTTTAATTTGATATCGAACAAAAAACACATGCCATAGTCAAGCGAGTGATTCAGAAATAGGGTCCCAAGTAAAGGTTTTAGTTGGTTTTAAACAGTCTTCTTGTAAGCATTATACCGGTTGAATCATATAACTTTTACCCAAACTATTAGTATATTTTTTTGTATGGGTTTAGAAGTATATTACCATTACCTACCATTTCATACATATTTAAAATGAGATCAAGATTTTGAGTTTGTCTTCTATGAAATTTCAGAATTCCAGAATCTATGGCATGGCTTAATTGAAAGTCCTAACCAGTGAAGGCTAGGGAGTCCCAGGAGGGAGTCTGAATGTCTTAGGCCCCGCAACGAAATTAATCAGCAAAAAAATTGGAGGAGTTCGAAGGACTTACTTCTGATATCCATCCAGTTCAAAGCGGGAGACAATTGAGAAACAGGTTCACAATAAAAACAAAAAAATAGACACCACGGATAATAAACTATGCTAAAAAAGCCTATCCAATGAGCTGCTCGCTACCTGCCAGTAATAATTGTGGCAAAAACGCCGGATGCACGAAAATTTTCCCCTGTTGCAACAAAATTCGAATAGTTAACATCAGATACTGAAGTATACTTAATCGAGTTAAGCAATAAATCGCGTTCTTGACCGCCCGTCTGGTGTAGTCGAGAAATCGCCTACTACGCAGCGGGTTGCGGGTTCGATCCCCGCACAATACAAACATTTGTGTGCATGAACATGTCTGTTTGTATTGGTCTGGGTTTTTCTATATATATTATATATGTGTTTACAAACATCCGTTGTCTGGCACCTATAACACAAGCTTTGAGTAGCTTACTTTGGGACTAGATGGCAATGTGTGGGAATGTCCAAAGGATATTTATTTATATTTATTATTTATATTTATTTCTTGTCTCCAGAGATTGCACTCTCACAGAATATGGTGGGCAGATTGCTCATAGACGTTGTAAACGTCAGAACAATCACAAAAAGGCGACGGCACCAGTTTGTTTAGTGACGGTGCCTAAAGTTGCCATGTCCCGTGAGGAACTGGTGGGTGTGTTTCTAGTGTATTTTTCTAGTCATGTGGTCTATTTCTAGCCACTTCTTAGTCAGTCTATCGCGTACATCCGGGAAAAAAATAAACAGATGTCGACCCTTTGTTAACGAAACCCACCTATTTTGCCACTCCGTAAGTACGTGGCTTTAAAGAAAGAAAAAGAAAGAAAATACATTTATTTGACTCAAATAATTAGATCAAGTTATTACAAAAGCAGGTGACTTGAGTCAAAAAGGCACCCGCTCAGCATAAGTCGTGGCAGCGGGACGCATACCACGACGCTGATATTCAGCGGGTGCCTTTGTGTGTAGTAATAATTCGGCAATCAATTATACACCAAAAAGAAAAAAAAATTATATCACAAAATTAACAATAAAATATGAATAACACAACATTTTATTATAAATAAAAAATATCAATGCGTATTAAACAATATAAAATAAAATAATAAAAAAGTTTGGTTCGAAAAAGAAAAGAAAAAACGGTTTTTTGCAAGATCTACAATAGGTAATTAATTGATCATACAGTATTTCAATTAGTTTATTGAGCGTCTACTTTTAGAGTAGGTATAGGTCTACTAAAATCTCATGGTAATTATGGAAATTATATTTTACACGTGGGTTGTGACATTTTGATATAACTAACAAGCTTTGCCTATTGAGAGCGTAGGTGGCATGACAAACTCTCCACCATTACTTTGAAGTCATTGCCGTTGCTAAAACAATTAACAATGTCTATAATAAAATGTTCTCAAGATTCCATACTGAATTAAATGGACGTTAATTTTACTTTATCTATCTCTAAAGGCAGAACTTAGGCTCAATTTTACAAAGATAAGGAATATTCGTCGAATATGATACAAAACGCTTAATTAAAAAACGTCGCCTATTTGTCAACAATCATATATGTAAATGTGACTTTAAAATCGATCGTTTCATACTTATTCAGTCGGATAAGTATTATCTGACGTTGGTAAAATCGACACTTAAAACATTTTTTAGTAATTTCAGAAACTTGGCACAAGCTTACTTCTGTAAAGACTGAGCATAAAATAGATCTATGCATTTGATTTTTAGTTTGTAAAATCATTTTTAATCATTAACTTTGAAATTAATCACCAAAATATGCAAATAAAAACCGCCCAATTGCGAGTCGGACTCGCACAGTAAGGTTTCCGAGCCAACTTTACTTGAATCCACTTATTTCCACTTAGCCAAAATACCAAAATATTTCGTTGACAGCAATTATAACTTTGTTTTTCATAGTATTGGTATAAATAACAAAGTTATGTTTGCGGTTATTGAAAATGTGCTCTATCTCAAAAACTAATAATTCGATCTCGTTCAAACCAATTTTCGTTGAAAGTCTTTGTAAAGATCTACATCTTGTTTTTTTTTTCAAATTTACACTCGCTTAATTTAAAAGCGAAATGGGGTGGACGCCAGATTTACCACTTTGGAAGCGTCTATCTCTCAAACGTTAGACTTTTTGAGAAAATGGTTTAAGAAATCTCATTGACAATTTTTTTTGCTTTTAAGTGTTTATTTTTTAAGTGTCTGTGACAAATGGACGGACGGACAGTCAGACGGACAGAAACTATAAGGGTTCCGTTTTTTGCCATTCGGCTACGGAACCCTAAAAAGAGTCGATATAATTACTGCCAATGTTTACAGACCATTAGACTTACGAGCAAGTGTCGACTTGAAAATAAACTGAACACTCTGCAAAGTAACTAACATACAAAATACGAAACTATTCAGACTAGTTAAATTAAAAGAATTGAATGGAACGTTCATTTCAATCGTTCGGCAACTTCTATAAAACCAGTGATGCGAACTTCCAACAACAATCAAAGAATTGGCATTTATCCAGTACGAACATAACTCCTAACTGGAACAGAAATATCTTCCTTTGATGGTCGTGTTTGACACAGTACAGATATAAAGCAGTAGAGTAATTTCTTGTGAAGGTTGTTTGCTTTTAGCATGTGCGTTAGATCTGCCATAATTCTATTTATAGCTTGACGGCAGAAAACGTAATTGCTGTAAGTACAAATACCGACTAAGTGCGAGTCGGACTCGCACACTTAGGGTACCATGCCAACTTTAACTGAATTAGAGATACACTTACTTCCACTAAGCCACTGCTACAATATTTTGTTGACGGCAAAAATAACATTGTTTTTCGTATATTTTTATAAATAACAAAGTTATGTTTGCGGTTCTTAAAAATGTGCTTAATCTCAAAAACTACTAGTTCAATCTCGTTCAAACCAATTTTCGTTTAAGACCCTTTACACACTGTGACTTTTAGCATTAATGCAGTCGCACAATGTCAAATTTTACAAATTTGAATGTGTTTTTCGGCTCTTCTCTAGAATGGGGTTTTGGGGCACTTACAGCAATTACGTTTTCTTTCGAGTTTTCGTCGAGCTCATGTGTGATGTATTAATACAGCACATGAATTAGCACAATGTGAAGGTTCTCTCATTGTGTTAACATTTAGTGTTCATGGAATTCTAACCCCAATTTTTTTATCAAACATTAATTAATTCGACTGACTTGATCTACTGAAAAAAAAACAATAGTTTTTATGTGTTTGTTTTTGTGCTTTTTCTGTTTTAATTGTAGAGTACTGTAGAGGTTCAGAGATACGCGCAAAATTTATATGTGTTACTCGTTCGACTCTTCGGAAATTAAAAGCAAAAAACTGTCTTTACTTGTCAATTTTGAAATATTAATTCATTATTATTAACGTCTTAAAATCAATAAAAACGATATATTTTGCGATATTCTTGTAAAAAAAAAGAATAAATAAGTGTATTTTAAAGTAAACTTTTTGAACGAAGAATAAAACAAGTTAGACGAAAGACAAGTATATGATTTAAATCACTATTGAATAGTTACACTAATCCCTTATAGGACGACGCTAGGACGCCGCAGTGGAGGTATGTATTTAATCTTATTTTTATGATATCGTATTTAAGATATTATTTCAGTTAAGCGAATTAGGTACTGCTAGCATTGTTTTAGTTTAGTTTTAGTAATGAAAATGTCATCAAAAGCAAAAAGTCATCGAAACCTTTCTATACTGTGACCGCATCCGTACTGTGGCACTCACTTCCTAGATTGGTAACATTTTTCTAAGCTGTAAAAGATTGTCCTTCGATATTAAGGCTGGCACAGCTCTTTCCTGCCACAGTTACTCAGTAAAGCCATATTAAGACCACTTACACACTGCGACTTTTAGCATCGATTCAGTATTACGTCTTGGATACGCCCTTCAGCATCGCGACTCACGCAGCACGCTGGTTTCAAGCGTCGCCATCTCGTGAGGTTCCGGGTTCGATTCCCGGTCGGGTCAATGTAGAAAACGATCTTTTCTGTATTGTCTCGGGTCTGGGTGTTGTGGTACCACCGTTGTGTCTGATTTCCATAACACAAGTGCATTAGCTACTTACTTTGGGATCAGAGCAATGTATGTGATTGGTGTCCAATATTTAAAAAAAATAAAAAAAAAATGAACAGATTTAATTTAGCATCTATGCTATCTCTATCACGTCTTTACACACTGCGACTTTTAGTAGTTATGTTAATACGCGTTAGCATCGATGCAGTCACAAAATTTCAACCTTAATACACTGCGCGACTTTTAGCAGCAGTTATGCAGTGTTTCAGCAACGCGACTTAAGCAATGAAGAAACGTTGATACTAAATTAAATTTGTTCTTAGCGTAAGTCGCGAGGCTGAAGTGCGTTTTCAAAACGCGCGACTGCATCGATGCTAAAAGTCACAGTGTGTAAAGGGGTATTAGACTTACGTAAGTATGTAGTATCACATAGTTTTTCGGCAAGCATCAGTTTTAACTCTTTGTCTTTCATAATCAATATGTACTGAATTCATGTATAAGTAAAGATAGTAATGAAATAAATAAGTTTCAAAGCAAATAAGGCATAGACTAAAAAAATAATAAAACAAAAGATTTCTACTTTGTTGTTAAAGTTTCTTGGCCAGACTAGCCGTTGAAGATTTTCAAAACAAACAATCAATTTATTTGCGTACACTAAAATAATGTTATTAAAATATATTTTTATCATTTCACGTCGAAGAATGTTCAATCAATAAAGATGAAATAAGAAACCAAAAATTTGCGCACGGGCGGGACTTGAACCAGCAACCTTTTGGCAAACCGGGCCAAACGCTCTTACCAATTGAGCTACCGTGCTGTCAGTCCGACCCCGCGAAATTTGTGGTTTCTTATGAAAACGTCAATTGCGTGACGCTTAGCGCCATCTAGCCGTCTGTTTATGAAACAGATGGTCCAAGCAGTTATTCTTTACAGAATAAATTCAACTTGGAAATTGATGTCGCTTCGCTCTCTAATGCTTAAGAATGTTTTTAACACTCACAGTGTCATATTTTATATTCATAAAGATGAAATAAGAAACCAAAAATTTGCGCACGGGCGGGACTTGAACCAGCAACCTTTTGGCAAACCGGGCCAAACGCTCTTACCAATTGAGCTACCGTGCTGTCAGTCCGACCCCGCGAAATTTGTGGTTTCTTATGAAAACGTCAATTGCGTGACGCTTAGCGCCATCTAGCCGTCTGTTTATGAAACAGATGGCCCAAGCAGTTATTCTTTACAGAATAAATTCAACTTGGAAATTGATGTCGCTTCGCTCTCTAATGCTTAAGAATGTTTTTAACACTCACAGTGTCATATTTTATATTCAAAAAGATGAAATAAGAAACCAAAAATTTGCGCACGGGCGGGACTTGAACCAGCAACCTTTTGGCCCGGTTTGCCAAAAGGTTACTGGTTCAAGTCCCGCCCGTGCGCAAATTTTTGGTTTCTTATTTCATCTTTATGAATATAAAATATGACACTGTGAGTGTTAAAAACATTCTTAAGCATGTTCAATCAATATTTGCACAACCAAATGTCATTGACTTGAACCTCACTTAGTCAAAAAAAACTGGCCAAGTGCGAGTTGGACTTGCAAACTAAGGGTTCCAAGCCAACTTTAACTGAATTAGAGATCCACTTACTTCCACTTAGCTAAAATACTACAATATTTTGTTGACAGCAAATATAACTTTGTTTTTCATATTATTGGTTTAGTAAATAAAGCTTTGCTTGCGGTTATTAAAAATGTGCTCTATCGTAAAAACTACGAGTTCGATCTCGTTCAAACTAATTTTAGTTGAAAGTCTTTGTTAAGATCTAGATAATGTATTTTTTTTTTCAAAATTTACACTCGCTTACCTTAAATTAGATGGAGGGGGACACCCATATTTATTTATACTTTATTGCACAACCAAAATTTTGTACAAAAGGTGGACTTAACGCCATTTGGTATTCTCTACCAGTCACACCTTTTGGCTAAGCAGAAATGATTGTGGGCAGACAGACAAAAAAAATAAGTAACTATTTAAAAAAAAAGTTAAAATTTACACATAAAAAATACATGAGAAACATATATAATGAAACAAAATGAATACAATTTACAATAAATACAAAATGAACAAATATATTATATATACATAACACAAGCTATAAAATAAATACATATTCTTGTACATACTGTAATAATTATATTGATGAATTAAAAGTTATTTTACCACTTTGGAAGCGCCTATCTCTCAAATGTTAACTTTTAGAGAAAATGGGTTTAGGAACCTCAATGTCATTTTAAAACTACTAACACGCATAAGTTTGAATATATTTTTTTAGGTTTAAGATTCAAGAATGGGAGCCGCCCCATAAATATAATTATTTTTTGTATAAGAATCGTAAAGCGGTTAAACGGATACATCTACCTACTAAGTTTCAATTCTGTAATACTAATAGTTTCAGAACAAAGTATCTGCGACATACGGACGAACAGACAGACTTGACGAAACTATAAGGGTTCTGTTTTTTGGCATTCGGCTACGGAACCCTGAAAAACCAGTTCTGTACAAGTATTTCGTGACATGGAGCAAAAGTATTTAGCGATCGAATTGACGAGCGTGGTAGTTGAAATAAGAAGAACAAGCATATGGCAGGCGCACCGTCAAGGGTGGTCAAGTAGATTTTCATTACTTCTGCCAAAAGTTAACTTATTTCTGAGCTTCCAAAATAAATAAATAAACTGACTATTATTTCAATAAATTATATTGTAAATTAAATATTATATTGTATTTTACATATTATATTTTAAATGCATTCTCAGCAACAAATAAGCAACAGCGACGTTTCTGACCCCTTTCTTTCATTTTCATCTGCTTCTACTTCAGCCGACGAGAGTTTTCACTCTACTTTTCTACCACTTGCCGATGAGCTTGATGCTATCTTCAAAGATGTGCCTAAAAATTTGAATGTGGTTCATTTAAATGCACAAAGCATCCCAGCTCATTACCCAGATCTGCTATCTACTTTTGGCAATAGAAATATACACGCAGTCTTGGTGTCCGAGACTTGGCTGAAAACGTGTCTCCCCTCTACATCCTTCTCTCTTCCAGGTTTTCAATTAGTTCGGAACGACCGTATTATCAGAACTGGGGGTGGTATTGCAATTTACATTCGATCCGAAATACCTTTTTCTGTGATTAATGTGTCACCATCTTCATCATCCTCAGACAAAGCTCAGCACATATTCATCGAATTAAACCTTGCGTCTAATAAAATACTTCTTGGGGTCTTCTACAGCCCTTCTTTGACAGTGAATTATTTTTCTGCACTTGAAGAAATACTGGAAGACCTCATTCCCCTATACAAACATGTGATATTGATGGGAGATTTCAATACATGCCTAATTAAAAATGATACCAGAGCCCTTCGTCTTCAATCCATTGTTAATTCCTGTAACTTACGAATTCTTCCGCTTAACGCGACACATTTCTTTCCAAATTGCGTCCCTATATCTGGATCTTATGATTGTCTCTTCCTCTCATCACGTTGCTAAGTATGGCCAATGCCATGCCGATGCCTTTTCCTATCACAATCTCATTTATCTTTCGTATAAAATCCGTCCTCCTAAGCCCAAACCCAAATTTCTCCTGCTGCGCAATTTTAGTGGCATGAACATCGATGATTTGAAACGTGATGCTCTTGACACTGACTGGTCTGTAATTAGCGACACGGAGTGTATTAATGAAAAAGTCGATCTATTTAACTTACTTCTCCTGAAATTGTACGACAAACACGCCCCCGTCTGAACTGTAAAAGTCAAGCACGTTCCTGCGCCTTGGTTGACGGATGAATTAAAAACATTAAGAAATAAGAAAAATGCAGCTAAAACTAAATTTAAATTGGACCCGTCCGACGAGAACCGCGTAAGATATAAAACTATTCGGAATCGCTGTAATACAATGTGTAGAGACGCACAGAGACGCCACATTCATAAATCTGTAGAAAATGGAGATCCAGCTAAGGTCTGGAAATTCCTGAGGTCTATCGGAATCGGAAGAACACGCCATGACCCAATATCTAAAGATATTAACCTTGAGCTTTTGAATAAGCATTTTTCTCGACTGTGGCTGCTTTTGACAGCCAAATCAAAAACGCTACACTCAGTCAACTTTCAGCACTTCCGATTCCTAACCATCCAATATTCAGTTTTAGTCCAGTATCTGATTGTGATGTTGAGAGGAGCATTCTATCCATAGCCTCCAATGCAGTTGGTAGTGATTGTGTCAGCCGGAAGATGGTCCTTCCTATTATCGATATCCTTGTCCCAATTATCACTCATATCATCAATCATTCCTTAACCTCAGGTATCTTTCCGATAACATGGAAAGATGCCCAAATTACTCCCCTTCCTAAAAAGTCGAATCCATTATCGCACGCTGACTACCGCCCTATTTCTATCTTACCATTCTTTTCTAAAGTTATGGAGCGTGTGGTGCACCATCAGCTTAGTAACTTCCTGACAATAAACCAACTCCTTAATCCTTTCCAGTCCGGTTTTCGAACAGGTCACAGTACTGTCACTGCCTTGGTCAAAATCACAGATGACATCCGTCGAGGCATCGACGATAAGCAATTCACAGTACTGGCATTACTAGACTTCAGTAATGCCTTCAACACTGTCGATTTTGACATATTGCTTGGTATATTGCGTTCCCTCAACATATCTCCAACAGTGCTCGACTGGTTTCGTAGTTACCTGCATGGGCGCCGGCAACGAATTTGTGCTGAAGGCAGCTTTTCAGCGTGGTGCGACGTCAATGCAGGTGTTCCTCAAGGTGGTGTTCTGTCTCCTCTCCTGTTTGCAATTTTCATTAATTCAATTACTTTGAAACTCTCCTCATCCTTTCATCTGTATGCAGACGATCTCCAAATATATTCCCGTGGGAGCCTTGAAGAACTTGCCAGTGTTGTGGACGTGGTTAACACTGACCTCAACCGGATACTGGAGTGGAGTAGATGTTTCGGACTCAAGGTGAACCCAACGAAACCGCAGGTAATCGTTTTGGGTAGCTTATGGCAGATTTCTAGAATTAACTGGTGTAACCTGCCACCCGTTTCATTTGACGGTGTCCAAATACCATTTAGCGAAACTGTTAAAAACCTAGGCATCCACATTGATAGTGCACTCTTGGACTAAGCAAGTGGCTGAGGTGAGCAGGAAAGTGTATGCTGCTGCAGTGTCATTGAATAGACTTCGTAATTTTCTCCCAATACCCACTAAGATTGCGCTTGTTCAGGCCTTACTCCTGCCCATTTTGGATTATGCAGATTGCTGCTACTTAGATCTCAACGAGATCTTCCTAAGTAAGCTTGAGCGCCTTCAGAACTTTTGCATTCGCATCATATTCGAATTACGTAAATACGATCATGTCTCAGAGTACCGCGCTCAGCTGAAATGGTTGCCCATTCGCTTTCGTCGTGACTTACACGTACTATCCCTTCTCTACACTATTCTTTTTAACCCTAAATCTCCTCCATACTTGAAAGAGCGCTTCCAATTCATGCAGCCGCCTCAGGGTCGTGATATGCGGTCCTCCAAAACACTTCGCCTCCTTTTTCCTCCTCATGCTTCTCGTTCGTACTCACAATCTTTTACAATACAGGCAATCCGTTTATGGAACTCTCTGACCCTTTCAATCAGGGAGTCCCAAACGCTGCCTACTTTTAAACGTAAAGTAAAAGCCTTTTTCCTTTCTCGTTTATAATTTCTTTAGTCTTGTGACAATATCTACTTACTTACTTACTACTCCTTTTATTCTTCTCGGATCTGCTGGTTGCAACTGATTATGCATTTATTTTAACCTATTTATTAATATATATATATATTTATATAAATGTTTAAATATGTATTAGTTTATATATTTTGTATTATGGTGTGTATTATATGATCATTTATTGATATTTAATTTTTATATAATGTGCACTTATCATCTTCTTTTATGTTTCTTTATAAAAACCTGTCCATTTCAAATTTGTTTAAAATAATTTCATCGCCATGCCTCTTCTTTCATTCCTCATGCTTTTCCTTACCTGAAGGTTGTCTGGAAGAAATTGCTACAAGCAATAAGACCGCCTAAATTGTACTTATAGCAAATATATAAGACACTATCCTATGTAATTATGTTAATGGTGTGCAATAAAGTATTTTTATTATTATTATTATAGTTTAAGCAGATTACAGCTTATAGGTTACGTAGCGGTTCAACTCTGAAATTGCTAACTGTCCTGTTTTGTAACCGATTTTGATGCGGTTTTTAGTAACGTATTTGTTAAACTGAGGACAAGGTTGAAATTACTTAGTTCATTTAAGTATATTGTATCTTTAACAGAAACTAAAAACGACAAAAAAAATATTTCACAAGAAATGAACCAACTTTAGCGGACAGCAGCAGTCTGCGTACGCACATCATGCACAGACTTGAGATGAGTTTGTTTCTCGGGAACCCATCACTTAATCGCAATTTTCTTCATCGATTTTCATTCCCCATAAAACGATTCGCAGATTTTTCAAAATAATATTTAACAAATTCTAGAATCTTGTTACATCACAATTTCATTTGGTCGAATACTTATTTATTACAAACTTACTTCATCGTTACTTCTTTTCATAAATTACGTATTTTATAGTAGTAACGTTAGCTTTCTATTTTGTTACCCATAATTTTATTTCCACGTTAGTTTCGATATGTAGAATTCTTGAAACATCGAATTTTACTTCACTAAAGTCCGTATTTCCAAACGAATTTGTTACTAATATTATACTGCGTACTTTATTAATAGACAATTTAAAGCATAACTGATATAAATATGTAATAAATATTGATCTAATAAATAAACTGCGTTAATCCCGACTCGCCGTGGTCTCCTTGCCGTGGTACTAGTTTGCCTGATACTAGAGTGTAATTCAAAAGCCGGAGGCGCGGAGGGAGAGCAGCCTCCGCCCGCTGTAACAAGGTGTAGGCACCCGCGCGAGCCGGAGCGGCTGAGGCTGGTCGCCGACGGTGACCAGCAAGCCGAAGCTGCGTAGGCGTGCGTGGTGACTGCGCCTTGTTACGCAAGGGCGACGAGGCTGTTATTCCCGCAGCGCCGGAGACGAGGAAATCCTAATGCATGCTGCTTGTTTGCATGCCTGCTTGCTTGCTGCATGCATGCCTGTATGCTTGCATGCATGCATTTATGCATGCCTCCTTGCTTACTTGCATGCATTAATGCATGCATGTATGCCTTCGTACTTGCATGCGTATGCATGCGCATGCCTTCATACTTGCATGCGTATGCATGCATGTGCTTATTTGCATTAAAAGTTATTTGAGGAAAAAAAAATATGGGAACCGTTACACATTGAAACAAGTTTATATGAAAGGTTATATCGATAACTTAATAATTCTATGAAACATTAATTTGATATTTCGTTATGCTGCTTAACAAAACAGTTGCGAAACATTTTTTTGGTGAACTGTTATTCGATGTTATGAAATGACGATTATTAACTATTCGATTAATCAAGAAAAAAAGATATTAACATTCATTGAATAGTTTTCTGTGAAATTAAATTCGTGTTATGATGGATACCCTTGGTTCTCCTACTAGTGTTATTTTAGCCCTTTTGTTTTATTTAAGCCGGTTCAATTTTTGTTCAAAAATAATATTATACGTATTTATATATGATTCATATGAAGACATTTGTACGCTAAGTGGCAGATCACAGAGCACTGTCCATCTTAACTTTTAAACACAGGTATGTATTACCTACCTGTGTATCACAAATAAATAATTTTGATTGTGATTCGTTTAGATTTCAATTCCCAAACCGCTGAATTCAAAACCAGGAACCAAATAAATACTAGCACTTTTAAACACAGTGCCACAAAAAATGGCGACAACTATTATTTAACACGCCTGATGGTTTTACTCAATAAATATTAATAGTCCTGTAACACTCCACTAACGAATAAAAATAAACGAAGGTCGGCTCGACATCAAAATTCATAATAAAAATAATATACGGTTAGTATGTATTTCCGTCTGTTTGTTGTGTCGTTAGTTTATGTCAATTGGACCATAAAACTATTTGATAAATATTGCGGGTCTATTTCATTCAAAGGTTTGAATGATAAAGTTTGGCGATTATAATGTTGTATTTGGCGTGTGTTAAGATTCGGTGAAAAAGATACTGTTATTTTGTGTTTAAGTTTAGATTGGTATTATTTCTGTTGGTTAAATAAATTATTATCTTTTTATTTTAATTTCGATATACTTTATTTTTACTGCACATGACTTCTTAATTGATTCAATCTCATGAAATTTCTGCACATTATGATTAAATAAATCTTTACAAACCTCTTGAAGAAAGTAATGGTTAAAACTTGTCTTAAGATGTATTTCCCAGAAAAGAAAAAAAAATACACATTTATCGTTAAACGAAGTGGTACAATTTAAAAAAAACTAGTCTGCCATTGTCATGTGAAAGCTGAATGGTAAGTCATACGTAAAATGACTATTAAAAAAAATATGGAAACTATTTTTAATTGTAAATAGTCGGTAAAATGCCGAAGACCACACCATTTTCGATGAAAAATTATATTTTAACATTATTAATTTGTAGGACATTTAATTTGTGGTTTCACTACCAGGAATTAAAATTCAATTATTCGTTTGACCACGTATGGGAGATCTACTTGGTAATCGTAATTCTTATTTTTATCTTTATATATTTTTTCTTTCACTTATTCCCGTCTGCCTTTAGACCCCTTACACACTGCGACTTGTAGCATCGATGCAATTTAGTCACGCAACTCACGCATTGAAACAGATTTAATTGGGCATCGATACAGTCGCACGTTAGTATCAATGCTGTTGCCAATATACTCTACATTTTTTGTCAATGTCCAGCTTCTGCATCGCGACTGCATCAATACTAACGCAGCATCGCGACTGTATTGGCGTTAAAAGTAGCGCAATTGTGTGAAGGTTGACATTTTGCGATTGCATCGATGCTGCATCGCGACTGTATCGCTGCTAAAAGTCACCGTTTGCGTTGAGTCTAAGAATAGCTTAAGTCAAGCATCAGTAGACTGTTAAAGATTTTACAGCTTATCTTACCAGCGGTTCCGCCACGCTGTGTGGAGCCACCTTTAGGCGGCATGTTTATATAACACTCATCATCATCATACCAGCCAAAGGAAGTCCAGTGCTGAATATAGGCCTCACCAAAGACTTTCCACAGCGATCTGTGTCTAGTATGATCCTGCGATCTTTTCAAAATCGTCTGTCCATCTTTTCGGTGGACGTGCTACGATGGACGTCTTTGCTCGAAGACTTTCTAATCTAGAATTTTACTACCCATTAGTTCTTCGCACTATGTGCCCGCCCATTGCTACTTGGGCTTACTGATTCTCAGGGTTTGTTTGTTATCTCAGTTCTTCTTCGTATCTCCTCAATGTTAATTCGAGCTCTTAGAGAAAAATCGAGCATAGACCTTTCCATCGCTCGTTGATTTGAGCTTCTTTACAAAGCCTAAAGTAAGAGACCGTACTTTTAAAAAAAAACACTAATATCAACTAAAGAGTGCTATAAGTAAAAAGTAAGCAATAACGGACCAGCAGTGCATTAACCACATATTTTATCTCAATAAAGTTAGCGTCTCTAAAGATTATAAACACTGTGGTAGAGCTACACATAGCAAAGGGCAAATCATCTTTATTTTCTAAAAAAAAAGTCAGTTTTGCACCTAAAACATAGCAAGTCCATTTATACAAGTTTTCTACAATAACAAAAGCTGACAGAGTAGACCCCAAATGTAGTGGCATCTGTTTGAGTCCAGCCAGATGTTGCTTGAGCGAAATTCATATTATATAAATATGCAAATATGACACAGGTTGTAGAATGTCCAATAAAAGATGTCGTTTTCTGAATTCCTTGCATCTTTTTGCGATCAGTTACACAGCGACTGCGATGTCACACCGGCAGGTCTGAAAAAGAAAAGCACGCAAAAATAATTCAATTATTTTATAGTTTACTATTTAGGCTAGTCAATAAAGTATTGGTAAACCTTTAAGGTAGAGGGAATTTCAAGGAACACGATCTTTGTTTGGATCGTGATCTAATTAGCTTTGGTTTTGTAGAACGTCTTAGGTCGCTAGGATGCATATACCAATTATGCGAAACACCTTAGAAAACCATCAATCCTTCCTCCCCCAAGAGGAACGCGCTGGGACTTTCGGTACCTATGTTAACCACCTAACGAGTTCAAAAAAAGATGCCAGGTCAAAAATTGTGTTCCGAGCGATTCCATCTAGTATCCTTTCTTGCCTGTGCTAACTTTATATTCGAAAATAAATCGTTTTAAAGGAGGTTTTTCAAAAAATATAACCAAGAATATTCGATTTTCATAAAAATATTGGCTGGTTGCTAGCTAAAAGAATGTATAGCTATCTCACGCAACGCTGCCAGTATCATTGCATACTCACCACAAGGAAACGGTTTCGTTTTTGAATAGGTACTTAGGTTTTACGTTTTCAAGTTTTGATTTATGATTTTTGCATGTCCCAGATGTTTTGCAAAAACTATGAAATTGACGACCTCCGTGGTCGAGTGGCTAGCACGCTGGTTTTAA
The DNA here is from genome assembly GCA_963924145.1 of Pyrausta purpuralis. Taxonomy (NCBI): domain Eukaryota; kingdom Metazoa; phylum Arthropoda; class Insecta; order Lepidoptera; family Crambidae; genus Pyrausta; species Pyrausta purpuralis. Next base: position 2,468,286 of record OZ001652.1, on the reverse strand, counting down.
GCGTCGCCATCTCGTGAGTTTCCGAGTTCGATTCCCGGTCGGGTCTATGTAGAAAACAATCTTTTCTATATTGTCTCGGGTCTGGGTGTTGTGGTACCACCGTTGTGTCTGATTTCCATAACACAAGTGCATTGGCTACTTATTTTGGGATTAGAAAAATGTATGTGATTGGTGTCCAATATTTATTTATTTATTTATGAAACCTGCCAATTAATGTTATAAATTGTAGTCCTAAGTTCGCAAATTCCTTATTTTCTTTGTCAAACGAGAGTTTGACAAGGAACCTTAGCATTGATTTTTTTGCGTGCTCAGCAAAATTAAATAAAATGACATGTGATGTATATGTGACAGGTAGACTCCGGGAGGCGTAACGACACGTAACTAAAAGAAGTGAAACAAATAAATTGTACCAAGATTTTACTTATCGAAGTATCGACTGGAACTCAGAGTAGGCGTACAATAACGAATATTTTCGTTTATTTTTGGGCTTGTTATTTGTATGACTTTTTCTGATATTTATAATGATTTATATTTTTTTTTCAAAACTTCATGCAAAATCAAACATTTTATACACGACTTACTGTATGACTGACTTTAATGCCAGAAGCATTCTCAACCATATTAGGTTATTTATTCTATTTACTAGACATAAAAAGTTCATTATTTATTTTCTTCAGATTTCTAAGTTTTCAATTCTATTATGTCATGCCTCTATCATAAGGAAAATAGGAAAGTTTTCGCAAAAACCTCGTAAGCTTACAAAAGGGTTTTGTAAACTTTATTCTTAAGAAATTTCAGTAGGGAATTTTTTGTAATAAAAAAAATTGGTTACAATTACTTTTTTGTTGTTATAGTGTTTTGCCACTATACAAACTTTATTATGTAAAATGAGTTTAAAAAATCAACAACAGACGAGGAAACAAACCCCGTGCCTTACCTACGCTATCCGGGCGTATGCCTATGCTACTTGGCCATCGACACATTGGCAAGCCTGTTAAATTTAACAAGTGATTTCTTACCGCGTAAGCTGTGACCTTATCAATGTTGCGAAATTGCTCTCAAAATATCCGAAGGAAATGTTTCAACAATCGGTTAAATTTCCTTCATCTTCTCGAACCAATTCTTCTTTTTTTTGTGTTTTGACACTGAACAAACTCAATAATACAAAATGCACTTAAAAAAGTAAATGTGCCAGACGAGGAACAGTTCCTTATCTGATACATTTATAAAACTTTGGATCTCAATGCTTAAAATAACGGATGCATTTTACGACTTACTTTCATACTAAATCTTACTGTTCGTTAAATTATAAAAACACGATACAAACATGTTTACATATCGCGAGTATGTAATTGACTAACTTATTACGAAATATATTATTTTTTTTCTACTATAGACTACGATTTCACATACCTAATATCACTACGAATTTCTCGTAACAATGTGCTACGAAGTTTCAAAAGGCCCGATTCAAGGCGAATTCTCAGGCTTCTGTATGTAAATCTTACTTACACGTAGTTATTTTTTATACACCAATGATCTTACGTTACGAATAGTGTGGAAGAGGAAAACATACTGCGCCGACCCCAGATAAACTAGGAAACGGGCAAGAGAATGATGATATTGATCTTACGTTACAAAAATACATTGGAAAATGAAAATTAGCTGTATAATAAACTAGCGGTCCCCTGCGACTGCGTCCGCGCATTTTGAGTTTGCTCCCTTCCCTCCCGTCGCAGCGAGATGTTTCACAGACTAAAGCCTTTTGCAATAAATTAGCTATACAACACAAAAATATTTTTTGAATCGGTCCTGTAGTTCCTGAGATAAGCGCGTTCAAACAAACAAACTCTTCAGCTTTAATATAATACGAGCATAGATTAAAATCATGATAAAAATAATGTTTGTACATACCAGAAATTAAACGGAAATATGGACGTTAATTGGCTCCTATTTTTGTGTAAATTAGACTTAATTATTGTTTGTTGTTGATGTTATAATCGAAATAGCGTTGTAAAAAAATCTCTATAATGAAAGCTGTTGCTGTATTTTAATTAAATTCTTTAAAAAATATAATATTATTAAACCGTCGGCTTATTCTTTAAAAGAACCAAAAATCAAAGTCAAACATTGCTCAAAACAAATTTAATTAAAATCACGACAAAATTAAAGGTCCTCTGTAAGTTTTTCTGTGTTCTTTCAGAAATCCAAATCGCGGGTAGCTAGAGAAAATTGGCAAGGGTTTCTACGATGTGGGCGAGGTTCAACTGGTTTAATACAGTGAGTTTCGTTTGTCGTGGGTTCGCTTTGTAAGAGATGCTAAAGATATTATCGATATCGAAAACAATTGGAACAAATGACATTTTTATTAAACGCTGATATCACTGTGCTGTCGTATGAATTCCCCTATGCAAGTTGCTGTATGCACCAACTTACAAAGTGTATGTACGCACCCACTGGCTGCCTACCGAAGGATGTCGTCCGAGAGGCAGACCCCAAAAGCGATGGTGAGATGATTTAAACCAATACAGCGAAGTCTGGCAAACCCTTACCGCTGACAGGGACACGTGAAATAGTTTAGTGAAGGCTTTTGTCCAGCAGTGAGACAGCATAGGCTAAGAAAAAAAATCCCGCATCATAATATTTTAGTTAGAGCCTGAACTAACTGTATAAAGCAATTTATTTTTTTTACTGGACAAAAAAGATACTTATTTATCTCGAAATTATCGTTTCTAATCCGTCGACATTTTACCATCACTACTCTTAACTAAACTGCGGTGCAGCAAGTAACTTCTGTAATTACATTAACTCTGAATTCTCTGGTTGGGCATTAGTCACGGTTAGGTGTTGTTCTGAAAAAATATTTAGATATCAAAAGGAAGTACGTAATAATAATGTACCTAAACTTACATAAAAATTGTCTACCCGTTACAATTACTCAATCATTTGATATAACTCTTTAGTATATTTTACAGACGTAAAAGTATATTAAATAGAAATTTTTAATATCGGCCCATTTACGCAGTTCAGAAAAGGCAGGGTTTTAATTGTCAACACATCATTATAATTATATGTCTCTGAAGTACTGATTACAGCAAAGATACTGATAGCAAAACAAGATGACTTAACCCAGAGAGATAAGATCAGTAAAAGTTCAGAAACTAAGGTCCAATTTCTTCATCAATAGTTTTAATGGTAAGATTTTGCCCAGCTGTTGAATATTTAAGATTGTGTGTTTTGCAGATAAAATACTTTAACCAATAGTTAACAATAGCCATTTTGACAATTGTCTAAGGTATATTTTCTTCAAAACACACATAATAGTAAATATTCAACCGCTGGCAACGACATTATACCATTACTATCGATGAAAACGTGACATACGGACAGACAGAGAGACAGATAGACAGACTTGACGAAACTATAAGGGTTCCGTTTTTTCTATCTGGCTACGGAACTCTTAAAATGAGCCTAAGTCACTTAGCATTTTTCTAACTTCAGACAACCATGCAACAAAATCTATATTTCTATACTCACATCGCACACCCTTTGAAGGCTAGATGTACGAGAGTAATCTAATATATTTGCGCCATTTTCTATTTAAGTGGCACCTAAGTGACGCTTAGCCTGAGGACTTTTGGCAATTTGGCTAATTGTCTTAATAAAGACGACGAACGCTTTTATCAAAATGTGAAATATGGGCGCCGTAATTATGAACGGAGGGAGGCACAGGATTTACTTTGGTCATAAATTTTGCACAGATAAATGACGTTTTTCTATTTGTATTAAGTAAAAGCGAATGAGGCCCGTTTTCGTCGAAAGTCAAATCAACTTATGGTTATAAGCCGTTACCAGTAATGCATCGGTTGAATAATCGTGATTGTGCATGATTTGAATAAAATATACTTCAATCTATTAACAAGCTACTTTAATGACCATTGGTTGAGGTATTTTAGCTTTACTTTCTATCACGTAACCGGGCCTTAATAGTTGATTATTTTTTAACAACGGTTGTAATTCTTGATTATAATCTTGTACTTAATAGGCTTAATTAGTTTATAAATATTGTTTCAATAAACAAGTTACCAAAAAAAAAAATTCTGTTTTCAAACTTTGAATACGTTATCGATTCACCTTCGTACATAGTATAATGTACGACAGAAATTCGACTCCTAGAAGAAAGACTCCTAGACTTATAAGCTGTACGGTCGAATTCAAATTCAAATTCAGATACTTCATTTGATTTTAAATAGGGTGGTTACAAATAAATGTTGATGGTGAATGTACAGCAACATGGTATACAGCAACCTATTTAGCCACATATAATAGCATGCAAATGTAAACAATAATATTAAATACAATAATTATAACATTTTTAAATACATTATTGAATTGAATACATTATGAATAAATTATATTATTTTAAGCATTAAAAAAAACGTCAGATTAATATGTATCGATTATTTTTGCTGAACGAGTTCATATTTTGTATTCTAGAAAGTCTTTCACCGAATAAAAGGTTTTCTCCAAAGCCGTCGACGCAAAGATTTGTTGAACTTTAGGATTGACAGTTGTTTAATATGGTCTTGAATTTTTCTATAAATAGCCGTCGAGTCATCGAGGTCACTTGCTTAGGCTAGGATAGGACATCATTAAGGTTTTTGTCCAGTACACCGTAACATGACCATGCTGGGAACGTGTCATGCAAAAAAATATTCCCTATGTTCAAAACTATGACTCTTTGTCTACTAGACCGTTCTATCACCGACCAACACCGTCGCATTCCATGCACGGAGCGTATCAGAACCGGCAATATACGTTCTCGCTCGCTCTCGTTTTACCCCTCGGTCCATATAACGGTGAGACAGAACGCTGTCAATCTGTTCAATAGGTAAGAGCGTATCGTGTTGCTTTTCGTGCCTGACACGTTCCCAGCACGGTCATGGTTTAGTACGGTGAAGTTGGGAAAAAAATAACAGCCGAAATCTTTTGAAACTCGCGTTATCATTTGTTTTAAGTGAAGTCTCGAGTGAAGAGTCGATTCATTGTAAATAAACTTTGCCTAGTGATTAGACATTTCAGTTTACGTTGTAATGTATGAAGTTTGGCTCAGTTTAAAATAAATTGTCAGGTTACAATTAAACGGACTTGAAACGTTAAATTATTATCTCATAGTTTTCACAATATGACGGTGACATTTGCAAGCAACTTTCGTTGCAAAGTGAATAAATAAATAAATATTGGACACCAATCACATACATAGCTCTGATCCCCAAGTAGCCAATGCACTTGTGTTATGGGAATCAGTCACAACGGTGGTACCACAACACCCAGACCCGAGACAATGTAGAAAATTTTGATTTTTATATTGACCCGACCGGGAATCGAACCCGGGACCTCGGAGCGGCGACGCCTTAAACCCCAGCGTGCTTAGCCACTACACCACGAAGGTCGTGAAGCTTGTTCAAAGTAACTCATCTGTACAAAAAAGTGCCTAACTTGAAATATCGTAAAATTACTGGCTTTTGTTTTATAACCCGCAAACGCTTAGTCCGTAGAATATTCTGGTTTTAAAACTTTGAATCACTCCGGGATAGCTCTCCCCAAGTTCTTAAATTTGAATTTCAGATACGATCTCTGTTTATTTTCCCGCGAAATTAGGATCGTCTGCGAGTGATTTGAAACGATCAGGGGCTTTATTTATGAAACGTTCGCATCAATATTACCAGTGATGTTCGTTTGAAAAAAGATTGGAAATCAACGAAAATCACGTATAATATTGACGAAAGTAGGTAACAAAAATGTAGTTTTTTTTTAATTATTCTTCTGTGGATTTTATCCGGTTATCATTTAGAAATGAAACATTTATCTGTCGGAAATATCGTGACTGTCGGAAGTTACGTGACCGGACACAGCTAGCGCCATCTACAATCGATGCCAACGCCATCTATAGTCGACGCCAGCGCCCCCACGCGGCGCTTGACAGAGTCTATGACGTCGCGGTCGGCCGGGACGAGCTCATTCGAAGTTCATCGGTCGAACAGTGAAGACGTGTAGAAACTGTCGCGCGTCGTACTAAATCTATGTCGGTTTATTTCTGTGAAATTGCTACCTAAAAATACAGTGTGATTTACCAATTGCGGTGTTATAATTTTGCCAACACATTACCCATCGAGTGCCCACTAAGAAGTCTCATTATGGCTGAAAACGAGGAGTCGGACTTGCCATCACCGATATTGCCAGTGCCGACATATCTATCAACAAAAATCACACGGCATATTGAGACGAGTAAATCAGAAATAGGTCCCCTGAATGCATTATGACATTTGAAAATTGATTTACATTTTATGCGTTGTTGTAATCACAATAGCTCGTTAAAATTTGAGGCTGGAAAAATTGTAGTAACTTGGTGCAAAATCCATGAATGAATGTGATGATAATTGTTTGTGTGGTTTTCATATTATTTTTAGTTTTAACTGTCACCAAGCATGTCACTTCTATATCAAAGCTTTATTTTTTGTTAAGGTTAAGGTAGGTATTAAATTAATAGCTATTAATTATTTCGTGACTTTTATAATCACATAAATCTTTGGCTACAATTATGTCATATATTATGTTTATATCGTGGAAAATAAAATTTGCTATACAATATAAAAAGCACTGAAAAAAGCATGTTTGTCAGGCTAGGAATCAAACCTCGTTTCTTACGCTATCCGGACGTATGCCTTTGCCACTCAGCCACCAACACACTGGCAAGCCTGTTGAATTTTGCAAGTGCTTTCTTTGACGTGTGGGCTGCGTGACCTCATCAATGTTGCGACATTGCTCGGATAATTACTGAAGGAAATATTTTTACAAATATTTAACATTCGTCAAAGATGAAGGAAGCTAAATTATAATTATATTTTTCACGTATTAAAAAAATTGCAAAATTCAACAGCCAATGTGTCGGTGGCATGGCATACACCCGGATAGCGTAAGACACGGGGTTCGATTTCTCGTCTGACATAGTATCTTTTTTCAAGTGCATTTTATATTATTAAGAGTGTATAGTTACAAAACACTATAAAAACAAAAATATAATTATTTGTCATACATTTACAATAATGAAAACGTATAATTCACACTAATAACTTTATTCTGTATTCACATATTTATTATTCAAGATAATGTATTAAATTCACCAGCATGAAAGTGAATTCTTGTCCAAATATTTTGACAAGGCCCGTATTTTTATTACCGAAACATCACAGAGCACGGTCTTCCGTAACAAGGACTTGTTTCGTGTTATCTTCACTGGATTTCCTCACAATTTACCACACTCACACGTTTAGTGAAGGGGCAATGTACTCGTTAGGTTTTTTATGATAGGTACTTGTATATTTTCGTTTTATAAAACATTGCTAAGAGCAGCTTGCGGGAGAAGTCTGAAGCAAATTTTTGGACATTTCGCGTTTGGACATTTTCTGCTGCATCAAATATCTTGAATCAACCTTAAAAAATATTTGTGATTTTGAAAAATACACGAAAACACAATTTTTCTTTTCAGCGCTTTTCAAGCGCCATCTAGCTGTTTCACACGGAACCATGTCTAACTTATATAACTGCATACTAACATAATTATATAGTACTAAGTTCGCAAAAAAACTATAGTGTTCCAACACACGAGAAGAGTTTGATCATTTACGGCTATGGTCCAAAAGAGCCTCTTTAAAAATGTCTTATTATGAGAGCACGTTGAAGGCATATCAACAGTAGCTATTAAAAAGGCGCCGTTCGTATACAAAAAAAAAAAACACCGATCGAGTCTCTTTTTTCGGGGAAGATTATCTATTAATTTGTCTGAGACATGATTCTATGCATTTCAATTTTTTTCGGGCGATAGTTATTTATATTACTTGATTTTTGAGGTTTAATAGTTGAACTCGGAATCAAATTATCATATGTACACATATAAAAGTTCGATTGTCGTGAGAATCTGCACCAAGGGTGCAATTCTCATGCGTACACGAAAAAAGTTCACCGATCGACTTTTCGTTTTACGATGAAAAAATTGTTCTTAAAACATGAGGTCACAGTATAAAAAGCAATTTTTTTGTCAAACATACTTAGACAAACTTAAGTCACAACGTATCTGTGTGACACTTCAGAGTGTGAAAATCACAGTTAACCGTCATGTGATACGCACCTCGCTGCTACTGTAACGAGGTAACAGCGCGTTCCGCACTTTTGTGTTCACCTGTCGAAAGCAGTTTGCAGACACAGGCAAAATTTTGATTGTGAAAAATCAGTGGCTTCGACGTTGGTTTGATGTTTTTCTATTTTTCCGAAGCCGACATATTTTAGACAAGCTTTTGCCCGCAAAATGTTTATAAATCATACATATTAATAGCTGTATTCACATTACAGATTTGACATTTTGAAACATCAATGGCAAAATCATAACCAATCGATTTTATTTGTAAAACACAGGTAAAAATGTTGTTATTACAGATAAGGTGAAAAAAGGTACATGCATTTGGATACAAATAGGCAAAATAAAATCAAATTAAATACACAATGTCAAAGAAAGTTAAGGCTAGTCGAATACACAAGGTTCAAGTTATGTCAAATTAGATACATATTACAATTGCTTAAGAAAATGTCAAACCATAGTATTTTGGACTAGCTGTGTTGTATACTTATGTTATATTCTAATAAAGATCAAGGTTAGGTTTAATGGATACAAAATATCTCAGTACCAAAAAGCTGTTTCCATTAAAAATAAGCGACATAAATATTTAAAGCAAGGCATTGTCTCCTAAGTCCATAAAACTCATCTCGCATAATTTCTTTTATAGCGCTTGCAAACTTTAGAATACCTGTCACGTATTCACAGTATCTTATTTCGTTCTAGAATAAAGAAGCCAAAACCAACTCGGCGACTCGTCACAATAGACTAAGCCGCATTTGCGTAATAAACCAGCGAATGCAAGCAAATCCGCGTGACACGTAAAGCCGATATGATGCTGTAATACAACCATCATACGGCAGTAATACAACTTTGACGCGGAATGAAATTACAAGTCAGATGTCACTGGTATAAGGTATCAATGAGCGCTTACAGGGCTAAGATCGAGTTATCGGAAGTCTTAGAAGGCTGTAGTTGACAACAACTTCCTTCGTGGAAGTAATGCCTCCAGCACTATAATAAAAGGTAGTTATACTCTAGATAGAGCTATGAAAAATAACAAAAACTATTGCAAATAATCACGATACTAAGTGAAAAATAGATTGAGAAAAGCATTAACTGGTATAATCTTATAAATCTGGGTGAGTTGAAAAATAAAGAGAACAACGTAAGATACACTGATAAAAAATAAAATTATAAAAAAATCATGAATTGCGATTTGAACCCAAGTGCCCACGTTCCAAGACCGCCTAGCTTAACCACTGAGCTATCATGACAGTGGCGCGCTGGTGGCAAGATTTACTTTTGTATTCTAATGCCATTTTAGCCTTATTCAAAAAGACATCGATTCTAAAATGAAGCAAGATAGACTTTTTTTCTCTAGAACCCCATAGAACCATATAGTCTTTTTTTTATAAAAATGGTTGGAGCAGTTTCTGAATCTTGAAATACATATGTATACACAATTGCTTGTTTAAAGTATAGGATATAGGATTTACATTAATAAAGTGAGAGCGTCCGCGCTAACAAGGAGCACCAGAAAATTACAAAGAGCAAATGCTTTAGAATGTTTTTAACACTCACAGTGTCATATTTTATATTCATAAAGATGGAATAAAATATGACACTGTGAGTGTTAAAAACATTCTAAAGCATTAGATAGCGAAGCGACATCAATTTCCAAGTTGAATTTATTCTGTAAAGAATAACTGCTTGGGCCATCTGTTTCATAAACAGACGGCTAGATGGCGCTAAGCGTCACGCAATTGACGTTTTCATAAGAAACCACAAATTTCGCCGGGTCGGACTGACAGCACGGTAGCTCAATTGGTAAGAGCGTTTGGCCCGGTTTGCCAAAAGGTTGCTGGTTCAAGTCCCGCCCGTGCGCAAATTTTTGGTTTCTTATTCCATCTTTATGAATACAAAGAGCAAAGTCAACATCTTGGTGGCAAAGAGTATTCACATTTAAAATGAGCTACGTTTCAAAAAGTTCATGCCTTTGATTTCTTCAAAAGAATCAACTACATGTTGCTATTTTGTTATGCAAACGCTCATTTGTTTGAAATTTGCTAAGATACTGATAATATTACACTATAATAAACCAACAGCATTCAGAAGCACGAACAAAGAAAAAATGCAGAAGCTTCAGAGTATAAAGCGCTCAGCAAAAATAAATATGACAAGCAGATATGTGTAAACACAATATTCGACGGCAGGGAAATTCGCCAATCTGATATAACGGGTCTAGAGATGTAATATCATGCTGACATTATGTCTGGTTTTCCGTATCACGCATTTTATTTCGCGTGCCATGTTTCCTACGCTGTTTGTAAGCAAATAAAAACTGTAGCATGCTATGCCATATACATCTATTTTTCCATTGAAATTTCATGTAAACTAGATTTTGACTTTGTTCAAGGAAAATATTGAAATCAAATATTCGAAAACGTATAGACACGTTTTTGACTGTACTATAAAGAATATTATAAATAAATAGATATTTTGGGTTTGATGACAATTTATCATCATAAAAATAGGGCTGTAGGATTTCTGTTTCTCTTCTCAAATTAATATTAGTATTATAGTACTACCTCGGTGGCGCAGCGGTTGGAGGAGCGCACTTAAAGTGCGCCTTCACATTAGAGCGACAGCAGCGACTGCCCATACATAAAAAACAGCGGCGCTGCTGCCACGCGAATGCCGTGCGCCGATGCTGCCATTTATGTACGAAATAATCAGCAGCGCGACTGTTGCGCGACCGTCGCGCTGCTAAGAAGCCTATATGTGAAAGCGCTCTAAGTCGACAGCTGCGCCAGAGGTCCCAGGTTTGATCCCAAAGTCGGCCCAAAAATATGTACCTCGGTTTTTCTGTTCAGAAATCCTCACGAAAACCCGGAGTTAGGAAGTTAGTGGTGTTTCACCCCGTGCATCGGAAAGCCGTTGGACCTGAACCTGATCTCCCTCCGGTCATGACAGATTGCTGTCACATCGGGCTATGAGAGTGAAATCAATAGAGAGTGCACCTGTGTTTGCGCACATACTTGTGCACTATAATATGTCCCGCACAATCGGTTCTGGTTGTTATTGGCCACTAAAGTCTAAATCGGCAAGGGGGACTATTATTAGTACAATGTAGTTTCACAGTGCAAGTTGTAACAGTAGTCAGGTCAAAGATACAACTCTCGGAAAAATAGACATTTTTCGTTTTTTATTCCTGTATTCAGCGTATTATCGCAATCTTTTTTCATTTTATTTAGGGCTTGGCTTGATGTTTCTCTACGAGATCGAATACAGAAACGATACAGAAACGAGAAGATATGTAGAAGAACTACGGTAATAAACATAGCCTTGTAAATCAGTAAGCTCGAGTGGCAATGGACACCCACATAGCGCGGAGAACTGATGATTGGGCAGGAAAGTTCTAGATTGGAGACCCTTCGACCAAAGACGCAGCGTAGGACGTCCACCGACAAGATGAACAGACGACCTTATAGAGATCGCAGGATCAAACTGGATGCTGAACGCTAGTAATCGGTCGCTGTGGAAAGCCGTGGGGGTGGCCTATGTTAAGCAGTGAACGTACTTTGATGATGATGATGATATTTGTTTTATTTGCATTTTTAAATGGATCCAGAACGTTAACCGACATAACGGACGACGACCTCCGACGTACGATCACATAGGATACAAAGCGGGATGCTTACAATCGGTTGCTTAAAAAACCATGCGAGGAGCCTTTGTTAAGCAGTGGATGTTTTCCTGCTGACTGGAGACTGAATAAACCGCAATTATCACCAGTATCTGATGATAATTTTGGTTTATTTTCAACCTATGATATAAGATACCTATTTTAACCTACTACCTATATGTACTTTTTAATACATAACCCCATCGAAACAGACCCTTGTCATGGTTCTAGTTAACATGTAAATACGACAAACTTACAGGAAGGCCGCTGTCAGAATAGGAAATCCAAATATTTGGATAGGATCCAAAGTATGAAAACATGATTTTCGATTGCACCTTCACTTTATTTTGGGAGAATAATGTTTGGAGAATCTATTACGTTTTATTTATTGCTGAATTAGAAATTTCTTTTTACTTTATATAAAGAGTTAATACATGTACTCATGATTATTGCTTATCTGCGATAATTTCGGAAAATCTCTATACTGTAGTTGATAGTTGTTAGTTTTTGTTGAAAAAAATATTTATCATATATCAGTACCACGAAGAGGCGCTGTTTAATCACCTATTTAAATAAGACATGCAAAGGTAGGAAAACATTGTGTTTTTTTATTTTTCTGGGTCCTTGTATTTTGACGACCTCCGTGGTGTAGTGGCTAAGCACGCTGCTTCAAGGCGTCGCCGCTCCGAGGTCCCGGGTTCGATTCCCGGTCGAGTCAATATAGAAATCAAAATTTTCTATATTGTCTCGGGTCTGGGTGTTTTAGTACCACCGTTGTATCTGATTTCCATAACACAAGTGCATTAGCTACTTACTTTGGAATCAGAGCAATGTATGTGATTGGTGGCCAATATTTATATTTATTTTAAACCAATGGATGTATTTCTGAAAAAAAAAATACAATAATTGAAAAAAATATTTAAGGTTTTATCTGGTGTTTTCGTTTAACTGGCACTTCGAACACGGCTTTGGACCATTTCTTGCTCTGCGGACTACGCTCTGTCGAAAGAGGATTCGGTAGGTATTCACCGGGCGGCTCTGTGCCACGCTGACTTTATTAATAATACTCATAAAGAACTAACGATCGCTTGCTTACTTATTTTAGCGAGTTGCACGTGATGGCTTGTCCTTTTAATATATAGACAGGGTAATATTTAAATAAAGTTTTTTTTTAAATGTGATCCATATTAAAAAAGTGGTTCAATTGATTCTGCTCGTTATTTCAATTAACCTGTTTTTAGGTTTTGCGCATTTTACGTTACACTTTGTATAAGTGTACTGTTATAAAAGAAATGGTATTTATTACGTAAAATATACATCAACTAAAACACCACCCTTTACAAACAAAATAAAACAAACAATCAGGAAACAACAATTATGTCTATTCTTTATAAAGAGGGAGGGCCAAAATTGCCTCTCGTTCTACAGAGTTAAAAAGTGTCTCAAAAAATGTCTAAAAAAGGCTAATAATTTCGTTCAGGAACTAGTATGAAAACCCGTTTGTAGTTAGAATCTGATTTAAATTGAAAAGTTATTCCTGCCCCCAGTGTTATAAAATCAGGATTTTTCGTAGGGTATATTAATTATATGATATTCATCAGAACAAGTGAAACATTATTTTCTTGCTTTCCGACAGACACCGCAGCGCCACGGAGCCGAGGCGCTAGTCGCATCGCTTCAGTATCGCGAATAGTTTATTTGTTTATTTATAACCTTACATTACACTATCATTACAGGTAGACTTAACCTAATTCAATATATATATATATATATATATATATATATATATATTAAATAGTCTTTCGCGCACCTCAATAAAACAGTAATGTTAATAAGATTTTTGTGCCTTAGGGATAAAAGTCGAAACGAACTGTATATTTTCAATCTATGAAGTATATTTTTTCTACCAAAATAATGAGTTTTCAAATTGACTCCATTTAGCGAACGAGCTTTTTCATAGTAGCGGAGCCTCTGGACGAATGTAAACAGGTGTTTTTTTTTAAATGACACACTGTAAAAATGGTGATCCAATATCACCATTTTTACCACTGTACCACTTGCACCGTTTTTTTACAAATTTTGAGGATTTTTTTAAAGATATGTTGCATCTTTGTAGGACGTGGGGCAATTTTCTATGTAATGTTGGACTTCTTCTAAAAAAATATTTGGTGATTTTCAAATGCTTACTGCATGTGAAAATCACCAAATATTTTTTTATTAAAAAGTTTTTAATATTTTTCATCATGAAATAATATTTTACTAACAAAAAAAACATTGTCACAGGTTGCTATGACAACTGTCATTTTTTATAAACAAATTACCACAGACTTAAAACCTCAAAAATATTTTTTGGTTAATACATAAAAATAATCTCGCATTATCTAGGTATTTTGCCGTGAATTTTGATAATGTGGGTTTTATAACAAACAGATTTGTAGTTTGTTTTCGTTTGTTAACTCCTCGACCGGACGATATTGCTTACGTTTGCCAGTTTTGCTTATGTTATTCGGGCCCGATAAAATAATATTTACATTTCGACCAAAAGTTCCTAAAAAGAACTTTGATGGTAGCTATTAAAATTTAGTAGCCAATACCCGTAAGTATTGTAGATCCGTCAAAATATTGATTTAAATGTAAATGATGTCGATTTTTGTTAATTTTTTTTGGTATCATCAAATTTGAAGTATCTTCTTTGAATAAGATATCATAGATTAGAAGTCTATAACATTGTCTATTATTTTCATTAAAAACATTCGTTTAAAAACATTGTAGTAACTAACTATTGCATTTGTGTTTACTGAAACATAATTTCTCTTTCTACATATCATTTTGACCTCTTACCTTTATATTTAATATGAACATTGATTGCAATCTAGATCCTTATTTTTTCCTCGTAACAGTTACAGTTTAAACAAAATATATATAAAAAAAACTATAACAGCAAAAATAAAGAGAATGTGTTCACAAACATTAATTTTACCACTCTAACTCATAGCTACGCCAATATAAAAAAATATATATAACAGCCGAATCTACAATACTTTTATACGACAAAAATGAAGTGGCCAACTCAATTTTGTTACTTATGAATAAAGATGTTTCTCATAAAACCACGAATTATTTCAGAAACTCCTTACAGTGAAACGTTAATAAACATTTCTAGCATAAATAGTAGAGAAGTATTCAGCGGATGAATGTTTTCATCTTCCAGTTTAATATTTGCACAAATAAAGATGAAACTACATTGCTACGTCATTTTCTCGTCAACTTTTGACAAAGAAAATCATTTTGTATTTGGGCACTCGTGTGCCATGAAATAAAAACGAGAGCATAGATAAATAAAAACCACAGTGTTGGTTTTGTGTAAAACCGAAAAAGAAACATGAACACTTATATAAAATGCAGAATAAATTTACTAAATGGGTAGTTAGGGGTATAGGTACTTAACAGTGGTAAATGATTCGAAAAGTTTAAAGTATTTGTTACACATGATTTCATTGCATTAAAATTTACATATTTTCGTTAGTTACAATTTTAACTTACAAATGTTTCATTAATCTTCCGGTAATAATATGAGCGTTCGTTTTCTTTAAGCGATTCTCTGAGATTTGCAATAGATTCTTGGAAATATATTGTTTTATTCCGTTACGCATTATTTTAATGATAAAATCACTACATACTAGTAAGTTTTTTTATTGTGATTTATATTCTCTATCTATAGATAAATATTAATAATTGTTATGTTGTATTTTTATGTCATATCTAATTCTTTTTAGTAAGCTGTAACTTTAATAATTATATGTTTAATATTATATTACATTCTAGTATTGAAACTAATTGTTGTACGCCTTGAAGGCAGGTTATAGTGATTCAGTTAATGTAAGCTTAATTAAGATCTGCTAAATGTACAAATCTATAACTGATATGATTGATTGATTGGTTGTTACCACTTGTAATTACCAATAAACGGTTTAAAATTTGTATAGTTTGTGCCTTACTATCAACTTGTGAGCCCATGTTTTCCTAAGAAATATAAATTAAATAATAGTACATTATGATACAAGTGTGCTAAGTTGACCATTACATACAAGGTGATATTGTGTGCGCACGAGCGAAAGCGAGTGCGCCATAAGAAAGCCGCGTATATATTGGTCACAGGCACACGCGTATCATACGACGTTTTTCAACACACTTGCGAGGAAAAACCAAGACTCTTCATTTACTAAGTTTCTAATTATTAAAACATTTAGTAAAAATACATTTCACTCGATTTTGATGGCAAAGACTTTCGCACGCGTTTTTTGCCTCGTTACTTATGTCCGGCGGAGTTATATTTATAATAGGTTTTCTTCATTTTCTTCACTTGAAGTAGACATTTTCATTAATATGAAACTTCATAATTAATCCAAACTGCCGTCACATCACATCACAGCCGTCAATTATTATTTACGAAAAATGGCGCGTTGTTTTTTTTTTCTTGCCGCGATACCGATGCGCAAGGCTTAGGCGCGAACTAGATCGGCCAAAAGCCGAGATTAAAAATGTAATAATTTGTGTTTAAAACACAAATCACAGAAAATGTTAAATGAATTTGAGCTATTTTTTAGTAATAAATCTGGATTTACCATTTATTGAAATAAATATGTAGATACTGTTATTTTTCGCATAAATACTGTTTGTTGCTAAAATAAAAGTATTGTATAACCCGACTAAATTATATCGCTTCTTCTTCTTACTTACGACTTGGTACTAGGGTACAAATGTTAATTGGTCGGATTTATAAACTTAAGGCACTAGTGCAATAATATAATGAAAAAGCACGCGTGTTTAATATCTATGATTATGAGCCAAAAATCGGTGGAATAAAGACGTCATTATGAGCAAGTGTGTTGAAAAATACATTAAGTATTAACAATTTAACCGGTCACAACCGGTCGCTGTGGAAAGCCGCGGGGGAGGCCTATGTCCAGCAGTGGACGTCTTTTGGCTGATAATGATGATGATGGTGATGATTAATAATTTTTAAATTCAGATCAGGATTCCTGAAAAACAAATAGTGTACGGCCTGAAGTGTGCCTGGGGGAAGTGTGCCGGGGTAACGAGGCGAGTGTCCCGGCACGATTGCCCCGAGCAATCGAACATTTTTCGTGTGGTAATTCCACTGCGAGTTTAACCGTTTTACCTTAAAAAATGTAGTAAACTATCGTACAAAACAAATCAATATGAAAACTCGTTCGGTAATATTTTTTCGTATGCGGATTGCACGAGAATCAGTCCCCAAATGTCAATACAGTCCGTTGCATTCAGTTACGTCCAATTAATATATTTTTTTTACCTTAAACATGATGGCAAGAAGGCTAGCTTTTCCTAAAGTCAATCACTGTTGCGCTATCTCAAGTGGCAGCGTCGGAGATTAACCAACAAGATGGACAGACGGCCTTATTAAGATCGCAGGATCAAACTGGATACTGTCTCATTGTGATCGATCTCTGTAGAAAACCGTGGGGGCTGTGTTCAGCAGTGGACGTCCTATGGCTGATTATGATGATGGTTGATGAAGTGGCATGGCGCTGCAGTGTAGTATTTATACTGTCAATAAACATTTTTCATTTTTTTCATTTTTTAATATGTTATTAAACACAATAATCAACTACAATAAGCTTAAAAAGTATTGTTTTAATTTAACTTTGATATCCTTACAAGTAATATCAGTCACCAGATCTAACGGCAGGTGACTTTTATGCCGTGGAATCAGCACCGCTACCATGAGTTTACTCGCTAGCGACGACGGTTTTACCCGCTATCGACGACGTCACTTTTGTATGGAAAATTTTTAGTTCCGTCAGTGACCGCAAGAAGCGCTGTGCAATCTTCCATAGACTTTTTTCACTTCGTCGCTAGCGACTGACAAAACTGTCGTTATCTCTTGGTAACGGTACAGGTAGCTAGTCGAGCGTTCGCCGTACGCATTGTTAGCGCTCTGGTTAAAAAGCCAGTTTCTTACTAATTGTAGCCTAAGAATTTTATTACTATAGATAAATAAATTGTTCATTAAAATTCATTGGTTCTGAGATACGTTGTAGAACTTAATCACTTAAATTGTCTTATGTGCTTGAACTAGGATAAACCTATACTTAAAATGCGCTGTGTGGCCTGAATTTAAAGATTTATTTGTGTATTTGTAGTGTGACTGATACCTTTAGTTTTTTGTTTGGTCTTTATTCTCTGGCGCTATTTTGCAGTCTTAAAATACGAGAGCGCAAACTAGTAAGAATTTAAACTGTTTCGTTAGTAAAGACGGCTAATGGCATTTTTTTTGTCAATAAGTTTCATATCACGATCTTTTCTTATTTCTTTTAACCGACTTCAAAAAAAAGGAGGTAATCAATTCAATGTGAATGTATGTGATATCGTTAGAATTTCATGGTATTTGAGTATCGGTCCAGTAGTTTTTGAGATATGGGAAAAAACTAAAAATCGTACGTGCGTAGACTATTGGTGTACGTAAGCTTGATATTTGGCACCGACTCCAAAATAATTTGGTTCTCTTAAATAAGAGATAAATGCGTTATTTGTGCTTTTGAAGGCGGTTTTATTGATTAAATTATTTATTTTAAAACATATTGAGTTAAGAACTATACATTTTCGTACATGCCACTTATCAAAGTCACTAAAATACGGATACGTTTTGTCCTGGGTCCTTTACATGTCTTCTCATCTTTTGGGCCCTACCAGCGCTTCGAGACAGAACACAGTTTTACACTGTCTGATCTGCGATACCCTGCATTTATTAGGACATATAAGGAAAATAAATAATTATTAAATCAGAGTGAAGGGCCGCGTAAGAACAACTCAATATAAACAAAAAGACAACCTTTTAGAAAAGATGTCGCCACTCTCGAAAATGTTTATAAATATATCAACCCCGAGATTTACACGGGCGTTTCTGTTAAATGAACCGCCTTCATATTCATGGGCTCTAAGAATCCTACCTTAGTAAACTTCCATATTTTGGGTTGACTTTCTCTTTTTAGCATATGGGAGTTGCTGCTGGAGCAAATGGGATAGCATGAGATGAATGATTACGTATAGAGTTTGATGGTAAGCCTACTGATGCTTGAATGTCTTGGTCGGATTGCGCAATTATTTAATGGTCCGTCAAGGGATAGGCTGGTTTTTGCCTTCACCGCCGAAAACGCCATTGTTTTGGCTAAACGACAGGTGTATTGCGTAACTCGGTTCATGTTGCAATCGCACCAAAAGATAGGTTACGATCATTTGACTTGAATGCGCTTGCTCAGGTATTAAGTTCAGGCTGTTTGTTTTTAAATAGTTTACACGATGATCTCCGATCCTAGTCTGCCACACATATTAACTTAGTTCTGTTAGTTTTCTTAAAAAAAATGAATTTACATATTTAATAAGCAGTTTGTTTATCTCTACAAATAAATATTTTAGTAAATGGTCAGATATGGAAACGGATGTCGTCCCCACTGTATTCTACAGTTAAGGGTTTTGTTTTTATAAAAGCGAGCTACTCTATTTGTATTTTCTCTCACTTTGTGCCCTATCTTTGTGCTATTTTGTTGGAATAAATCTATTGGAAATGAACCTGAAGATTTATACTACGTGTTTATTATTCAAACCCCTCACACGCGGTCACAATAAATAAATGATACACACAGATTTTCATGGCCATTGCAATCGCTAATATACATAATACGCCTGCAGGGTTCAATGCGATGATGAGGGGACCGTGAAATATTGGTGGATGTCGAAAATTGAGTTGCGCACTCTACAAACGAAATTTGTAAAGCGAGACATAAGAAAACAAAGACAATGTAGCTTCTTATTATAGGACATTTGCTAGTCAATTCCAATTTGTCAAAAAACTAGGTGTATGAAGTATTAGCGTATCCCTGCACTTCCGTTAAAGCCGAATTTTTTTACTCACTCATTCATCATCGTAATCCATTTGAATAATAATGACAAATATTTTTACTACTCAAGCGAAGACAATATTTTTTTGGCACACAATAGTAACAAAAACATAAAAAAATGACAAGTAAATTAGTTGCATAAGTCTTTTAAACCAGTACCTTGGTCCAAAATATCTCTAAGTACCCAATGAACATTAAAAATATGTTTTTAAACCAGCGCCCTTAATATTTCAAAATAGTACGTCGTCCTATTTCGAACTTGCAACTCCCTTCACAAAGTTTGTTACAAATAGTTTAAAAAATTAAACCGCCTTCAAAAAATAACTAAAATGCTTAATCAAACGCAATCGTCTTCTATTCAGGAAAAGCAAATTGTTTTGGAATCCTAAATAAAAGCCAAATTCGTTTATTTAAACTTTATAGATTTTTTTTAAGGTGGTTTGTTTATTTTACATTTTTTAGTACCCAAATCTCAATAACAGCTGAACCGATCTTGATAAAATTTACACTGTACCACAAGTTGAAATATACCTGGTGGAACTAAAAAAGAATCCTCTCGCTATGACTTCTCGTTTTAGAGAAATCTGTGGACAAATTCACAAACATAAATGCACTTATACCTTATTTACAAAGGAAAGTCCCTTAATGTAAACAAACCATTGACTGACCTATTAACCTTATTATTAGAAAATTCTCAGCACATACACAAATTAACTTCTTCACAGATCTCACAAACACCTTTACCAATTATGACGTAACAATATAAATATGATTATCGCATTCAAACACACTTATTAAAAGTAAAAATCGTGATTCATAGGAAAAATACCACCATTTGGACAAAGACAAGAAGATGACGAAAAACTATATATTTTTTAATTGTATTGGGACACCAATTTCGTTCAATTGGTTATTCGAAACTCGCATGTATAGTAATATTAGGGTATTAAAAATATAGTTAATATTACTAAACGTGCGAGTTTCTAGAAAGGATTGATATCAAAATTTTGTTGTTTTTTCTGTTTATGAAATGGTTTGTTGTTAATCATTGTAAGTAAATTGTTGTTTACAAAATAATCTTATTTTAATTGGATGTACAACGCGTAACGCTGTGTGCGCAAAACCTGAAAATTGTATGATTAAGATTTACTTGACGACGTAAAAGTCTATGGATAATTGCACAGCGGTCACTTACTGAACTAAAATTTTCGATACAAAAAGTTACATCGTCGCTAGCGAGTAAAACCGCCGTAAGCTTATGGTAAAATAACTATGCTGGTGATATAACTACCTACCGAATCCTATCTCGACAGAGTGTCGTCCGCAGAGCAAAAAATGATCAGAAGTGTGAAATAAACTATTACACTCCATTAAATCGTAAATTATTTATAAATACATTTCTTTCTATTAGAATTTTGTCATTTGAAATAAAAATATGGGTTGTCTGAGTTTATTTTATTTTATTATAATGAACTGAAATAATTTTCCAATTACTAATTAGAGTTATTTATATAAAAATGAGGTATGTATATTTCCGCGATTATCTAGCATTTGGATGAACCGATTTTGATGCGGTATTTTCCGCGATTATCTAGCATTTTGATGCACCGCTTTGGATGCCGTTTCAGCAAAGTATTCTTACTTCAAAAAATCTCACTAAATAAACTTAATAAAACTTTTAGGTTAGTTTTTGTTAATTAATTAATTGAATTGCTTAAGCATGGGGTTATACAAAACATCAATCGCATGTAAACCATACGCCTTTTTTTAAATGAGGGAATAATTATTTGTATTTAACCTTTTAAAATTACTAAATAATATCAGTCATCACCAATACAAACGTTTGATTAAATTTATATTCAATTTCTATATACAATATCGTGATTGTGTGTGACCATTTCTCTTTTTTTTGTTTGAATGTGAATTTTGTTTCTAAACGTAAGATATTATATTCACGGACATTTAAACTCAAAGTATTCATCTTTAAATTATAATAAAATCACCTCTCAATTTCCTATGTTTCGTTTACACGTAATAAGACCGATATGAAATATTTGCAAAGTTAAATCATTTCACTTTTCTATATTTTTCATTAATAGCAATCGCTTGTATATTGTACCAGTTCAATTGACTAAATTCCTCTACTTTTTCACAGCACTAAAGTTTGTCTATGGTATTTAAGCCGCCATGTTTGTTTACATTTATAGACTTTGCCTGGTGAATAGGGATACGTAGTTTAGCACACGTGTCTGAAAGCCTTACTAGATCAACATACTCAAATATTATAAATTTCCGTCAAACACATTGTACTGATTACCTCCTTTTTTCAAAGTCGGTTAACAAACGAATTTACAATGTTCGGTGTTCAAGAAAACCTCGTTTGCATTAGGCAGTAAAATAGTTCAATGGTTTGCACAGGCAAATCTACAATTAACACGACATTTAACTAGCACTTAACAACCTCACTAAACCTAACGAGGACAAAGCAAAATCCAAAGTGTGTCAAATACTTTAAATACAGCGCTAAATCTGCCATTACGCTTATTCAGACCACATTCCCGGACGCAGTGATGTTTTTGCAAGTAACTTGAACATAACGGCTAGTTTATTTCGAAATATACTACAGTTAATTTTGGAAGGTATTTCAGTTGCATTGTGAATCTCGGAGGATTGCCGCAATGCAATTTATAACTTTTTACTGCCTATGTGGTGAAGCATTTTTGTAGATTGAATTAAGTACGTTTCTGTAGTCATATGTCAGTATTTTTGCTTCTACCTATAGGTATATAGATATTACAGCTTGTTTTACAATGTCCTAATGAGTTCTGATTAACGTTATCTGTCCAATACTTTATATGATTGACCCCAAATATTTGAGTTATTCGTTTGGTAGTGCTTATTTATCGCATAATACATAATTTGAAAATTTCCAGCTTCTGCATCGCGACTGCATCGATACTAACGCGCTTTAGCATAGCGACTGCATCATGCTTAAAGTAACGCAGTGTGTAAATGTTGACATTCTGCGACTGCATCGATGCTGCATCAGGACTGCATCGCTGCTTAAAGTCGCAGTGTGTAGTTGCAGTGTTTATGACCCTTTACACACTGCGACTTTTTGCATCGATGCAATTGCGTGTTAGCACCAATGCAGAAGCGTGACTACATCGATCTTAACGCGCGATAGTATCAATACAGTCGCCGAAATACAATACATAATCTATCAATTTCCAGTTACTTCATCGCGACTGCATCGTTACTGAAGTAGCGCAGTGTGTAAAGGTTGACAGTTTGCGACTGCATCGATGCTACACCGGGACTGTATCGCGCCTGCATCGCTGCTAAAAGTCGCAATGTGTAAGGGGTCTTAGAGCCCTCCGCACCTATACAGTCCACTCATTGAATATTCCTTTTTGTACTTTTTTCAACGATCCAACCACTCCACGTGGTGGTTTGTTTTTCGACGCCACGACCTTATTTACTTAACTTAAAGCAGGTAATTCATTCAATTGACTTGGAATTATCTTTTTCTTATATGTATATATGCTCTTCTTGTTTCCTCTAACATCGTTTCCCACCCTACATACAAAATATCCTTGACGTATGACGACCTCCCTGCTGTGGCTCAGCACGCTGGATTTCAAGGCATCCCCGCTCTGAGGTCCCGGGTTCGATTTCCGGTCGAGTCAATGTGGAAATCATTATTTTCTATATTGTCTTAGGTCTGGGTGTTGTTGTACAGTGGCCAGCACATCAGGTTACCCACTTTTGTTGCAAACTAGCTCTTATTACAACTGAATAAGTAACCAGTGTTTACCTGGATGTGCTGTTGTGCGTACCACCGTTGCGTCTGATTTCCATAACCAAGTGCATTGGCTACTAACTTTGGGATCAGAGCAATGTATGTGGTTAGTGTCAAAAAAACCTTAACTCACGTGAAAAATCTCTTTACCAAGCATCTAATATTCCCGTAAAAATACAGTTCGCATTCGCATCAACTTAAGCAGCAAATCAGGAAACCCTTCTCGATCCGTCAATCAGAGTCGTAGGGATTATCATAAGGCGTTAGCCAATCGATGGCCTACATACAAACCCGAGCCTCCATGAATCGACAAATTCTTAACATAGATTTGTGTTGATTCAGGATTTGAGCTCCGCTAGTCTGTTAAATTAAGATGAATAGTTGAAACCTTACTTTGCACGCACGTTGCTTTCGAATGACTGTAGCCAATTGGTATTTTTCATGCGGAAAACGGAATTAAGTTACTCACTCATAAAAATGATAATATTTGCACTGCACGCTCTGATTTCAGATCTATAAAAACAGAATAGAAAAAAAAAATATATTTATTTGCTTCTATACGGAATTCACAAAAGGTTTACAATCGATTTGATATTCGGCCCATTCAGCCATTGAAAATAGCATGCAAATATTGATTTAACTACGAAAAGTTTCAAAACTTTTTAGACTATAGACATAGACAGCTCAACAGACAGACTATAGGTATATAGAGGTGTTGAAGTGTCTATACAATAACGCCACAATGTTGGTCTGAGTACAGGAGCAGAGGGTCGACAGGGAGACGTTTTATCTCCAAAACTGTTCACAGCGGCATTGAAAGATGCCTTCAAACTCCTAAAATTGGCAGGCATCGGCTTCAACGTTAGTGGCGAATATATCACAAACCTCCGGTTTGCCGATGATATAATCTTAGTGGCAAAGACGCTAGACGATCTAAGCACTACGCTTGAAGACTTTAACTAAGTCTGCCAACAAGTGGGTCTTAAAAAAAACGTAGATACGGTTCCCTTGTTGTACCCACTCCAGTACCTTCACCACAAAAAAAAACCGCATGGACAAAATCGGAATGTTCAGTTCTTCGTGATATGTGCCCTGCCCAGTGATGAATCCATGAATAACTTGGACGATCAGGCCGTTGGGGCAGAAAAGTTCAAGATTGGAGTCCCTTTGACCAAAGACGCGGCTTAGGATGTCTAAAGATCGTAGACCCCTTACACACTGCGACTTTTAGCAATGATACAGTCGCGCGTTTTGAAAAAGTGCTTCAGCTTCGCGACTCACACAATGAACAGATTTTATTTAGAATCGATGCTTATCGCACGTTAATATCGATGCAGATGCCAAAATTCAGTACATAGGTACTTTGGCAATTTCCAGCTTCAGCATCGTGACTGGATAAATGCTAACGCGCGTTATCATCGTGACTGCATCGATGCTATCGTGCGTAAGCATCGCAACTGCATCGCTGCAAAAAATCGCAGTGTTTAAGGGGTCGAAGGACACACTAAATGCAGACCGCTTGAGATCGGTCGTTGTGGGAAGCCGTGTGGTAGGACTATGTTCAGCAGTGGACGTACTTTAAAAATGATAATGATGACTAAGCTTCTAATAAAATTCATTCATTTCCACTATACCCAAGACTGAGAACTATATTAACCCAACCGAGGATTGAACCCGGGGCCTTCTGAAAAACTGGCATGGCCATCACCTTCTTTCTACGAGGGCGTCAACCATACGTTACTAATTGTTCCCCAAGGAAAAATTGTTAAGGTCAAACTGGCATTTACGACAAAACGCTTTGAAGATGCCATACAGAAAAATCTTGATGAGTTACCAAAGCACAATAATTTGATTTCTAATATCGGTCCCAACTAATTTCGTTGTCGAGTTCGAGACGTCAACAAATGAAACAAAGTAAAAATCATGATAATCTGTCCACCTGTTCTGGAATTGTTGGTGGTGCAACTAACACAACTTTCTTGTAGGTATTCAGGATGTAAAAAATATACATTTTCATACCTTGTTTAAGAAAAAAAAGAGTAGATAAATGATAAAATGATCACAGATTCCTAAGATTTTATGCAGGGGGTAAAAAAGTACGTGCCCAAATGTGGGTGGTTAATAAAGTCGAGTTTAAAAACCAAAAAAAATTAAAAAAAGTAAAAAAAAAGGTTTTTTAATATATTTTATTCTATATTCTAAACTATTGTTTTTTTCACATGCTGTATAAATTTTGAATGTAGCAAGCATTTAGAAACTTGTTAGAGTCAAAAAGCGGTATCGCATTATGGTCTGGCTGCTAGTATAGCGACGATGAATTTAATCATGATATAATAGGTTATGATTTCTTTATTTTACAGAAATAATATTCTAAAATCATCTCATGAATGCCTATCAAATAAACGTAACGAAGGCAATAATTATTTCCTTAAATATTAATCAACACTTGATGTTATTCCGTAATTACTCAAATCCAAGAGTAAAATTTTCAATAATAAATCAAAAATGAGGGTTTAATTCTGGGCCTCAATCTGATTAACGTGGCCCAGTGATTCGACGCGATATTCAGTAAATTATGCACTGTCGTGTCCTGAAATCAGCCTGAATAATTCAAATCTACGGGCGTAATACTGAATTCGGTAAAGCCAATGCATATTTTTAGGGTTCCGTAGCCGAATGGCAAAAACGGAACCCTTATAGTTTGGTCAAGTCTGTCTGTCTGTTTGTCTATCCGTCCGTATGTCACAGCAACTTTATTCTGAAACTATTAGCATTACACATATAGAACTTGGTAGGAAGATGTATTTCGTTAACCACTTTACAATTCTTGTACAAAAAACCGGCCAAGTGCGAGTCGGACTCGCGCACTGAGGTTTCCGTGCCAATTTTAAAAGAATTAGGGAATCCAGCTACTTTCACATAGTAAAATACCACAATATTTTGTTGACAGCAAATATATCTTTTTTTTCATAGTGTTTGTATGAAGTACAAGGTTATGTTTGCGTTTGTTGCAAATGTACTATATCTCAAAACCTTCTCGTTCGATCCCGTCCGAACTAATTTTCATTGAAAGTATTTGTTAAGATCTACATTATATATTTTTTCAAAATTTACACTCGCTTAGTTAAGAAGTTAGATGGGGGGGGGGACACCCATTTTACCACTTTGGAAGCATCTAGATATGAAACGTTGGACTTTAAAAGAAAATGGTTTTAGAAACCTCTATGTCATTTTAAAAGACCTATCCATAGAGATCCCACACGTATTGGTTTAACAAAAAAATTATTTTTGGTTTTAGTTCCATGTTAATCCATGGAATTGGTACATTTTGAGTTGCATCAAATGGGGCAGTTCTGATTTTTTTATATGTTGTATATAATGAGGTGGTAATGACAAATATTATTTTTCCACCTCGAAAGCTCCGGAACATGGTAAAATTCATGAAAAGCCATTAAATTTTTGATCATTTTTCAGTTTTTGCCATTTTTTACCACCAAGTACCTGTTTTACGGTAGAAGTCACTATTTTTTTTTTTAAAGTAGACTAAATTTGCAACAAAATGAGAATAGTTGGGTCTCGATAAGCTGAACAGTTTCAGTGATACAGCTGTTCAAATGTTTGCAAAATTAAAAAAAAAACTAGTTTTTACTCGTTCTCGTCAATGTGGTCAATTATTGATCTATTTCACGGCATAAATTCATATACGTTTTTAAAGAAGTCAATTTTTTTACCAAAACGAGTCCAATTTGATGTATTAAGATCTGGTAGTTCCCTAGCTACAGCTGTTCAAAGTTGCTGTGGTGAGTAAACAAAATGAAATACGACTTATGAAATAAGCATTATAATTTTAAAAAGAAATAATTACAACATAAAAAATTAAATACTGTGTTATAGGTAAATAATATTATCTTTGCATGTGGCGGTTGAAGTTGAGGTCGTCACAGGTTGTATTATTAGTTTTTCTTGTATATCTTTGATGGCCCAGGCTGAACCTCTAAATCGTCGGTACACCTTTTGGGAGCTTGCTTCGGTAGCATTTCATCAACGACCAGCTCAGGCAGGTCGAAATCGTCATCTGATGGTGGGTCATCGATGGTAGGTTGTGACGAAGGTCCCTTGCGGCTAGCTCAGCCTGAGTCCTTCGTCAGCATAAAGTACTTTGCTCTGCCCTTGCCCGACGGGAGGAAGAGATGTGTACCTAACTATTGCAGGGAAACTTGTGAATGAAACCACCTTTACAATGGGTACGGCTCTATTCGGCTTAGCTTATTATTAGTACAATTCTTACCTTATTGGCTACTCCTTATTCTAACGGCATCGGACACTTATTGACTAACGGGATCCCCGATCGAAAGGCGAAACTATCAAGATATCGTGAAGTGTGATCACTCTGGCGTCGAGACGGTTTCGAAGTCACTCGCGGTTGAGTTAGTAGTTAGAAGTCGTGGGAGCGGAATTAGGTTTGGTGCGGGGACAGTGGGAGTCCAGTTACCTCACGGTATCGTGTGCTGTCACCCCAGGTTACGTTGCCCTAACTGCGAAGGGTCGAGCGAACTCCCAGCCGCCGACTTAGCCTTCTCCTATGCTCCCCGATCACCCAACCCAGGCGACTCCTAATTGTGAAGGGTCGTGCGAACTCCCAGCCGCCGACTTAGCCTTCTCCTATACTCCCTGATCACCCAACCCGGGCGACTCCTAACTGCGAAGGGTCGTGCGAACTCCCAGCCGCCGACTTAGCCTTCTCCTATGCTCCCTGATCACCCAACCCAGGCGACTCCTAACTGTGAAGGGTCGAGCGAACTCCCAGCCGCCGACTTAGCCTTCTCCTATGCTCCCTGATCACCCAACCCAGGCGACTCCTAACTGTGAAGGGTCGTGCGAACTCCCAGCCGCCGACTTAGCCTTCTCCTATGCTCCCTGATCACCCAACCCAGGCGACTCCTAACTGTGAAGGGTCGTGCGAACTCCCAGCCGCCGACTTAGCCTTCTCCTATGCTCCCTGATCACCCAACCCAGGCGACTCCTAACTGTGAAGGGTCGTGCGAACTCCCAGCCGCCGACTTAGCCTTCTCCTATGCTCCCTGATCACCCAGCCCAGGCGACTCCTAACTGTGAAGGGTCGTGCGAACTCCCAGCCGCCGACTTAGCCTTCTCCTATGCTCCTTTGTTCCTAACCCCGAGTAGATAGGGAAGTTAGGAGGGAAGGGGCAGCATTCGCCAGAGACCGGATAGCACCACTGCGCGCGCCTACGTGTTGCCACTACGGCCGGGCTCCAACGAATGCCGATCTGCTCGGCCGCGCAGGGCGTTATATAGGCGCGCGGGGAGGTTGCGGGGTGTAGGGGGGGCGACCGCTGTGCACGCGGCCCGTGCGTGTGACGCTTGCCTACGTCATCGTTGTGAGCATCAGGGTGGCGGTGCCAGTCTTATAGGTAATTATGTGCGTTATGCTGTCTGGCACCGTCACACTCCCCCCTCTGTTTTGGAGATTTTTACGTGTAAAAATCCTAAAGAAATCCTCGTTGTATAAAAAATTCGGGTTAATAATTATCAGTTTCGCGTTTCGATTTTATGTGTTGTTTTATTCTAATTTGAAATCTGAATAAATTTTGCATGTTCATTTCTGGTGACACATATATATTGCTATTAAATAAGGTTTTATAATGTACCATGTTTTTCGTAAATAAATGCTTGACCTTGACTTTGACTATTCTAGTGTATTCACGTTAGTTTTCGGTAATCATATATGGTAAATCATTTCACAAAGTAGGGTGTCATATACTATAGTCAAATGTTTGTATCATAGGTTCTCCTATCTAATTTTGCTAGGTATCCCTACCTAATGTGTGACTAATATTTATAACTGGTTTCGCCTTTCGATATCTTATGTCTATTGCGTACTTATTAAATGTTATATATTCTATTATATACTAAGTTTTGTTACCTAAGATGTAGTGATGTGTTATGGTTAGGTAAAAAAAAAAAAGATAATGTAGTCCTTTCCCATCCTTTATTATATTATTCTATTGTGCCATATAAGTGCTCATAAATAACATATCAGAATGTGGTATTCTTTTTCTTAGTATAGCTTATGTGTTATACTTTAGTTTACCTTTAATAGATGCTGCTAAGCAGTTACGGTCTTATACATAGATTAACTTAGAAATACTATTTGGTACGATTCGTCAAACGTCTGACTAGGTGCGACTGACTAAAAAGAAATAAAGCAAACGGTTATTGGTAAATAGCTGATGTTTTCGGGTAAGTCATATTATATTTTGTTTGGCTCAAATGTTTTTTTTTTTTATTTATTTTTTTTCTGACTTTTGAAGAATCGTGCCTTATGATGAGGTATTTTACTTTACTAAGATGTTGACTTAATATTTGGTATACATATTATGCTATAAAAATCATTGAGTTAGTTATCTCATGCTTATTCTAGTTATTCTATGTGTTTACAATATTTCCTACATTCCTTAATTATAGTGTACGCTGCTGTTCATAACACGAGTTATCGGCGTATACTCGTAAGTACCTATTTTTTTCAGGATTGTTGTTTACGCGAGGCGACGGCGGTTACCTGCAGGTGTAGGTAGTTAACATTCCTTCTCCGGCAACTCGTGTTATGTTGTTTTCATGAAAGTTTTTATACTAATACAGAATAATTATCTATCTATATTTCACGGATGGGTTGTTTACAATCTCGTTTAATGAAAACGTTCTGTGGCTGAGGTTAATTTCGCCGTAGCGGTAGTTAAGTTAATGTTTATGAATCGATAATCGGTTAAGTTTTACGGTTTTGAGTAACATGGTTCGGTTTACTTATTTTTATGTCATAATAAAATTTCGGTGTTGAAATATTTTGAGTACCTAATCTAAAACTGTTATATAGTAGTAAATAATTTACGTTATTATTCTACTGGTACAACTTACTTTGCAAAAAAAAATATCAATGATCTTTGAATGACTAGTTAAGCTTTAATCTAAACGTTAACCGCGCGGTGGTTAAACCGGGCTTTGTTTATCTTACATGGCGTGCGGTTCTACGGTATAAATGTTGTACTTGGAGACATCTATTGATTTTCAAAGTTTATGTTATGTGTTTTAATATATTTAACTGTTTCGTACTTACTTACTTACTACTTACTAATAGATGTCTTCAAGTGCTGCCGGTATGGCCTTATGCTAAGTAGTTAACTTACTTATCACGTTTTATTATCACTTAGTCTTTGTTTGTAGGAACTTCGGTTCACGTAAATATCACTTTTTTACACTAATGGCACTTTTGAACACTCGCGGGTTTGTGGCACGGTTTACTTGGGGACAAGGGAAATCGAGAAGAGTATGTTTGAGAGTGGGGGCGGGGGGGCTTCGCCTTCGGGAAGAGGTGGTCTGTCCCGTTGGGACCTTGGTTTCCCGGTACGGCGGCATTTGGGGCCTCGTTGCCTTTTTCTCTTTACTGGCTGGCGCTCCTCCACCAGCTCCACTCCCAGCAGGTCCGACCACCCTTCCAGGTCGGCCTCCTCGTAGGGGCTGGTGCTTCTGGGTGGTGTGGGGAATAGGTCCGGTTTGTTTTCCGCGGTCTCGGCTATTCCCACGGGTGCATTGTTATTTAATATTATTTGGTTTGCGGTACCTACTGCCACCCTGGTCCCTCCTGGACCTTCTCTTACGGTCCCTGTTGGGATTTGTTGAGGTCTGGTCTGCTTTCTTTGTGTGGGGTCCATTATTATTATTATTTTTTGTCCTGTTCCTCTGACGTCCGATGAATTAATGGCGTTTATCGTGTGGTATGACGTTTTTATTATGGATACTGTAGGTGCATCTGTGCGCTTTCTAGTACCTATGCGGTCTGGAACCGGTATCCCGTTGGGTCACGTGATATTCGTCTGCCTGATTTATTGAATATTTTTATGGGTGCGGGTGTTTAATTCAGTGTATTTTTATCTGTATGGTATTTTATATTGTGACTATATTATTGTACGTATATATATATATATATATTTGTTACTTCTATTCGTAGTATGGTTTGAGGTCTTTAACGTGTGCGGTAATATTGTTTTTCTTTGTTTTTGGGTCATGTAATATGAATATGACTGGCGATTTTTGCGTTGTTATTGTAAAGGGGCCTACGAATTTTGGTGCCAGTTTGGCGCAATATTGTCTGTTTGCGTCGGATAGCGTGAAGTTTCGTTTCATTACTTTTTCCCCTACTTGCGGTTGCCAATCTTTTCTTGTTTTATCGTAATGCTGTTTTTGCTGTTGGGAGGCTGTGTTTTGGTTTTTTCGGACGATTTCGTATAGCTGTTCTCTACTCTGTTGACTATCTAGTTGTGGTATGGGAAGTTTATTTTTGTCTTTAGGTGCTTTTAACTCTTTTCCAAATAGTAGGAATGCTGGTGTGAACTTGGTTGTGTCGTGTTTTGACGTGTTTATTGCGAAGTTAAGTTCTGGTAGGTACTCGTCCCATTTTTTATGGTTGTCCTTTATGTACGTTGCGATCATTGTTTCGAGTGTTTTGTTTACTCTTTCTGTCGGGTTTGCCTGTGGTGCGTATGGGGCTGTTAATCGGTGATTTATGCCGTACTTGATTAACTCGTCCTCGAATTGTTTGCTGGTAAACTGTCTGCCGTTGTCTGTTAGCAGAGTGTTGGGGCATCCGTATCGCATAATTATGCATTCTCTAAATGCTTTGCTTACGGTCTTTGCTGTAGCGGTTCTTAACGGTTTTATTTCCGTCCATTTTGTGAACTTGTCATGGAAGATGATTATCCAGTTGTGTCCATTCGAAGATCTGGGTAACGGTCCTATTAGGTCTGTGCATACTATGTCCCACGGTTTGTCTGCGTTCTTGATATGCATTAGGCCTGCTTGTTTTTGTTGTGGTTTTTTGTGGGCTTGGCATGTTTTGCATGTCTTTACGTATTTGGCCACATCTTTGTACATACCTGGCCAGTAATATCGTTGTGCTATTCTATTTAGTGTTTTAGCGGTTCCTTGGTGTCCAGCTGTTGGTGTGTCGTGGTTGTCTTTCAGGATGCCTTCCTTTTCTGATGGTGCTACGCATAGTCGCCATTCTGAGTCGGGTTGTAATCTCGGCCCGTATTTTTTATTTTTTATTTTACGGTATAGTTTGTTATTTCCTAGTTTGTATTCGTCGTTATTTCCTGATTGTGCTTCTTGTATTTTTCTTTCTAGCCAGTCCTTAGATTTGTCTTCTAATTCTAGTATGGGGTTTCGGGATAGTTCGTCTGCTATCTTGTTCTGTACTCCCGGTCTGTATTCTATTTCGAAATCGTATTGCTGTAGTTCTAGTGCCCAGCGTGCTAATCGTCCTGTTGGGTCTTTAATGGTGTTTAGCCACTTTAATGCTTGGTGGTCTGTTATCACTGTGAACCTATACCCCTCTAGAAACGGTCTCATTTTTCTTATTCCCCATATCACTGCTAGGCATTCTTTTTCTGACGTTGATTTTTTTTTTCTGCTGGTTTTAGTGTTCTACTGGCGTACATAATTGGGTACTCTACTCCATCTATGTTCTGTAATAATACAGCTCCTAGGCCTATGTCGCTCGCGTCTGTTTGAAGTATGAATGGTTTGGAAAAGTCTGCTCTTTTTAGTAATTTTTCTTCGGTAATTATGTCTTTTATGTTGTTGAAGGCTTGTTCTTGCTTCGTGTCCCATACGAACTTAATGTCCTTTTTTAGTAGTGATAGTATAGGGTCTAGGATCTCTGAATAATTTGGTATGAACTTTCTGTACCATGACGTCATTCCTATCAATCTTCTTACCTCTTTCAGAGTGGTTGGCGGTTGTAGTTGTCGAATCGCCTTTATTTTTTCGTGGTTCATCTTTATTCCGTCTTTGTTTACGACGTGGCCTAGGTATTCAACTTCTGGTTTGCAGAATTCGCTTTTCTTTTTGTTTATTTCGAGTTGTGCCTCTCTGACCCTTCTGAAAATCGTTTTTAGGTGTTCCAGATGTGTTTCGTAGGTGGGGCTGCAAATTATTATGTCGTCTAGGTACACGTATGCGTTTGGTTCGAGTTCGGGTCCTATGACTGTGTCTAGAAGTCTCTGGAAAGTAGCACCGCTCGAGTGAAGTCCGAAAGGCATTACTTTGAACTGGAATAGTCCTCTACCTGGTACGGTGAACGCTGTTATCGGTTTGCTTTCCTCTTTTAGTTTTACGTTCCAGTATCCGTTTTTCAGGTCGATTTTCGAGAAGTATTTTGCGTTTCTTAATTTGTCTAGAGTGTTGTCTATTTGTGGTAAGGGGTATGCGTCTTTTTGTGAGATTTCGTTTATCTTCCTGTAGTCTACACGGAACCTGTATCCACCGTTTGCCTTTTTTGCTAAGACTACTGGGGAGCTGTACGGGCTGTTTGATTCTTCAATGATCCCGTTTTCCAGCATCTCGTCCACAAAGTTATTTATTATTTCTTGTATTTTCGGGTTCTTGGGGTGATACTTTTGTTTGACTGGTTTGTTGTGCGTAAGTCTTATCTCGTGTTCTATCCAGTTGTTTCCTTTGGGGGTTCTGTCGCATTTTTCGTATTCGTTTCTAATTAGGTTGTCTAGTGTTTCTTTTTGTTCTTTTGTCAGTGTTGTGTCTGGTTCTGTGGCGACTGATTCGTTTGTTGTTTCTTCTGTTTCGGTTTGTTCTGATGTATTGGTGTATTGCTCTGGCCATATCAATTTGACTCCGATTCTGTTTAAAATATCGACTCCGATTATTGTTTTTGTTCTTTCTGGATGGTATAGCATTTGGTGATTTA
This sequence comes from Pyrausta purpuralis, assembly GCA_963924145.1. Lineage (NCBI taxonomy): Eukaryota > Metazoa > Arthropoda > Insecta > Lepidoptera > Crambidae > Pyrausta > Pyrausta purpuralis. Next base: position 2,433,909 of record OZ001652.1, on the reverse strand, counting down.
CCTGCTTATCTCTTATCGTTAGTTTGATGGGTAGAGCTTCCTTTATTTCCATTTTCTCGCCGTTGGCTGTTTGTGCGGTTTCTTTTACTGTCTTTGGTTTTATTCCATTTAAGACGCAGTCTTCGTAAATGGTTTTGTTTATGTATGACTTTGTTGCGCCTGTGTCTAGCAGAGCTTCGTATTTGTTTCCTAGTATCTCTACGTCTACGAATGGGCGGCCGTCTCTCTGGTTTCCTTTCGGTTCAGCTGTCATTGATTGTATTTGGTTCTGGTTTCGTCTACAACAGTGTAAGCTGAGTGTACCTATTTTTCCGCATCCTCCGCAGAATATTACTTTTCTGCTCCTGCAGTCGTTTGATCTGTGGCCGGGTTTTCCGCAGTTCCAGCAACATGTGTTGGAGTTGAAGTTGTGTATGTATCTCGTTTCAGGCCTTCTTTCTTGGTGACCTTCTCTGGGGTAGTTATTCTGCGCTTTGGGTTGTGTTATTTCTGCTCTCGTGTCTGTTCTTCCTCCGGTTTTTTGATTATAGCTGGCTTGCCGGTCTGCCGTAACGTGTTCGAAGTCTTTGGCTAATTGCGTCAGTTGGTGTACTGTGTTAAATTCTGTTCTCTTTATGTAGTATTTGTACTTCGCATTCATGTTCTCGTATATTCTGTTTAATTTATCTTCTTTGGACATACCTCCGTGTCTCCTCATCAACGTTTGCATGTTTATTAAGTAGTCGGTGAACTTTTGGTTGTAGAATTGTGTAGTTGTGACGATTTTCTTTGTGAGGTCTGACTTGTAGTTGTTCGGCATAAACGTTATTGTAAAGCACTCCATAAACTCTTCCCAAGTCGTCCACGTGTCTTTATTGTTTCTATACCATAGCACAGCCTTGCCTTTTAGCAGTCTAGGTAGCATTTTCAGTACTCTTTCTTTTGGCATCTCGTTAGTTTCCATCATCTCGTCTAACCTTTCTAGGAATTCCATTGGATCATCGTACGTATCGAAGCTTATATTCCACTTTGTTATCGCGCACTCGTTTTGACCTTGTGTATATGCCATGTTTTGACTTACTTGTTTTTGTGGTTCGTTGGTTTTTTCTTCGGGTAACATCTCTGTATCTGTATACTCTGTGTCGGAATCGGGATCGGCGTCGTCGGGGTGGTCGTATAGCTGGGAGGAGCGTGGGGGATGTGCCTGACTTTCTGTTGTGGTTTCGGTTTCGGTTTTCACGGCCTCCGCCAGCTTCTGGCGTAGTATTCTTACGGGTAACTCTGTCGTTTCTATGTTTCTTAATTTACACTGATATTCTAACTCGTTTTTCTTTAGGTGGTAAATCCAAGAAGTGGACATTTATTTATTCTAGGTGCTCCCGAAGCGTTGCGCTCTTTCGGCCCTGATGCCTGGGTGCGACGGTTCGGTTAGTACCCGGTTTCCCTGGCTACTTAGTGAGTTTTTTCGTTGGGCGCCAATGTGACGAAGGTCCCTTGCGGCTAGCTCAGCCTGAGTCCTTCGTCAGCATAAAGTACTTTGCTCTGCCCTTGCCCGACGGGAGGAAGAGATGTGTACCTAACTATTGCAGGGAAACTTGTGAATGAAACCACCTTTACAATGGGTACGGCTCTATTCGGCTTAGCTTATTATTAGTACAATTCTTACCTTATTGGCTACTCCTTATTCTAACGGCATCGGACACTTATTGACTAACGGGATCCCCGATCGAAAGGCGAAACTATCAAGATATCGTGAAGTGTGATCACTCTGGCGTCGAGACGGTTTCGAAGTCACTCGCGGTTGAGTTAGTAGTTAGAAGTCGTGGGAGCGGAATTAGGTTTGGTGCGGGGACAGTGGGAGTCCAGTTACCTCACGGTATCGTGTGCTGTCACCCCAGGTTACGTTGCCCTAACTGCGAAGGGTCGAGCGAACTCCCAGCCGCCGACTTAGCCTTCTCCTATGCTCCCCGATCACCCAACCCAGGCGACTCCTAATTGTGAAGGGTCGTGCGAACTCCCAGCCGCCGACTTAGCCTTCTCCTATACTCCCTGATCACCCAACCCGGGCGACTCCTAACTGCGAAGGGTCGTGCGAACTCCCAGCCGCCGACTTAGCCTTCTCCTATGCTCCCTGATCACCCAACCCAGGCGACTCCTAACTGTGAAGGGTCGAGCGAACTCCCAGCCGCCGACTTAGCCTTCTCCTATGCTCCCTGATCACCCAACCCAGGCGACTCCTAACTGTGAAGGGTCGTGCGAACTCCCAGCCGCCGACTTAGCCTTCTCCTATGCTCCCTGATCACCCAACCCAGGCGACTCCTAACTGTGAAGGGTCGTGCGAACTCCCAGCCGCCGACTTAGCCTTCTCCTATGCTCCCTGATCACCCAACCCAGGCGACTCCTAACTGTGAAGGGTCGTGCGAACTCCCAGCCGCCGACTTAGCCTTCTCCTATGCTCCCTGATCACCCAGCCCAGGCGACTCCTAACTGTGAAGGGTCGTGCGAACTCCCAGCCGCCGACTTAGCCTTCTCCTATGCTCCTTTGTTCCTAACCCCGAGTAGATAGGGAAGTTAGGAGGGAAGGGGCAGCATTCGCCAGAGACCGGATAGCACCACTGCGCGCGCCTACGTGTTGCCACTACGGCCGGGCTCCAACGAATGCCGATCTGCTCGGCCGCGCAGGGCGTTATATAGGCGCGCGGGGAGGTTGCGGGGTGTAGGGGGGGCGACCGCTGTGCACGCGGCCCGTGCGTGTGACGCTTGCCTACGTCATCGTTGTGAGCATCAGGGTGGCGGTGCCAGTCTTATAGGTAATTATGTGCGTTATGCTGTCTGGCACCGTCACAAGGTTCATCAATGTCATCACACATCAGGTCTGGTTTGTCATCACATGATTGGCCGCTGCAGTGGTTGCAAACAACCGAGCATTTGAGTCCTGCTTTTCTGCAACCACAGCTGCTGGTACAACCTTTTTTGCAGTCGCAGGAAATCATGTTTAGCAGAGGTTGAGGAGCTGGTGGTTTCGTCATCAGTTGAGGAATGAGGCCTCTTGTGCTCCGCATCCAGCCCCAATCGAGTGGGTTCTTCTTATTTCCAAGCCATATCTGAACCTGAAACAAGACCAACAACAAAATTAAGAATCGTTACTAAATTATGAATAATATCGTTGGTTTATTATTGTAAAAAAAAAAACACCTGGTGGTATGTTCGCAGAGAGTGAAATCTTGCAGCATCGCTGGTTTGAGGCAACCTGGCGAGGTTCATGTTTGTCTTAGCCGCCGCCCTTGTAAACATTTGGAAGCGAAGGTCATTTAGATTTTGGGATTCACTGTTGCCTCCATGAAGTGAAACGAGAAAGCTCTCTCCTGCTTTGGTGATTATGGTTTTGTTTTTTTAATATTATAAATAATTATATACCCTATACTTTATATAAAAATAATAAAAAACACACCTTTAGTAAAAAAATATTTTTGACAGACACCCTAAACTCCAAATTGTATTATTTAAGAAATTTTGCAAACATTTGAACAGCTGTATCATTGAAACTATTCAGCTTATCGAGACCCAACTATTCTCATTTTGTTGCAAATTTAGTCTACTTTAAAAGAATTTGAGTGACTTCTACCGTAAAACAGGTCCTAGGTGGTAAAAAATGGCAAAAACTGAAAAATGATAAAAAAATTAATGGCTTTTCATGAATTTTACAATGTTCCGGAAGGTTTGAAAAATGTGGTGGAAAAATAATATTTGTCATTACCACCTCATTATATACAACATATAAAAAAATCAGAACTGCCCGATTTGATGCAAGTGAAGACCCCTTTTATGGTACGATTTCCATGGATTATGTATTCTCCCTTAAATGTCTTTTTTTTGTATGAGAATCGTAAAGCGGTTTACACGATACATACTCCTACCAAATTTCAACAGTGTGATGCTTATAGTTACAGAATGAAATGGCTGTGACATACGGACCGTCAGACAGACAGACAGACCTGACGAAAGTATAAGGGTTCCGTTTTTTGCCATTTGGCTACGGAACCCTAAAAAGTAAAAAATAATGATATTTGAGGGGGAACCTAACAAATAATAAAAAATTTGGTCAAGCCTAACTTTTAAACTAAGCAAGAGTAAATTTTGAAAAAAAAAACGTGGTGTACATTTTATAAAAACTTCAATGAAAATTGGATTGAACGAGATCGAGCGAGTGGTTTTTGAAATAAAACACATTTTCAACAACCGCAATAATAACTTTGTTCTTTATACAAACACTATGAAAAACAAAGTTATGTTTCATCATCATCATCATTATCAGCCAAAGGACGTCCACTGCTGAACATAGGCCTCCCCCACGGATTTCCACAGCGACCGATCACTAGCGGTCTGCATCCAGTTTGATCCTGCGATCTTTATAAGGTCGTCTGTCCATCTTGTTGGTGGACGTCCCACGCTGCGTCTCTGGTCGAAGGGTCTCCAATCTAGAACTTTCCTGGCCCAACGGCCATCAGTTCTTCGCGCTATGTGCCCTGCCCATTGCCACTTGAGCTTACTGATTCTCAAGGCTATGTCCGTTACCTTAGTTCTTCTACGTATCTCCTCATTTCTGATTCGATCCCGTAGAGAAACACCCAGCATAGCCCTTTCCATCGCTCGTTGTGTGATTTTGAGCTTCATTATAAGGCCCATAGTAAGAGACCATGTTTCGGATCCGTATGTCATCACTGGTAACACACACTGGTTGAAGACTTTCGTCTTCAGACACTGAGGTAGATGAGATGAGAAGACACTCTTGCGCAATTTCCCGAACGCTGCCCAGCCGAGTTGGATTCGTCGATTGACCTCTTTCTCGAAGTTGGACCTACCCAATTGGATCACTTGTCCCAGGTAGACGTACTCGTCGACAACTTCGAGAGTTGAGTTCCCAACGGATACTGGATTATGTTTGCTGTCAATAAAATATTGTTGTACTTATTTTAGCTCAGTGGAAGTAAGTGGATCCCTAATTCAGTTACAGTTGACACAGAACCCTCAGTGGGCGAGTCCGACTTGCACTTAGCCGTTTTTTTATGAAAATGTTATCATATTCGTTATTAATAACTTCAAAAAGAAAGTACCCCATCTTTATTCTGTTTTCACGTCAAAATGGCTAATCCAATTTTGGCGGATTACAATATGTAGCCTACATCCTTACAGCCTTCTTCGATAATTGAACTATCCAACTTATTTCTATTTTCAATTTCAACCAGTAGTAATAAGAATTCTGGTAGCGCATTCAACCAACCAAACAAATAAACTCTTCAGCTTTATAATATAAGCAAAGATATGTATTAGGGTGTGCTGCGTATCTCAGCTACGTTCCATTGAGTCCGTGGAAGTTCCTATTACGTCTTCATATACGCTTTACACTCCGCAATCTAGGGATATTGGCAGCTGGCACTGACTAGTGATATACAGAGAGTCACTCGTTTGATGCCTATTTAAATATTGGTATCGCATTGTTTCAGAAAATTATATTTTAGCTGCACTTTATAAAGGGTTAAAAAAAATAGAAACACAGAAGCTTTAATGTGAAAGGTAAATCTTAATTGGCTAGGCTTAGGTAAACAATGAATAAAACTATTAAAAACGATGTCTTATTTTACCCTTCTAAAGGAATGTTCAAATTATCGGTAACCCCAAAAAATACATGTCAGTCTTCTTTGCAATTGTTATGAGCTTTTTATTTTTAGATGGTCAAGATTTTATTTTTAAAATCATTTTTTTATTTATTTATTTTATTAAAACTTTATTGCACTGTAAGTTGTACAATTGGCGGACTTAATGCCTAATGGCATTCTCTACTAGTCAACCACCTGGTAATGCACAGATTTTAATCAGTGGCGGAATATTAATAATACGTTGAAAAGTGGTAAAAAAAATAATTAAAATGCACTCACATAAACATACATACTAATATTACACAAATATATAATAGGATACATAAGCAAAACCCTAATCACATACATTGCTCTGAATCCAAAGTAAGTAGCTAATGCACTTGTGATAAGAAATCAGAAACAATGGTGATAGCACAATGCCTTGACCCGAGATAATGTAGAAAGTGCTGATTTCTACATTGACCCGACCGGGAATCGAACTCGGGACCTCGGAGCGGCAACGTCTTGAAACCACGGCTTGAAGTCACTACACCAAGGAGATCGTCAAATATTTTAATAAGCACATTCGAACGTCTATGTTTCCACCAAGTGAGCAGCTCCAGATTCAATTAAATGTATATTTATCATTTAGTTACAGGTTTAAAACAAATGTAGAAACAAGGTTTTCTTTTTGTAATGCGATTGAATGAAAGATATTTAGTTAAATGTGTGCTCACTCAGTCCTCACAAGCGGTCAGCCATATCTTCATATTGAAATAAATTAGTCGAGTCATTCAGTGTTCTTTTTTTGTTAAACCTCTCTTTAATTGGAGCCTGTAATTTCAAATTATCAAAATTCGTATTAAAACATTTACTATTAATTTATTGTGCTCACTCCATCCACACGCTATTGTATCTCTATGAACCAACTAAAGATTCGCATTCCATCGTTTACATTGTATGAATTGGCTAGCAATAGGACTATTTAGCATAAAAACAAACCAATTTCACTGTGCGTTCATGAGTAAAACGAATCCCTGGTGCTCACTCCATTCGCCATCGCTAAATACTTAAATCTTTTTTGCTAACTTAAAGGAATGAGTGAACATATATTTTTTTTGTACAAAATACTATAAAATATTTGGAAGTACCCAGTTTGATATTTCTTTTTACTTTAAGAGTTAAACAAAGTATCATATTTTGTATGAAGGACATAGAATAGGGAGTCTACACGTGATAAAATAGCAGGACTTTGCTGACTTAACTTCTCGTGTTCACGCTAGCTGCGTGTCATCCTCGCTTACTTGCGTGAAGGAAAAGGTTTGTTTCTTAATAGGTATTTTGTTTGGGCTGGGGTTTGCGTTTAGTTTAAATTTAGATTTTTTTTGTACTAAATGTAAAATTAATATATCTGACCGGCCACATTTGTCATGAACCATACATGACCGGTCAAATACGGTCAAATTCAATCAATTTGACCGTATGTGATGAACCGTAAATATCATTTCCTAACTCACTTTTCGCCAAAAAACCACATTTTGTGTCGTTTTTAACCGACTTCAAAAAAGGAGGAGGTTATCAATTCGACTATGTTTTTTTTTTATTTTTTTTTGTATGTTTGTTACCTAATATCTCAGTCGTTAGTAGACCGATTCCAAAATTTTTTTCGCCTACTTAGAGGGTGTACCTTCTAGTTGGTCCCATTGTTGCCGATTTGGGATCTGAAGATGGGATCTTGGTGTAATCGAGGTAAACTCTCAAATTTTAAAGGCACGTATAGTGTTGTTTTACTAAAATCTTAATGTTGACGTATTGTTACGTCTGATAGTCCACATCTTGTGGGGCTGAGCTAATGGTGGAACTCCTTAACGCTTAGGAGTTCAGTAATTATAATGACAGAACATATGATAGGTAGTTTGTAGCTTCTTAAAGAACAGAGTCATAAGGTGCAACTCCCCCCCCCCTCTCTTGTAAACTCTAAAAATTGAGAAATAAAATTAACTTTAAAAAAGTAAAAACCGACTTCAAAACCAAAATGCACTAAAAAGTCTTAAATAAACTCTTGAACATTGAAAGAAAAGGAATCCATTTTAGGGAAACAATTTCTTTTTGGAGTCGGTGCCATCACTTCAGCCAATTCAGCCTCACATGTCGCAGCACGAATGCGAACGAATTAAAAATGATGAATCATTTTCATAAGCGATGCATATTACAGAATAAGAATTCAATCGTATCACGTTAGGTACCGGGTGATTGCTTATAACCTTCTGTTTCCATACATGATCTGTGGCTTTCTACACGGAGTGAAGGAAAACCATTTCCCGTCATTGAAATGGAGTGAAAAAAGCGAAGACGGGATATAGAGCCTATATCGAAAACAAATGGGCCCGCCTCAATGCGTGTGCGGAGAAAATTTGATAGGAACCAACGCACATTTGCATTTGCAAAGCTCCGGATGTGGTTCTTGAGATCGATGACTCTATCACTCACACTCGCCCAATCACATAAACAGTCGAATACAGTAGAACAAATAATGAAAACCGACCAAGTGCGAGTCGGACACGCGCACTGAGGGTTCCGTAGCATATTTAACTGAATTAAGGAATCGACTTACTTCCACTTAGCTAAAATACCACAATATTTTCTTGAGAGAAAATATAACTTCTTATAGTATTTGTATGAAGAACAAAGTTTTGTTTGCGGTTGTTGACAATGTGCTGTATCACAAAAACTACTACTTCGATCACGTTCAAACCAATTTTAATTGAAAGTATTTGTTAAGGTCTACATTACGTATTTTTTTCAAAATTTACACTTGCTTTGTTTAGAAGTTAGGGGGGGGGGGGGGCGCCCATTTTACCACTTTGGAAGGATCTATCTATCAAACGTTAGGCTTTAAAAGAACGAGTTTTCGGTTTTAGTTTCATGTAGGGAACCGCCCCTTAAATATCATTAGTTTTTACAGACAGACAGACAGACATGACAAAACTATAAGAATACTGTTTTTTTGTCATTCGGTTACGGAACCCTTAAAACCGGCCAAATGCGAGTCACGACAAAATAGTGTAATAGAGTGAATTTATACTTCTAACCTATTGTACCTTCACCTTTGTACAGAATCCTCGGTGAGTGGCGAGTCCGACTCGCACTTGGTCAGTATTTATTATTTGTTCTCGTAACTATGACTCTTTAGCCATAGTCATTGTAATTTTATTGCAAAATAAATTAATAACATAAAAATATGGAAAGCATATAAATTACACTTGTAAATAGTAACTTTGGCTATAACAGACGAGGAATCGAACCCCTTGTCTTACGCTTTGGCTAAGTGGAAGTAAGTGGACCACTAATTTAGTTAATGGTGGCACGGAACCCTTAGTGCGCATGTCCGACTCGCACTTAGCCGTTTTTATGGGGTGTGGAACCCTATAAAAGCTTGGACGAATAAACCACTGGATATGAAACGCAAGAGCGAATGTATGAAAACATCATTAGACAATTTCTGCGGGGCGCGGGGAGCTTGTCGTGTCAATTTTTGACATTTAGTGCATGAAAGTGTCGATATTTTTTATCGATATGTACGGAACGAATGAATGAACGAATCTTTTGTAAAAAGACATATAATTTTTATCTCTATGTTTAATGCACAAACAATCGAATGAACAACTGAAACATAGAACGTTTATATGTTTATCGTGTGTTCTTGATAGAAATGATCTAATTCTACCCTCAAAATGTGTTATTAAAACAGTTTTACCCTTATGCATATTGTGCTGTGAACTTGGTTAATTATTATTGGTTTAATGTGTAATTGGTTTGACGACCTCCGTGGTGTAGTGGCATAGCAAGCTGGGTTTCAAGGCGTCGCCACTCGAGGTCCCGGGTTCGATTCCTGGTCGGGTCAATGTGGGGATCATAATTTTCTATATTGTCTCGGGTCTGAGTGTTCTGATACCACCGTTGTATTTGCTACTTACTTTGGGATCAGAGCAATGTATATGATTGGTGTTAAATAATTTTATTTATTTATTGGTACTTGCTTTCCTTTCAAAAATATTTTATTTATTTATTTAAATCACAGTAGGAGTACCGATAACATTTCAAACGAAAATTTTAATATTTATCTTGCACGATAAATTTACCTGTTGCGTATATAAGCTTACCAATTAGTAGAGACTTTTGATAAAATGTATTTTAATATTCTTCATCAGAATTTCAACAAAGTCTTCATATTTCAAAAAAAAACATACTATTTTATATTCATTCTACGAATATGGGCAAAATATTTTGTACAAAATTCTGATTGAAAGTAACTTCGACATAAATTAAACTGGAATGTAACATATCCTTCTTTCCACTCACATATTTTTATTTTTTCGTATAAAAATCGTTGAAAGAAAAGGTCAACCTCTACAGATATTGTAAGCTGAAGAGTTTGTTTGTTTGTAAGTAAGTAAGTCTTTATTGTGTATACGAACAAAGGTTTTTAATGCTTTAACACCCGAGCGGTTGCAGGCAACCGCATAACAATATAATTTGCATTGTGTCTCGTTCACATACGCTTGAGGGATTAAAGCTCTTATAAGTAGGTACACATCTCTTAGTTCTACCTTTTCAGGCGTATACACACACATGCACACATAACATTTTTGAATCACTTTTAACATAATTATTTGTATTGCAAATATTCTTGCACACTATAAAAACATTTTTCTACCAGCCATTTCCTTAATTCAATTTTAAATTTTGGATAGTTATATTGTTTGAAAACATCTACGAAGGTTACGAGTAGTAGTTTGACAATTTTGTTCAAATAGGTCATTATGATGATACACAAACAGACATATATCAAAAATGTATAGACAAGGTAGCGTAAGTAAACTTAAGCGTCTAAAAAATGGTGTACATGAATCAGTTTGTTTCAGTCCAAATATCGCACGAATACATTTTCTCTGCAAGATAATTACCCTATCTTTATGAACAGAGTTTCCCCATATCATAATTTCGTATCCTTAACAAGAATTCACGTAACCATTGTAAGCGGTATTAGCAGGTTCTTTTGATACAATCTGACTTATGCGAAAATGTGCAAATACAAATCTATTAAGCTTAGAGCACAATGCACTGATATGTTGCTTCCAGTCGCAGAAGCAGTCCACTGTAATGCCCAGAAGTTTAGCACTTGTAGCCGCTTCTACAACTTTGTCATTAAATTGTATACGAAGACTCGGGCGTTTTTATTTATAGCTACCAAACTGAAGGTGTTTTGTTTTTTCAATGTTTACTTTCAAATTGTAACAACTTAACCATTCTACGATGTTGGACAAGGCAGTGTTTATATTTTTTTCATAGTCTTCAACGTTCTTTCCTGCTTTGTCCCCCCTAATTATAACAGTAGTGTCGTCAGCAAATAAAACACACTCATGCGACATACTATTAGGTAAATCATTTATGTAAAATTGGAAAAATAGTGGGCCCAGAACACTACCCTGAGGCACGCCAACTGAATTAACTTTGAAGGACAATTTATGTTTTTCTAAATATTTAGTTTTGGGGCAGTATCTCTGGATTTCCACGCATTGTTCCCTCTGAGACAAATAGGTTCTAATCCAGTCGTAACATGGACCACGAATCCCATATTTATATATTTTATTAAGAAGGCTTTCATGAGCTACAAAATCAAAAGCCCTAGTCATGTCTAAAAAAAGAACTGTTACAGGAATACTATCATTTATACAGTCGGTAATAGTTTTAAAAGTTTGAATGTAGCTAAAGAGGTACTTTTATTTTTTCTAAATCCATTTTGTTCATACTTTATAACCTTGTTACTGTCTAAGAAATTTATTAAACGTTCATACAAGACTCTTTCTAGGACTTTTGAGAAAATCGGTATTAATGTTACTGGTCTTTAGTTATTAACAGACGTTCTAGGTCCTTTCTTATACAGCGGCCTTACAATTGATTTCTTTAGACTATCAGGAAAGACGCCTTCAGCCAAAAGTTTACAAATACAAATGGATGAATTATTAAACTAATACTAATTTTGAGGTTTGTTTGAACGCACTACTCTCAGGAACAACTGGACCAATTTGAAAAAATAAGTTTGTGTTGGATAGCTTATAAGAGCAGAGCCACAATGAAAAATGTTGCAGAAATGAAGAAAAAAGAGCTTCCGTGGCGTACGCAACGTAAACCTTAAGATATATCAAAATCAAGTATGACGGGATTGTTTCGGTTTAAAATATCTACAATAAAATTTGCAACAACAAATGTCTATCTGATATGGTTTACTTACTACAAACTTTTATAATATTTATAAATTTGTTAAAAAATTGTGTACTGTTTTCAAAGGATTTTTTGATACACATGGGTATTTATTCTTCGAATTCCATTTTGAACAAAATTGCCTTTAACATTATTTGATTTCCAAAAATTCTTACAAGCCATCACTGTTAAAAAAACTCCGCAACAAAACAATGCTCACAGCTTAAATACATTACGCGCTTGCGCTAAATGCTGTGGTTTCTGGCCTCTTACTTTAAATGAAAGTATTTGTTTTGCGTGAAATGCTTTACGGGAAATCCGAAAATAACGCAGGCGACGCCATGGGAGACCGCTAGTTTTACCTAGAATATGAAACGGGGAAACAAGGATTCCAAAAAACATAAAATGAGATGTTAATATTATATTTTTCATACTTACCTCACCTCCAGGATTTGAACTAGCTATAGACGCTTTTATATTCCAGTTTCTTGTATTTTATTTTGTATTAGACGATTACCGTGGTGTAGTAGCTAAGCACGCTGGTTTTAAGGCGGCGCCGCTCCGAGGTCCCGGGTTCGATTCCCGGTCAAATCAATATAGAAATGTTTTTTTTATATATTGTCTTGGGTCTGGGTATTGTGGTACCACCGTTGTGTCTGATTTCCATAACACAAGTGCAAATAGCTACTTACTTTGGGAGCAAAGCAATGTATGAGATTGGTGTCCAATATTTTATTTATTTTCCTCTTTTCATCTATCTGAAAAGGAATTTTATCATAGAATTTGTAATTTAGGTTCGCATGAAAGTAATTATAATTTTCATTTTATTTATCCATATACAACGATTTTGCACTCGTAAAGTTCAGACTGCACCACGTCAAGGTTTTGCGGTTGCAACAAAAATTAGTGAGTTTATGTTTGTAGCTAAAAATCTAACATCATCATCATCATCAGCCAATGGACGTCTACTGCTGAACATAGGCCTCCCCCTCGGTGTTCCGCAGCGATCTATCACTAGCGGTCTGCATCCAGTTTGATACTGCAATCTTTACAAGGTCGTCTGTCCATCTTGTCAGTGGACATTATACATAAACATCTTTTTTGTCATGCGCCATAACGCAAGCCTTCGACGCTACGAAGGTGATAGCAACGTGAAAGTGCCCAAACGACAGGCCCCATCTGCCTGTGATGGTAGTTCGCTTTTAATTAATTCTGACGGACTCGAGTCACAGCCCGCACTAGAATAGCCAATCCGTAAAATTTATATTTAATTTTGTATAGTATTCAATTTTGTATAGTGACAAAACACTATATATAACAAAAATGCAATTATCTATTTTTACACTTTCACGCCACATACATATAATTTTAAAGGACATTTTCACGACAACACAGTGATCACCAGTCATAGTCACTTATCTTTTTATTTTATTGTTTTGTTATTAGTTTTTATTTGGTTGCTAAGATAATTAAGATTAGGTAAGGATGGGACTGACATATTATGTAAAAGTCCTTCAATTAATTGATAAAAAAACAACGCCGTCATAGTTCATAACCTAACAGCTCGGTTTCGTATAGTTCAATATGAAACGAAATTATAGCTTGACTATTATGAGTATTGAGTACTTGAGTATTATGGTAACATATTTTTCTATCGATACTATTTTTGCTCACTTAAAACGATGCGATTATACATGGTATCTAGTTAATTAGTAACTTCAACTTCAAAATTGTACTTGAATAGTCAGTTACCATTCATAGTGTAATAGTATACTTCTGAATAATTAAGCTGCATACGAGTACCATGAACTTAGCTATAAAATAAATAATAATAAATAAATATCCTTTGGACATTCCCACACATCGCCATCTAGCCCCAAAGTAAGCTACTCAAAGCTTGTGTTATGGGTGCCAGACAACGGATATAATACTTAAATACTTTTTTTTTTGTACATACATACATGATATACATAGAAAACACCCAGACCAATACAAACAGACATGTTCATGCACACAAATGTTTGTATTGTGCGGGGATCGAACCCGCACCCGCTGCGCAGTAGGCGATTTCTCGACCACTACACCAGACGGGTCGTCAGTTTCAAATGCATTTAGTGTGACTTGATAACGTTTTACACCAAGGTTGATTAGTCGTTTGCCTTGCAAATAGTCCAAACTTCACTGATCTGAATCTGCTAGAGTATCAGCAATAGAATAGAATAGAATAGAATAAATAGAATAAATTTTTATTAACGAAGGAATTTGGTAACACAACAATTTTATACAAGTTAGGAATTAAAAAGAACTTATCTAAAGGGTTTGCTGGTAGTCCCCAAACTAGGTGATCCTGTCTTTTGGGGGCTCGAGTTTGGCGAATACATAATAAGATTATTAAAAGGATTTAGATCGTTGTATATAGTATGATTTAAGAAAAGTTAAAACATAGTTTAAACATGCTTTACCATATGGACTCAGTGGCCTAATATTTGAGGTCTTTGCTCAGCAATTAATTTACAGGCTATTCTTTTGCCAGATAGTGCAGACAAAGTACAGCTTGACCTATATTCGCTGAAACGGTTTGGCTGATCTTGTCGGTCTACTCTCAAACTTAGCAATGATGCCGGGATATTTAATTATCCGCAGCCTGCCTTAATTGTGGATGAGAGGAAATGCTTGAGGTTTCTTGTTGAAACTTGTTTTTTGAGTAATGAAAAAAAATGCAATTCAAAACGCCTGCGTGAATGAAACGCGGAATGACTTCCTTTGCAATAATCAAAGGGAGCCATTAAATTTATTACTTACTATATTTGTATCATAAGTTAGGATTTCTTTTTGTTCCTACAAGTTTTTATGATTATTAACATGATATTCCTAGTTATCAAAAACGCTGTTTAAAATAAGGTAACTCTGCGATCTAAACAAAAAAAAAGTTTTCATTAACTCCGACTTCAAAAAAGGAGGTTTTCAATTCAATATGTATGTATGTGATATTGTTGAAATTTTAAAATATTTGAGTATGATGATCAATAAAGGCTTCCAAACACGTGTTTTCTTAAAGTGTATGTATGTTTGTCCATGGCTATCTCAGCCAGTCATAGCGGACTCTTTTTAAGTTTGATTAGATATATTTCAACTTAGGGTACAGTGAAAATTTTATTAAAATCAGTTTAATAAGTAGTTTTTGAAATATGGGTACGTAACTAAAATCGTGAATTAAAAAACAAACTAAAAAATTAAACCTATTTATTTGGACTATTTTTAAGACTGAGTGTGAGCCATATAGTACCTTGGAGCTTAGTAGGTTAACTAGCGCACGTTTTGTATTTGTGTAGCGTTAAAGTAAGCTTTATTCTTACGCAAGTGAAATTGCTTCAAGATAACGATAAGAATATCGAGTTTTTGAAGGCGAATTTTAAGTTTAAATATATTTTTCCTTTGTGTTATTTCTTTTTCCCATAGCTCAAAAACTACTAAACCGAGTTTGGTGATATTAACACTGTTCCTTAATTCAAAATATGTCCAATTGCAACACTGTCAAAAAATACAGGGCGAATTATAAACCTCCTTTTTTTCTTCAAATTATTAAAAAATCGCCTTAAAAAACTGTCTAAAAAGCTTGGAAATACAAAACGAGCGCTAAGCTACTAAGTTCAAAGGCACTATGGCTCGCACTTAGTCTTGAAAATAGTCGAAAATGTAAGAACTTTACAAGAACAGTTAGGGAAAGGAAGATTCGGACTGAATGTAATGACCCATTATGGTGCTGACTTAAAAGAACGATGTAATGGCGCGTTTAAAACTATGTTCGAATAGATTGAGGGTTTTTAAGTGTCAAATACGGGCTGACAAAAGGCTAGTTGACTAAATCTTACAAAACTAGATAATACCTAACATGAAGACCTTCGTGGAGTAGTAACTAAGCACGCTGAGTTTCAAGGCGTCGCAGCTCTGAGGTCCCGGGTTCGATTCCCGGTTGGGTCGATGTAGAAATCACAATTTTCTGTATTGTCTCGGGTCTGGGTGTTGTGGTTCCACCGTTGTGTTTGATTTCCATAGCACAAGTGCATTAGCTAATTACTTTGGGATCAGAGCAATGTATGTGATTGGTGTAAATATACGAGTATATTGATATTTTTTAAAATATTCAACATTCACATGATTAAATTATGATTAAGGAAAAATAGAATAAATCTTAAAAACGCCCTCTGATAAGCGTTTACGGTCACGTGACCAAATGTGAGTTTTATACAAACTAAATTATTTAAAATATCAATAATTCTTATTTAATTTCATAAATTAATTTGTTTTATGATATCTACAAACCATAATCAATCACTAAAAACTACCAACATTTTGATTTCCTATTTGTGGAAACTAGCGTATTGGTACGTTTTTATAAGTTTACTACTTAAGAGAGAACCTTCCTATCTACAACTAGAGTTGAAATACATGGTGTTTTAAAACAACCCGTAAATAAACAAGGGAAACCACAGAATAAGTAACTAAACAAATTTCTTCTAGAAATCGGTCATAATTAATAGGCCATGTGACTCGTCCGATTTATATGGGGAGTTGATTATTTTTGTCATATTTTGCCCCATGTTTTTAGGAGTTAGTTGTAAGTTCACTGATTCTGAGTACTACCATTCATTATTTACAGGTTGTATTGAAACGCCTTGCTTTTGTTTTTGTTGACTTCAAAAAAAGGTGATGATCAAATGAATGTGTAGGTATGTATGTGATATCGTTAGAATTTGATAATATTTGGGTATTTTGATCTATTAGGGCTACCAAATACGAGTGAACAATTATATTTGTATGTTTGTCTTATCCGTAGACGAAAAGTCATCATCTCGAAAACGAAAAGTCATAGTGAGATGATTCTATTTAAGTTCAATCGAGTATATTTCAACTTAGGGCAAAGTGTAAGTTTCATCAAAATCAGTCTAGTAGTTTTAAAGATAATTATAAGAAATAACAAAAAATATTTAAATGAAAAAATATATTAAAACGCCTTAATATTTAGGAAAAATATTTTTTTTGGGAGTCCATGCATGATGTCAAGCTTACGTATACCAAGTCAACAGTCTACCTACACACATCATGCATAGACAACAAAAGATTTTTTTTTCTCCTAAATAGTAGACGAATGAGTTACTTTAAACTTTTTAGGCAACATATATTTATTTGTGGTTTAGTAATGATCACAAGATCACAACCTGTGTTCAACAAATGATCACGTACATTGGTAAGATACCTGTATGGAAATCAACATTAAACCAAGACCATTTGCATTACGTTATATGTATAAATCAGAGTTATGGAATTTCGTCTTACACATTACAAACTTGATAATAAAACTGAACAATCCTTTTCTATGTGTACCATATTATGAATATTTAAATGGTATGTATGTTTATATATTAGACGCATACTTAATTATTTTTATATAATCGTATATAAATAATAGGCAGTATGTATGTTTATCATCGTATTATAGTTATCTCTTTCGCTATTCTCTTCTCTTTTATTGCTTCTATAACTTTACTTGCACCGCCTGTATATATTTTTTTCTCTGTCCTGACCTATGGTTGACTGGTAGAGAATGCTTTTGGGATTAAGTCCGCCATATGTACCATTTTTATGTTGTGTGCATGAAGTTTTAAAAAAATAAGTAATAATCATCTTTCGGTAAATAAAATTATTATACTATTAAAGAATCAGTAAATTCAGTGCAAACGAGTCTGCCAAATTAAAGTGATTTTCGGAAACTATTTGGGCACATGATAAGTTATTCCGGATACAGCCTTCAGAAACGGAACGAGCGAACTTGGAAGGACATTAAGGGCTACCAAGCCCTGATTTGTAACTTCGGAAGGACGGGATTAGGATTTAATTGTCTTTTAAGTACGAGAGTTAGCGGATGTTTATTGAAACCAAAGCACTCAAACTCTATTTGGGAGCTAACCCATCAAAATGAGGAAGTACAACTTTTGAACTTAAGGCTGTGGCCCCATATCTACGGCGCGACGCTTTGCCGCACCGTAGCGCGGCGCCGCACCAGACTGCGGTAAGGTGCGGTAAGGAGCTTGGCACCTGCCGCCCGCCACATCGCGTCTACGTAGCTAGATACGAGTTAATATAATGATACACACTGTAGAGTATACTGTTTTTGAATCAAGATGCTTTCATCCTGTCATGACTAACACAAAAGTAAATTCCTTCGTCACTGACAATGTTATGATAATTCGGTGGGTAAAACATGCGGATTCTGAACGTTGAGATCCGAGTTGAAATCCTAGTTGTTTATCTGCATTTTTTGTTTCATTTATATAATATGATTGTTTTATTAGTATTTTGAACGCTTTCCCCTTTTTTAAATATATCATAATTATCTAGATAGTGTAGACGAGCTGTGCTGAACCGATCGCAGCGTACTGCAGTCTGGCGCCGCGCCGCGCTATGGTATGTACGGAGTACGACGCCGCGCCGTAGATATAGGGCCGCGGCCTATTTGGACATTTATATCAAATATAGTAACAGACGATTGAATTAAGATTATAATAATAAAAGGTCTAATAATTGACTCGGGTAGTAGGTATCAAATGGAAACTGGACCTTGGCCATAGCAACTGGCACGAATAATTGCAAGACTGAGATGCATAATGTGATCTGGTGTCGGAGGCCACACTTTGGGTCGATGAGTCATTATAGTAAGTGAGTGTAAGAGACCCTGAAGGGTCGCTCAATCAAACATCAACCCAATATCAGCTATTCTTGGCTTAATCTGGAGTCAAAAGAAAACTGTCCTATAAATAACGTAGGTATCCCATAGGTCCATAATTATTTTGTTCTTCTTTTCCCAACGGGTAATGACATGGAAAAAATACAGTAAAATTTTAAAATTTTATCCATGAGTTCTCAACGAGTCCATAAGATTCATCTAAAAGTACAGTCAGCACAGACAATCAAAACTCGTAAGAAAATTACTCTTGTAACTATGTACTTTGTAGATCTCACAGAGACTTTTGAAAGTATAATTCTGTTATTTCAAATTAAAATACTTTAATTGCAATGAAGTGTATATTAAGGTCTTATTTTTTTAAAGAACATTTTAGTATTTTTTTCTCAATTTAAAATTTAATGGGAATTAAAGTATAAACCTCACTTTCTTTTTGGAGTCGGTGCCATCACTTTGACTATCAAGCATCAACTATCACAGCACCGACTCCAAAAAGAATTTGTTTGCTTTAAATGGATTCCTTTCCTTTCAATGGTGAAGAGTTTATTTGAGACTTTTTAGTGCATTTTGGTTTTGAAGTCGGTTTTTACTTTTTTTAAAGTTTATTTTGGGAACAATACTCGTGGAGCTTTGGGAATTGGCCAATTAAAAGCGTGTTCCATTCCATATAATGATCACCAGATGATCGACTATAAAGCAGATTTTAGATTTTAAAGTACACATTGGTCTTTCTGTGCCTATCTTCATTGCGGCTAAACTTGTGTCAACAAGTTTGTTGGTTTAGTCGGTTCGCATCTGCGCTAGTTTCAGCTAACTAGCCTATTCAAAGAATCGATACAGCAAACAATTACAAGCGATCAG
Source organism: Pyrausta purpuralis (assembly GCA_963924145.1). Lineage (NCBI taxonomy): Eukaryota > Metazoa > Arthropoda > Insecta > Lepidoptera > Crambidae > Pyrausta > Pyrausta purpuralis. The sequence goes on along the minus strand of OZ001652.1, from coordinate 2,414,427 downwards.
CTACACCGAGGGATGAGATGTTACGACATTGTCAAACTCCTGATTCTGCTGATTGGGAATGATAACTGTTGAAATATACTGTCACGCATGATGACGTATTTAAAGAAGATCAGAACCTTTGCGCAGTTGGGTTGTATTTGGCACGGTAGCTCGATTAGAAAGAGCGTTGGCCCGGTTAGACAGAGGTTGCTGGTATGAATCTGCTTGTGCGCTAATTTTTGATTTCTCATCATCTTGATATAGAGGTACATTGTATAAATTTTCCGTCAAAACGATGCACTTTTATCGGAATAGAGAAACTTGTGTTAAGGTTAGTGCACATGGTAAATAAATAAAAAAAACCTTATGTCTTTTGTAAAGAAAAGATTTTAAACTTTAAAAGGCTTTGACGACCCGTCTGGTGTAGTGGTCTAGAAATCGCCTACTCAGCAGCGGGTGCGGGTTCGATCCCCGCACAATACAAACATTTGTGTGCATGAACACGTCTGTTTGTATTGGTCTGGGTGTTTTCTATGTATATCATGTATTTATTTACAAACAAAAAAGTATTTAAGTATTATATCCGTTGTCTGGCACCCATAACACAAGCTTTGAGTAGCTTACCTTGGGACTAGATGGCGATGTGTGGGAATGTCCAAAGGATATTTATAAAGAGACGGTTTTTTAATGATGTTAGATTCTATCTCCAGGTTGTATATTTAGTGAATAAAAGAAGTTACTTCGATAAAGCTTATATAAATGTTCGTTGTTTTTTATATTAACAATAATATTGGAATAATATTGTCTCCAAATAAATTTAATAATAGTCATTCCGACAATGTAGTGTATCACAAAGACGGTGAGTAAATATTTTGTTTTTAACAAGACTATCAAACATACATCCCTAAAAATACCATAAGTACTTACTATCAGCTAAATAAATATTTTACGAGAATTTATAACATTATCATGTTTCTAATTTCTAAGAAAGGATATGCATGATCAACATTCATGAATTTATAATGTGTTTGGTGTTAAACTATTTAACTGACCCTCTTTATTAGATTTCCTACTAATACAGTGTTTATAATAAAATAAATACAATAAACCAACCAACCATCTCAATAAAAGGAAACCTAAGGCTAATGATCAAATTTTAATTTAACGACATTTTAATGGATAGCCAATTAACGAAAAACAGCTTTCGCAGGAATCGCAACAATAAATTATTAAAAAATAAAAACCTTTCTTTTAAGAAATCAATTAATCGGATCCAATTATGCGGAAGTAATTAGAAGCTATTGATAAAAAAATACAAATACCTAAACATACTGAAGTTCGCAAAAGCTCTTGTGATTTTCCATTATAGCATCCCTTTAAAGGTGAACGCACATTTATCCGAGCCGTACGCGCCGAACGAATCAAAATCAAGCAGGCCTCGCACACATATCCGACCGAATCGGACAAATCGACCGCATCGAAGAAATCATGAGATAGCGCTATGAGCAATATCTAAGGTGGGAGTGAGTATGAAGATTTTATCCGGCGATTCGACCGATTCGGCCGATACGGCCGCATCGGTCGAATCGACCGCGTCGAAGGAATCATGAGATAGCGCTATGAGCGATATTAAAGATGGGAGTAAATATGAAGATTTTATCTGACGACCGCATTAGTCGCACCGAATCTGATGACGTCATCCGAATTCGTCTAGGATTTCTGGGGTTCTTCCAGATTCGGACGATTCGACGCGAATAAGTGGAGTGGATTCATTAGATTTCATATAAAGAATTCTAAAATTCGTTTCGTTCGGTGCGTTCGGCTCGGATAAGTGTGCGTTCAGCTTAAAAGGGAAAAAACAATATTTTGAAGTATGTTTATAACGTACAAATTAATTTTTATTGTATTCTTCGAGAAAAATCATAAGCTATCAATTGAGAGGCTTGTATTCTCATTAAAAATATGATTATACGTATAGTACTTCATTCGTCAAGTGAAAACATTAGATATAAGGCGCTTATTTATTTTGCACAGCATACTTCCTCTGTATTTATATTCTTTGTATGTTAATATGTTACACTTCAAGATCAACGCCCGCCCATCTTAGTATAATATTAATATTACCCCTAGCCAATTCGACAACGGTAGCCATAGCCAGTCACAACGACTAACCGACTGTGCAGGATATATTATAGTGCACAGGTGTGTGTGCAAACACTGGTGAACTCTTTATTCCTTTTACTCTCATAGCCCGACAGCATTCTGACGCGACCGGAGAGAGATCAGGGGCAGGACTAACGGCTTTACGTGCTTTCCGAGGCACGGGGGAGAAACACCGCCAACTTCCGAACTCCGGGCTACCCTGAGAATTTCTGAACGGAAAAACACAGGTTCATATTTTTGGCCCGACCCGGGGATCGATTCCGGTACCTCTGGTGCAGCCGTCGCTTTAAAGTGCGACGCTCTAACCGCTGCGCCACTGAGACAGTTAATTATCTTAGTATCCGTATCACAATTTATCAAAACTGGTCGGGCTGGTTTTGCTTGAAACGATTCTTTTCACTTTCAAACACACTTGCATTAATGATACTCGTAGCGCTATTGTCTGCTATGTACCGACATATTTTTGTTGTTTATTAAGTTTCCTACTGTAAGAGGCTGAGGCTGTACGGAAAATACTTTTTGTTTTTACAGATGATCCTATTTGTTTTTAAGAGAAGCCATTTATTGTAAGACTGTGTTTTTGTTTGGTGTAATAGTTATTTTAGTTAAGCCATATTTTTTTTTTTTTAATTTTGAAAGAAAAAAATATATGAATTTTACATAGTAATTCAAATCATTATGATATAAAGAGAAAATCAGTCGATCGATCGCAGTTACTACAATTATTTCGTAATGTATTGTTGGAAGCAGCCAATTAATCTTTAACTTCTTAGATTTAAGTGTCATTTTCCTTTAAACACTTCTAATAGCGTAACTCTAATACCAAATTTAGTGTTTCTTACATTAACACAAGTAATGTTTTTTAAGGACTTACATTAAATCTCATTTTTTCATTTAAAAAAAAGTTAGTGTATGTGACATTTAAAACAATAAAAATAACGTAAGGGACAGTCTATTTTTAAAACTATGAAGATTAGAACATTCTTAGTAAACTTATGTAATAGAGCTTTAAATGTAAAGAAACTTTGCTGTAGTTGTCATTTCAATAGCATTACTAACTCAAAAAATATAACACATTTTAAAAAAAAGAGATAGTTTTTTGGCTCTCCTGTAAATTTGTGGTTTGTCCTTTACAGTAATTCATATTTCCGGTGACGATATTATATGGTGTAGTGGTCGAGAAATCGCCTACTACGCAGCGGGTTGCGGGTTCGATCCCCGCACAATACAACATTTGTGCGCATGAACATGTCTATTTGTATTGGTCTGGGTGTTTTATATGTATATCATGTATGTATTTACAAACAAAAAGTATTTAAGTATTATATCCGTTGCTGGCACCCATAACACAAGCTTTGAGTAGCTTACTTTGGGACTAGATGGCGATGTGTGGGAATGTCCAAAGGACATTAAAAGGAAAAAGGATTATAAAGCTGAAGAGTTTGTTTGTTTGTTTGAACGCGTTAATCTCAGGAACTACTGAATCCATTAAAAATGTTTTTATGTGGGATAGCTTATTTATCGAGGAAGGATTAAGGCTACAATACACGGTACAATGCGATTAGACCCCTCCCATCAAAGAAGAGAAAGGGGAGGAAGCAAATTTAAAACCCGCGGAAGAAGTCACGGGGACCGCTAGTCGATAATAAATATGAACATTTCATAAAAGCCGATTTAATATTATTATACGCCCTCTACACACAAAAAGTTATCAAATTATGATCTCGCGACAAGCCTCTAATCAATTCATCAAAGCCGGGCATCTGATAAGTATGATTTGGAATCTTAATTGGATTTGTTACAAAGGAGAGTATATTAATTACAATTCCTGTGTTAGACTTTAGCAAACAAATTATGTTTAACATCAATGACTTTGGAAACTATGGACATAAAAGTTAAATGGAACTTTGCTACGAATTGCGATATTCAAATAATAATCAATCAACTCTCACTCGTTAAAGTCATTTAGGCTCGATTTTTCAAAGGAATATTCGTAGAATAAAGATAAAACGCCTAATTTGAAAACGATACGTATATTTCAGCACTCATTTATGTAAGTGACATTTTAAAATCGGTCGTTTTGTACTTATTCAGTCGGACGTTGGTACAATCGGCTCTAAATGAATTTTCAATAACAGATTTGAAATCGCTCTTTAACTTATTGCAATGATTGTTAGTTTCAAAATATCTGAAGAAGATAACCTTACAATTTTCCTACGAATTTACATTACATTTTTGAATTATTCTTTCGTTAGAGCTTATTTTACGATGGTGAATTATGCCTTTTAATCTGAAAATTATGAGTTTCTCTGAGTATATTGAAACAGATGCCGTGATGACGGCATACAATTCCATTTCGTAATATTAAAGATTTAAAGTTAACTTTTGTTGACTTTAATAATTGATATCTTAACACGATAAATGCCACATAATTAAATGGTCTATTTCCGATAATGTAACGGCCGTTGCATAAAGGATTTATTTATTTATTTAAACTTTATTGCACTGTAAAATGTACAATTGGCGGACTTAAAGCCTAACGGCATTCTCTACCAGTCCACCACCTGGTAATGCAGATAGTTTAATTAGTGGCGGAATATTATTAATAAGTGAGAGGAGTGGTACAAAAAAAAGAAGTAAAATGGACTAACATAAACATACATACTAATATTACACAAATATATAATAGGATACATAAGCAAAAGACTAATAAACATAGAGTTATTTTCTTTAAAAAATAGTGGTCCCTGTGACTGTGTTTGCGCAACTTAAGTTTGCTCCCTTATCTCCCGTCACAACGTCATATTTTATAGCCTCAAGCCTTCCTTGATAAATAAGCTATCCCGAATTTCGCTTCATTTATTTAATGCAAGAAATACACAGTAGATAGATAATTAATTATAAAATTAACATCGCTCGCTACACGTGCACACCCGGTAGGGTACAGCGAAGTAGAAATTTTTTACAGGTATGTTATACCTGCTAATAAATTGTGGAGTGATTATATTAATTGTGGAACAGTTGGCCCTAAACTTATACATATTTATGTTAATTTATTACTACTATATACATTTGGGAATCAAATACCATACTATTACTGGAATATTGCAAAAACAATTAAAAAAAACATTAACAACGAGCTTCAGTAGGTATACTATACTTTTACTTATTAAATAATCTTTTTACAAGTAGGCCTGATAAGTAAATCAGTAATACATAAATTAATTTATCTTCCATAAAATTCTTAATATTGTTATCACTTTTGTTTATTAAAGTGTTCTTCTGTTGTATCAAAAATGTTGTCCTTTTCTATGCTTTTAATATGATTAGGTTATGTAATTACTTGCGGTTTGCGACCATACAACCATACAAATTCACAGCTTTATAATATTAGTAGAGATAGTAGGTATAGAAAACTGTCTCTAAACTACTTGGACCAGGCTAATATAAGACTCTCTGTATTATCATCAGATCAGACATCAGAATTACTAACCCAAACACTCCTCATTTCCTTAACCCGAACTTGTCAACTGCCATAAACTACCAATCTCTAATCCAGTCCTAAATTGAACCTAACACAAATAAATTGTAGTGTTGGAATTAGTAGAACCGAATCCAATTGACAATACTAACGTTTGCTTTGTTCTGAGTGAAACAGTTCCTATTTGTGTCAAGTCAATTTAGCTCTTATTGTCATAAGGCTTAGGATTGTTGTTGTGACTGTCTCAAGAGGCTACTTGATTTGTTCGATTGTTCTAAGTTGGTCCTATTAATTGCTAATATTTGACGTCACGAAATCAATTTCCTAGAGGTTTGTAAAGAGGATTAAAGTGGGAGGTAGGCTGGAACCAATGATATCGGTTTGAAGTTTGATTACCGAAGTTAGAAGTAAGAACTGGTTAACTGGTGCCTATTTACAGGCATTGGCTCGAAACCCACCGGGAGGCGAATCGGCGGTAGGTATATTATGAAACGTGGACCTGAGATAGGTCTATTTGATATGACTTACTATTTATTTTATTTTATTTTTCATATGTATGTGCAAATTAATCCCTCAAGCGTATGTGAACGAGACACAATAGATATTCTATTGTTATGCGGTCTCATGCGACCGCTCGGGTGCTGAGTCATTAATGGGACTAAGCACCCGAAATAAATGATTTATTATTATTATTATTATTATTATTAATTAACATAAGTATATTCTTAGTTCAAAATAAAACGATTGTGGTTGTTGTGAAAGCTAGATTTATTTTAAGCCGTTTACCGTTTAGGCAAGCATCAAAACTAATCAATTTTTGATAGACATAAAGATGAAAGCTTTTGAGCATATATCTAACACTGTGCATTTCATGTAATGTGTCATTGTTACATGGTCATTTTCCAGTTATTTTACAACAGTCTTGTTTCTCAATTTGCAGACCCTCTAACGAATTAATCCTGCTTAAGGTCACGTATGCTTGACCTGCAGCGAAGAGCTAGACAACAGTATAGTCGACTGTACAACGCTGCATTTTATAAACTGTTCAAGCCTAGAATAATATAAATGGCAACATTATTCGTTCTGCAGTAGTATTAACCATGATAAGAATTTTAATTAAAAGACAGACGGACAGTTTTTTTTTGCATTTTTTTTCGTATATTTTTTTCAATCTTCTTCATTTTTTACTGTGCAACCCAACCCCTTTAGTTTGGTACCCATATCATATGCATAAAATAATATCCTGCATTTTACATTACTCGTATTCAGTATCTTGTATTAGACGTGGCGTGACCGTTTATTTGACACCCATAATGTGGTAGTACAGAAAAAATAACGAGTTCGTATAATCCACGATATATTATTTTTCGTATCCGCCATTGAATTTATTCTGTAATGAATAATTACTCGGCCTACTCCTGTTGTAAAACAGTTGGGTAGATAGCGCAGACGTCACGCGTAGTGACGTATCTAAGAGATTAGAAATTTTTCACGGTCGGACCGAGAGCATGCTAGCTCAATTGGAAGAGCGTTAGGCCCGATTAACCAGAGAGTTGAAGGTTCGAGTCCCACCCGTGCGCAACTTTTTGTTTTTTATTTCATCTTTATGAATATAAAATATGACACTGAGTGTAACACACATTCTAAACCAATGGTTTGATAGAGTTTTGTATACTGTCATTTTTAAATAACTAAAATACATACCTACAAAAAGGATAAATCACCTTCTTTTTCAGGATATATTTGTGGTAGAGATGATCAACCTTTTTTTTAATCACAAACTCCGTAAAAGATTTTTTCCTTTTTTGAAGTCATGAACTAAATGATGTTTCATTACTTTTTTACGGGGAGGAAATGCTTGACAGATACCTACTACCCTTAAAACAGCAATGTGGGAATATCTTAATGAATGACAGACGACTTGTCAAATCAACCCAATAAATCGCTTATCGCATGCGCTCCGTCATTCACTAGATGCAGTTACGTCCAGGATGTCTCAGAAAGCTTGAGAAATCCTCCACAACTGACAGATCAGTTAGAGGTGGTAGGCGAGAGTTCACATAGAACCAGTAAGTGGTCATAACGCCGCTGGCGGGCTTCCAACCGCCTACGTCATCGCAGATCACTCAAGGAATCTCGTGTCTAGCCACGAAACTTCAGCCAGAGTATTATACAAGTAAAGTAAACCATGGCCTATTGTTTTGTTATTATAAATATCTCTTCCAGAGCTTGACACAACTTTTCCTAAGTGTATAATAATAATATTGTTGCCAACTTCGATAATTTTGACGAAACTTATAACGTTCTTGGAACTATCTGGTGTTTGTTTGCTGTTATTAATAAATTTGATAGGGCTGGTATTTATTTTTAAACAAATTTCATACACTTTTGTATAACCCTTACGAAGACATTTCTGAGAACTGATCGCCCGAAATCAATAACAGTTAAGGCCTGTTTCACCATTGTCAAAATATATGTACTAAACAATTAATTATGGAACGTCATTTCGTATAAATTAATGGACAGTTTTTTTATATCGGACACCATCACATACATTGTTCTGTTCGCAAAGTAAGTAGCTAATGCACTTGTGTTATGGAAATCAGACAAAGCGGTGGTGCCACAACACCCAGACCCGAGACAATATAGAAAAAATATTTCTAAATTGACCCGGCTGGGAATCGAACCCGGTACCTCGGAGCGGCGACGCCTTGACACCAGCGTGCTTAGCCACTACACCACGGAGGTGGTCGAGTTAACGTTACTGGTTACTAATTAGGAAATTGTAGAACAGGCCGCAAGTATTAGTTAAATAAATTATTTCCAAGAAATTTGCGAACTTATCTCATTACAGCTGATATCCCTATAAATATTTTAATAAAAAATCTAGGTATTTTTTCCTAATAAGCTACTCATTAATGAGTCAATAAATAGGTTGCTTGTTAATAAATTTCGGTAAAAGAAGATCAGCCTGCTTTTGAATGTTGCTTATAAAATAAGTTGATCACACAGTTGTTACCACGCAACTTGCCCTTAAAAAATAATCCAATATTAGTTTATTTAGCCTCAAGTTTAGACTGGAAATTAACAGGTCCAAAACAGAAATAATGACCAATAGTGTAAATTAAAAGGTAGCAATTGAAGATCAGGATTTGCAGTACGTTGATAAGTGCATCTACTGGAGTCAGTCTCCTTTGACAACATTCAAGACAAAGAGATCAGCCGTCGCGTCAAAAATGTCTGGAACAGCTTTTCGTCTTTTAAAGCTTACCTATATGAAACGAGTTTTTTTAATGCTTGAAACGTGAGCTACCCGACGTTTGCATTCTACCGGTCTTAAGCTGCGGGGCGCAAACTTGGTCATTGACCAAAAGCCAGAAGTCCAAACTTGGGTTTTGCCAAAGAGCTATGAAGCGTAGCATTTTGGGGATCAAAAGAGTACATAGGATCCGCAACACCACAATTTGATCAAAAACCGGCATTATGGACGTTGGTATAAAAACCGCAAAACTCAAGTGGGTCTGATTGGGCTAAGTCATCAGGATGTCTATCAAAAGTGGCCAAAGATCGCCATTCCGGCGGGTAGGCTATAGTGTATGGAATGAAACACAGAGACGTCCAAACAATATCTTCGTATATTCCAAACTGCCCGACACCGAATTACCCTCAGAAACACACAGATAATAACCTACATACATTACACAGGCAGACCTCGAAAGGGACGGCGCGATGGTCTATAGACAAATACCATGAGGACTGACAAACTCTTACAACGAACAGGGACACATGGGGTTGTTTGGGGGTGGCCGTTGCCCAGCAGCTGTAGTACAGCAACGGCTGGCATAAAAAAAAACATAGAAATATACAGGAACTAACGAAATTTTGCACACGTGTAAGAAATACTGACTAAAAAGTAAACTAATTTTGCCAGCCCTATCCTCAACAGAGCAGATTATGAGTCGTACCGTATTTTTATCGCGCGCCCCTTGTAAACAATTCCTATTTGTCGTAACATCGCAACAAATGACCGACAGTAAGGGACAAGTTTACTCGTTTATTTGAGCTTATTATCTGTGTGTTTCTGAACCAATTATGGGTATAGCATAAGGAAGTCAAATAACTCCAGATTCTGTATTTCAATACTGAGTCTGTATTTATAGATAGGTATCGTTATCTCGTTACTAGGGAGAGGTCGTGACTTAAATGTTTGTTTAAAAGCTACAACAAACAATTTTATTAATTATTGGGCCTGATTTTTCTATAGTCAGATAAGAAATATACGTCGCATAAAATACAACATGGCTCATTAAAAACGTCACCTATTTGTCAGCAATTATTTGTGTTACTGACATTATAAAATCAGTCGCTTTATAATTTATCAGTCTGTAATGTTTTATCTTACGCTTGAAAAATCGGCCTTTGATGAAACAAAATATAAACTTATAATATATTAAATAATTTGTTTTGAGTGCTCAGTATTTTACTTTAAACACAATTTATTGTATTATAACATTAATAACAGTTTGCATCACATTGACCTAATAAGTTCGGGTAAGCGTTATTCGACCACGTTCACATTGATGAAACAGGCTCTAAGACTAATTTAAAGTACAGTATTTAGTTTTCCAAAAAGTAATAGTAATAATAATAGCCCGAGTTCGACTACGGTGTCCAGTATTAACGACTAACCGACTGCGTGGGACATATTATAGTGCACAAGTGTGTGCGCAAATACTGGTGCACTCTGTATTCTTTCGATCTCATAGCCCGATGGGACAGCAATCTGACACGACCGGAGAGAGATCAGGCGCAGGACCAACGGCTTTACCCGGGAGCACTGGCAGAGCTGTCGCTTTAAAGTGTGACTCTCTATAAAATCCCTTAACATCGGTGACATTATGTTATTCATCAACTATAGCAAACTATAACCAACAGTATTTTCAATACAGAAATACTTCTGTTTCCGTGGGTTCGAGGATATAGTTTCAAATAAAATTGTGTGTAGTGAATACAATATTTTAAAGTGCCTCGAAGTGCGGTTTTAAATTCCGAACACCCATAGCGTGTATGTGTATTCGGAATTTAAAATATGTTTTTCTGAAAAAAAAAACTGTAGTTTTCGAAAGAAGTGGCATAATAAAATTTAAATGTTCTGTCACTTTTTAATTTATCAGTCTGGTAGTTTTATCTGACCATTGAAAAATTAGCCCTTAATCGAGTTACTGAACTTATAAAACCGGTCAAGCATTTGAACTTGTGTTTATATTGATAACTTTATTTTGAAATTTTTAATTACATTCACTTTACAAAATATTTATTGCATGGCCGACCATTTAAGTTTTACTATACGCTCTAACGGAGATAGCGCTCGTTCAGCGTAAATACTTACCAGATCTCTCATTTTCTCTTTGAATTTTTAATGGCGTTCGTGTGATAAGCATAACCCTTCCTTTACTTACAATACACAGGGACTTAATGACCTATAAGCCCCACTGATTCAGCACCTAATGTCTTTTTAATGGCATACGCTTTGCTATTGAACTGTCATTTAGTATGGCTAACAGAATTTACGGCCAAACCGCTTTTTGTTAAGCTGAGAACATACTGATATGTGGCGGAGCCAAGGGTTTTAACGTAAAGACATTAAAGTAATGTATTTTTTGTTTTCACGCAAATAAATCTTATTTAGGGTGGATTGGACTAAACGAGAATAAATGTTCACTTCAGAATAAATCGCTAGTTATCCGAGAATACATCAATTTTCCATAATTATTACCATCTACTTTTCTACAATATCGCGTTTAACGGAAGTAATTTTTATACTCACCATGTAACGTGAAATAAAAGCTAATTTAAGTATAACTTAATGACGTCCGCTTGCCATATTATAATTGTCATTATGTCAGAATGTTTTGTCAAATTCAAAAGCTTTGACAGGTTGATGCTTGCCTACGATATGACTACAATACGATATTGTTTAGTTGATAGGTTTTTTAATTTCACACTATACTGCTTTGGAGCAGCAATGATATGCCGGATAATAATGCAGTTCAATAATTCGCTCTGTAATCCGAGTTTAGTCATTACTATTACAATTTTACGTAGAAAAATGACTTTGAGTTTTTCGAGTGTAAAATTGAGGAACAAAATTATCTTTCAAATAGTTACGCACCTTTAAGCCTATGTTTGGTCGAATCTAACTCTAATTAGATGTACGCGTTTCACTTTCTAGAATAGACTAGAAATCAAACCACTTCATGACAATTTATGCAGACAGTATTAGCAACATAGGCAGAAGATTTTAAGACAATTGTAAAAAATATAAGTATACATAGAGATTTTGTAGATGACTGCGGAAATAAAGAAAGTATTTGTGTAAATTGTTTCATTCTAAACGTTTTAAACACAAACATCTTAATAATGAATACATTATTCCCTCCGTACTAGCAATGCCCTGCAGGTGTACACACCTTTGCATTAGACTGCTTATGTCTCCAACTATTTCACCCTCAGTGCCATCAGATTTTGGAACTCTCTCCCAGATACGATCAAGACATCAACATCATAATATTTGTACAAAAAGTCTATAGGTACGCAATTTTTTTCTCAATTAGAATAAATAACATTATATCTGTTCAGCGTGAAGTAATATGGATTTTATTGCATTCATGTATGTTTATGTAGGTTTATTTAAGAAGTATTTGTATAAGTGTAGTGTGGGTATATTTAGTTCATTCTTAATTATGTTAGTTTTTTTGTTCTCTTACGCCGCCTCAACTGTTTTCGCCTCACCCGATGGTTGACTGGTAGAGAAAATGCTTCAAAGCATTAAGTCCGCCATTTGTACTTCATTTTGTTTGTACAATAAAGAATTTTTTTTGTTCATTTTGTTTGTAAATTAATATTTCTCGAATCATTTCAAAGGCTTTTATTTTCTGACTACCCTTAAATTTTGCAGTCAGTGTACACTGAGCTTAGCAGTACTCATAGGCGTTCCTGACTCTTTGTAAATATTTTCCCAAAAATCACAAAGCCCGGGTATTACTCGATCAAAGATAATTAAGCTCCGCCGTTATGACACTTAATTATCATAATTAAATTTGCAATCACCGTGTAAGTCGACAGTTCAGATTCCAGACAATTTTTTTGTTGAAACTCTGATTAAAGTCTTCGCCTTTTTTAATTTAAAAAAAATCCTGTCGAGAAAGCTTTTGATTTTACACAGGGTGTGTCCTGAGGAGCAAACAATTTAAATAGGTATAAGACCTTTATGTTACCTTTAATCAATCCAAAATTGTTTCAATTTTATAAAAAAAAAGTTACTTTCAAATAAAATAGCCGACCAGCAATGTATTGCAAACGATTTTGTCCAGTGATAAAACTTGACATTGACATTTATGACACGAGTTAGAGATTTTGATATAAATTTATCAATGATTATAGCTTAAGATTACTATATCTCTGATTTTAAAGCGCTTATGACTAGATTAAAGTTATACTCTGTAGAATCAATAATTATTTTTTAGGGTTCTGTAGCGGAATAGCAAAAAAACTCTCTATCTGTCTGTCCGTCCGTATGTCACAGCCACTTTATTCTGAAACTATTAGTATTACACAGTTGTAGATAACCAATTTAAAATTTTCAAAAATAATAAATAACAAAAATAAAAAAAAATATGATATTTAAGGCTCCATGAAACTAAATAAAAAAAAAATGTTTTTTGGTCAAACCTTTGCCTGTACGGTGTACATGGATAGGTCTTTTAACATGACGTCGTGGTTACTAAAACCATTTACTCTTAAAGTTTAACGTTTTAACGGGGCCTCCCCCCCATCTAAATTTTAAACTAAGCGACTGTTAATATTGAAGAAATACATAATGTAGTAGATCTTAACAAAGACTTTCAAATCAAATTGGATTTAATGCAATCTAACAAGTAGTTTATAAGATAGAGCACATTTTATATTTGTTATTAACATAACTTTGTTATTCATACACAAATACTAAGAAAAACAAAGTTATGTTTGCTGTCAACAGAATATTGTGGTATTTTAGCTAAGTGGTAGTGAGTGGATCTTTAATTCAGTTAAAGTTGGCACGGAACTTTTAGTGTGCGAGTCCGACTCGCACTTGGCCGGTTTTTTCATCTATTAAAGACTTCACGCTGTTAATATTCTTATGACTTTAAAAATGTATATTCACCTAGAGGTAGGCGGAATCGAACAGGAGTCAACACTAGCGTATGGATAGCACCTAGAGCAGTCATATAGACCGTCACTGACCATAAGATCGGTATTTATTGTATTGTCCCACGTATATTGCAGGCGAAATAGTTACATTTGGCGCGCTTGTAGCGACTTATATAAAGTTGTCAAAGATGCCGGCATCGACATATTTTATTTCATACCAGTGTTGCAGCGGTTAAGCGGCTGTTAAGGGAACTTGCTTTCATCGATTAGCAATTGCATAAATATAGCATTGTAATTAGTTTGTTTTTACTTCTTAAGCTACCTTAAATTGGTATTCCTTTAATAAGTCATAATATTACTATTTAGTTTTAGTATACCTTGGATTGTATTTGATTTAAGCGTTCGTATTCTTTAAGTTATTACCTACTATTTGTAATTACCACTAAGTGGTTTAAATATTGTATAATTTGTAGCTTACTGTTAACTTCCTTATAAATAAAAAATAAAAATAAAATATTTAATTGCACTTAATATTATAAAGGTAATTAATCAATCTTTTTTTTACTTTAATTACTTAATCAAGGAGTGAAAGTTCATCAGCTTCAACACACAACGCTATCTGTAAAAATAAATAGTAATAATAATAATATCAAATTAAGCGGATATTCAGTTAACGTATTTTAATATGGCAATTTAAGAGGTTACAGCTATTTTCAAAGTGGCAGCTCTTGCTAGAATTGCCGTAACTGACACGGCTCAGCCAAATTGGGTGTTGGGAATACTTTTGGCAGAGCATCAGACGAGCCTGTCAATCAAACGCCGGGATAAATTGCCAGGTGAAATTCTATAAAACGGTTCAAGTTGTGAATAATTTGGTTTGTAAGCTATTTAGGGGTGCTTGAGTAAACGCCCTTGTCTTTTTGTTTTTGGAGTATCGTTACTTAAACGGATGATTGAGTCAAATTTGTCGAATCAAATCATTTATTTGTGATACACAGGTGATGATGATGATGATGTCCTCCACGACGTGTCCGTCGACGGCGACACCTTGTCAGTTTCCAGCATGAGCTCGGACGTGACTTGCAAACCCGAACTTGGTCTTGAACGTGCGACTGCATAAGATGCACTGCAGTTGACCACTTGTGTTGTAGGTGTAGTTTTAGGAGACCTTGGGGCGAGTCTTTCGAGCATGGCGTTTGACGTCGAGTTCATTGAGACGGGCTGCTTCAAAGTTCACAATTCCAGTTTTGACTGCATTACGCCACTCTGACCTCATTAATGCGTCTTTCTCCCACGTATTATGCGACATGCCGCAGGACGTTAGATGTCGTTTCAGGACGTCCTTGTATCGAAGATACTGCCCTCCAGACTTCCGCTTACCACTGGAAAGTTCCGCGTAGAAAACGCATTTAGGCAAACGAGCGGCGACCATGCGTACAAGGTGTCCACACCATCTCAATTGCCCCTTCATCAGCAGACATTCCATGCCAGAGATATTGGCACGACGGAAAACCTCGGAGTTTGGGACCCAATCCTTCCATTTCACCCGTAATATTGCACGAAGACATTTTAAGTGAAAGGTGTCCAAACGCTTAATATCAGCTTTGTATAGACACCATGACTCCGAAGCATATAGCAAAAGGGGTAGTATAATTGCTTCATATACGGAAATCTTCGTTCGTAGATGGAGGTCGTGGTATTTCCAAACCCTCTGGTTGAGTCACCCGAAGGCCGCGGCAGAACCAGACGGTTATCGTCGCGTATCAGCGTTTCAAGGTACCGGAACATTTGTACCTCTTCCAGCGGCTTTCCACCTAGGTATACAGCAGTGACGGGCGCAGATGTTCCTCTTGCGGGTTGCTTTAAGGTTACTGTTTTAGACAAGCTGATAACCAGGCCAAATTTGCGACATGATTCGTGGAGATTGTCCATGTATTGCTGCAGGGCTCCAATACTGTGAGCCATAAGGCAGACATCGTCGGCATATAAGACTTCGAGCAAGGTCATCGTCCGAGTCTTACGTTTTGATCTGAAGCGACTTAAATCAAAAAACACTCTTATCGGACTTATATCTTATTGCAGTTTTTCGAAGCATCTGTCATGACTGCAGCGAAATAGAGGGCAAAGAGCTTCGAAGCCATGACACAGCCCTGCTTAACACCGCTGGTAACCGGGAACTGTTCCGTAAATTCAGCTTCATGTTGAACCCGTGCCATTATGGGCACTGGCACGGATACACAGGTAAATAGATGTTAAGTGTATAAATAATGTGTATAGAGAGTGCGCTGTGATCAGCCTCAGCGGCATACAAATGTAATATTACTCGTATAAAACAACATTCATACAATTATGTAAATACAAATTAAATTAAATATCACGTCAATCAAATTAAATTACTGGCAGGCAGTGAAACGGACATGTGAAGTTTTATTTATTTGGTGGTCAAAATTCTAGGAATTCCCTTACAGAGTTAATTATTGTTAGGGAGGCGAATAGGGGAATTTTCGGTAATACTCGAGCGTGGCAGTTTAGGATATGAGAGATACCTTGGACCTAATAGAACAACCTTGTAAAGTATTTAGCTCTATATGTAGTGACGCGCGCCTAAGATAGACGATCAGATTAGTAAAAAAAAATCTATAGTCTGTAATACTCGAGCGCGTCAGATTAAGATATTGGGGGTTGATTTTAGTGTTTTAAGACTAAATTTAACTAATCTGACGATAAGTCCTTGACGCCGCCGAGTTATAGGGTCGCGAACTTGTAAAAAAAAACGTTAATCCGGCATTCTCGAGCGCGATTTTTTTTATTTTTATTTTGAAGAATATAATCTAAAACGTACTAAAAATACAAAATCTGCCGGTTTCCGCATGACCAGGAGTGTGGAGGAGCCATTTCGTCTTCCGAAAAACGCGTTGCGGCATATAAGTCGCGAACGATACATTTTACAAAAAAAAAAGTTTAAATAAACAAAAAAAGGTAATTTTATTTTACACAAAAAAGGTCTCTTTACATTTTTGTCTAAAGTTAAAACTTTTTGACTTGAAGCTTCATAAAACCTCAAACTCCCGGTTTGTTGAGTATATCTTGAAAACTGAGGGTGTTAAAAAAAATGATATGAAATAACGATGATTAAATTATGTTACTTTAATCTCATTTTTTTTTTTCTAAAGCTTCTCGACAATTTTCGTGAACTTGGAAAAGGTTACGCGTATCTGTATACAAAAGTATTATTAACATGTACAGTTTCATGTATGTATATTATTCAATAGCCTGTTGATCCTCAAATTGTTTTTTGGACGTACCGTCAGCAAAACGAAGTGAAGAATTATTAAAAAGAAATAAGAAAGGAAAAAACAAGAAACCAAAAAACCTTTCCGGTCAGATTAAGAGAACCCACCAACATTTTTGTCAGATTAAGAAAATATGCTTTCAGGATACCGAGATGAACCTCCCCTATGAAAATCTGACGCGCTCGAGTATTTCAAAAAAACTATTTTTTTTTGCATTTTCAAAAATTCATCGTAACTTATGGTCACGCCAAAATCGTCAGTTTTTTTTAAGGGAGCTTCCTTGGGGCCTACTTAACACCCCTTCCAAAAATCTGACGCGCTCGAGTATTTTTTTTTTTTTGCATTTTTGACTACTTTATATGCCTACCCCCACCACGCAAACCGGCAGATTAGTATACCGTTGTTATCAGAGGCACTTGGGGCATACGTAGTATGAATATCTGACGCGCTCGAGAATGCCCAAGTAACTGTTTCTTTTTACATTTTTGAAAAACCGTACACGCCAAACCCACCGCTAAAATGGTTTTTACCATACGAGCTTTTCTTTTCGAAATTATTTTATCTTTCGATTTTGATAGGTCTCGACGGCGCCGTTGAATTACGCCATTTAGCTACCTCGCCTCCCTAACTATTAGTGCATGGTGAGAAACATAAATAGTCTTTGTTTAAAGGCCACAAACTCATTGCATTCTTTAATATAGTTAGTTATTTTATTACATACCCTTGGGGCCATAGCAAGAATGCTTTTGTAATAGAGGGCTGTCTTATGTGGGGTCGGATCTGTGGCGTGTAAAATTGATCGGTTGCGAGATCTATGAACTATTTTAAATAAAGATGGATTTTGTTGAATGAAGAGGGAAAGTTCGAAAATGTCGAGGCAGGGCACAGTCAATATTTTTAATTCTATAAAATGAGGTTTACAGCTATCTGCCATTTTGAAGCCACGCATAGCACGCCATTTGTTATACGTATCTTTACATTTTTGGCACCTTTTGTTAATAAACCGCCTTCAAAGACTTGATTTAAAAAGGCAAATAAACTTTAAAAAAAAGTAAAAACCGACTTCAAAACCAAAATGCACTAAAAAGTTTTAAATAAACTCAGGACTATTGAAAGGAAAGGTGGGTTCTAGGCAAACAATTTATTTTTGGAGTCGGTGCCACCATCAAGCATCAACTATCACAGCACCGACTCCAAAAAGAAATTGTTTGCCTAGAACCCACCTTTCCTTTCAATAGTCCTGAGTTTATTTAAGACTTTTTAGTGCATTTTGGTTTTGAAGTCGGTTTTCGCTTTTTTTAAAGTTTATTTCATTTCTTCATTTTTAGTGATTACATAAGATAGGGGGGGGGGAGTTGCACCTTATGATTCTATTTTTTAAGAAGCTACAAATTACCTATAATAAGTTCCGTCATTATAATTACTGTACTCCTAAGCGTTAAGGAGTTCCACCATCAGCTCAGCCCCACAAGATGTTGACTATCAGACGTAACAACACGTCAACATTAAGATTCTAGTAAAGAAATACTATACGTGCCTTTAAAATTTGAGGGTTTCCCTCAATTACACCAAGATCCCATCATCAGATCCCAAAATGGAAAAAATGGGACCAACTAGAAGGTACACCCTCTAAGTAGGTGAAATTTTTTTTCGATTCGGTCGACAAACGACTGAGATATGAGGTAACATACTTAAAAAAAAAAAACATACAGTCGAATTGATAACCTCCTCCTTTTTTGAAGTCGGTTAAATAGCACATTGTCATCTTCTAAGGAGAAAAAAAATCTCAAGCTTACACATTAACAGTATACGCACATCATGCACTGACTCCAAATTAATTTGTTTTCCTAAATAGAAGGCAAATGATTGATTTTGATCAATCAGTTTTTGAAGGCTTAAATATATTTAGTTATAACCCATATATTTAAAACTACTGGACTGATTGAGATGAATCTTACACTGTACCCTTAGTTGAAATATTACCCTAACAAAAAAATATCCTGCTATGACTTCCGTTTAAGAGAAATTTATGGACAAAACCACA